>JAJJWW010000778.1:0-211580 GCA_023531295.1 Papaver armeniacum | reverse complement strand
AGTTAGTGACTACACAAGACAGCAAAGAAGAAAAATTTGGTGAATTGTGCACAAGGTAAAGGTTGTGCTCACTCAAAGGTGCAAGCATGTGCCAGGTGTGTGTTGTTGAAAAACAATCTAACTAATCACAAATATTGATACTTAACAGATCATTCACCCACCACATGTCACAAAATTTCGAGTCATGCATAAAAATCAAGACAGAAATGAAGCTAACACGATTTGATGTAAACTAGCTCAATTGAGTTTGTGGCATCAACTCACTCAGATACTCAAAAGTCCGAGTTGATGTCAAACTCAGAAGCTCGGGGTTCACCGTAGTACACACAAGGGCTACGCAATACGGGGCAAGGCAATACAGTGCACACGCAATGCTTAGATGCTAAGTAACAATGTGCACGCTTGCACAAACTAGCACGAGAATATGCTCGATGATATGGAGTCAAGCATGCATAAATTGCTCAATGGCTCACACTTGCAGCTTGAGGGGCTAGCAAGTTTGTAAGTATATCATGCATTCGGATTATCAAACATACACCATACAAAGAAAAGTTAGAAGCCAATACCACCAGTATTCACCGGGTTTAGGCACTCCACGTGGCTCAACCGCCTTGTCTCCTCCAACTGCTCACAGTACACGTGACTCAAGAGAGAAGTCTCGGATCTCAATGTTGCATGAGATCAAGGCACACTAAGGTGCACGGATAACAAAGATGTAAGCAAGTAAGAACACTGATAGCAAGTACGACAAGAAGCAAGGATGTGAAGTTGCAAAAAAAAAAAAAAAAAAATAGAAAAGTCTAAGCTAATTTACGCTATCAACAGGGGATAACAAGGATGATTTCAACACATATATACAAGTCTAATCGAAAATCGAGTAAAGTAAGTTAAAGAGCACAGGGCACGCGCCAAGTTCCACCATGCACGCAGCCAAAACTTGGTAGGAGCTTTAATGTGTATTTCCTACGACTATGTCTAAACCGCAAGTGCACGGCGCCTATCGGAGACGCGGCAAGTACGGGTCGATCCCACAGAAACTAGAGTGTGCTTAAAATGATCTAAAGGCTCTTACTTAACCGATTCAAGGAGATGTAACAAAAGTCGTGGTTGTTTTTGTGGTTGTCGATCGTGACTGAATTATGTTTGTGACTCTAAACTAAGGCAATGATGGACATAATAAGTTGTAATCGAGGTTTTTGTGGCACTAGGGTGATTAAACTCACCACTTAGTCCTATACTAAGGTATCCTAACTCAATTTATGTTCTTATCCTTCCTATGAAGGTCTCTAATGGAAATTTTACCAATTGATTTCACAATTCATCCCCTAGTATAGAGTGTCTTCTTACAAGACACTCTATCACAGTCGAATTGTTCACCAATCGACTAATTAACCTAAGCAATACACATCAAGAACACCAATTGAATCATGAATCAACTCAACATAGAATTAAGGGTTTGTTTTACACCCTAGCTGAATTACTTAGAACATGCTGTAGAAATTAAAATAACTTTAATTTAAATTCTATCAAGTAAACCCTAAAATATGCTCTGAAAAACTAAAACTAAAAACTGACTCCTTCTCTTACATCAAAAGTTCAATTTATAACTCACAAAATGTTTCTAGCTAACCACTACTCTGACCCAAACCTGTAGTCGACCTTGCCTTGCCTCTGAATCGAACATGCAATGGAGTTGTTGGAAACCCTAACTCTATTTATCTTTAACCTAGCTTCTAGGTTGAAGAGAAGCTATGAAAAAGATAAATAAGAGAGAGAGTGGTGGAGCAGAGGCTAGAGGAGTTGTTGGTGATGACGAGGTGAGGAGATGGTGTTGATGATGGCTCTGCACAGACGTGGGAAGAAGGAGGTGGAGGTGAGGGTTTTGCAGAGAGCTCGTGGGAGAGGAAAGAGAAGGTGAGGAAGGGAAATGGTAGAGTCGAGTGGGGGTATAGGGGTATGGGTTGATTCGGTGTTGAGCGGGTGTAGCAATGGACGATGGGAATGACCGGAGCGAGCGTCGATCTAGGGAAGAAATCTCAACGGCTCGGGATGGTAAGCGGTTTTGGCATGATCTCGGTGTTGCGCGGAGCAGCGATCTTCGATGCACGTGGAAGCAGCGAGCGTAGGATGCGAATGAGTGAAATCTCAACTGTCGGGAGTGGACGGCTCGGATCCGGTCGCGGTCGGGTCTAGCTCTAAGCCCATGTCTTGTAGATGAGTTGCTACTTGTTGGGTTGCAAGCCATTGCCGCGGGCTTTGGCTTCTGCTCCATAGATGCTCGACTCCACTTCTTCGCTCTTTGGGCTCCTCGCTTCTCGAGCTTTATTTATTACCTAAAAACACAAAGTTAATTAGTACAAATATTTATTCTTGAAAACAAAGAAAATACGTAATCTGGGATAATATCTCGATTTATGAGCACAAAAGATGAGTAAAGTGCCAATAAAAGGTGTATAAATATGCAATATTTGGCACTCATCATTGAGCGGTCGAGATCGGCCTGGAGTTTGGGAGGCGTGGGCCACGCCTGCCTGGGGCGCACGTTTTAACAACCAGTGCATAATATGCTCAAGCCAACACATGAGAGGTAGAGGGCCCCACTGGTCATGCTGGAGTTGACCTGGACTCATAATCTGGACCAGGACCTCCTGGCCCGCTTCTATAGAAGACGGATGTGTGACGGCTGAAACCCTATTCTTAAGCCTATAGCCGCGTTGACCATGCTTCCTGTCGATTTAATCGGGGACGTAGCACCATGGTCAGCTAATCGACTGTCATGTAGGCGTGCCCACGCGTGATCGTGTTGACATGCTCAGTCTCAATCTACATCTACACCCTCCATCTATAAAGACTCCAGCCAAGATACGGTTGAGATCAGCTTGCAACATTATGGAAGGCTGCAAACCCACTTAGGTTTTCCATTCATAATGCTTGGTATGAACGGCTTCGGCAAGCTAGGGCTAATGACTCCACTACGCGGTCGCCGCGGGTATTCCATACCCTTCGCCGGGTGATGGAATTGATCCGTCATCCAATCATGCTTATGGAGTTGGACGACCGCTTATCGATCACATCCGACTGGATACTTGCCAGTCCGATGCTCAATCGGGCTAGTATAACACACCGAGAGGCTCACCTGCTAGTATAACACACCGGTAGTCGACCGCACGCGTATTTTCAGAGCATGGTTTCATTATAAGCAGCTTGAGGTTCGCTACTCGTAAGAGTAACACCTACCGCCATGCCACACCGATAATGAGTAATCGGAAATACAAGGTCGATATGAAATTCACAGAAGGATTGTCGCCACATGCTCCAACTCGGGAGGAATTTTCATGTATTCACGCAACGGGATTGTTGCCACATGCTCCATTCTTGCAGTGAATTAAGTGAGGGAGTCTCCAACACTTATAAAATGGCTTTATCTTTTACAAGATGTCAGCGCATGATTTTTTTCCCTCTGGGTTTTACAATTTTAACTTTTAAATGAAAATCCACCATCAACATTAGCCTCGCCTAGCACACAATGGTTACACTATTGTGGGTAGTATAAGATGGTGACAGTTTAAAGATAAAACTTACGAGACAAAGTGATGTTACCAGAGGAGACGGGTCATCCCCGCCTGAGAGTATGTCATGCTTCAAAAGGCATCTCAGGAGAGCATTCCCTAGTATGATGCTTCGGTCTTGCCCATGCCGGCCGACCTTGCTATTTCGCTTCCTGGCCGAGGGCCCACCCGTTTGCTCGCTTGAATATCGTTTGCCAGATCGACCTTGCTATGCCTGACAGGTCGAGGCTATTGCGCCGCTCGCTCGATCGTGGGCATGCAATCGACGGATCATTGCGCCTCGGCTTGCTTATAACTCACGCCGCTTGATCAACGTGGGTTTGAATTGTGAACATGATTCCTATGACATAAGAGAACCAGAAACAGGTAAATAAATATGGTCCTGCCATATATGCTTTTGTTTGAACGTAGGTCCCAATCGTAGATGCATGATCGAATGTCACCTTTATACCACTGCTTCTTGACCAACACCTGGCCTCAAACTAAGCACCCCACTCTGATTTGATCACTACCAGACTAAGCTTGAGCAATACTGATTTTTTGAAGCTTGAGCAATACCGACTCGCTCACTTGATCAATACCTAGACTTGAAGCAAGCAAGGACTGACTTATGACTCTTGATCAACACCTAGTTTGACCTAACACCACTCTTTGTGTACTCCAAAGTGAACGTGTGTTATGTCATGTGTGACTACACATCTCACGCGTTTTTATACAAGTATTTCTCCCGTCTTATTGTAGAATGAAGAAAAGAACCTCTGAGATGTCTCCTGAGATAATGCCGGTGCTAAGTCGAGGGCTGAAAGCTTCAAAGATAAGACGAATATCGATGATGAGTTGTTCACCGCGCCCTTCCAACTATATGAAAATATCCGCTCCACGATAACCTCCTCCTATTGATTCTTGGTTTTTCATGCCCTACCGGTCCCCATGAAGGATGGATGAGACGATATGTTGAGCAAATGAGTACATCAAAGATAACTGACCTGAGCTGGCAGATTATCGAGCATAGCTTGAGTGTTGGAAACGATCGAGAGTGATGTTAAAGTGGCTTCGTGCGAACGCCGAGGTGGATCCTCGGAGAGGTGTGAAGCAGATTCTCAAGGAACAGGTCCCGGAGAGAGCATTGAGGCGGCTCTTGAATGACTCATCACAGTTTCACGAGGGAGTATTGAAGTGGCTTCCTTCGCCTCGATTTACTTGCGAATTCCATGATTCTTGATCCACCATCTTTCTCGTGTTAAAGAAGTCCTCGATCGACGGCCAAGGAACCCATGCCGAGCCTCGCCCCCAAGCGTGGAGCCACATGGTTTGTTCGTAGTGGTTGTTGTCGAGCTGTGCATGGAATATCTTGGACATTGTTTCATCATTGTGGGAGTCGTGCATGGTAACGGAGTCGGAGTTGATGGACGCCGCAGATGTTGTATCTTGGTGGTTTTCCTCTTGTCAGCTTCAAGGAACTGCCTTAAGGTCAAGGTTGTATCGCATGTTGGTGATATATGCCCCTACAAACATTATGAGTCTTCATTGTCGGCAGTCTCGGTTCTTTCTATCGTGGCATATGTTGTTGTAGATGAGCGCTCAATGCCTCCAGCAGGATGACCAAAAGCGCGCATTATCCAACATAAAGATGATAGACATGTACCGATGTCCGATAAAGTGACTCACCCGGATCTTATTCGACCACCTGTCTGATAGAGTAATTCGACTGGATCTTGCTCGATATGATGGTTGGACATCGTTATCTTCTTGAGGTCGTCTCGAGGTATCGGCCCAAGTGGAAGATTACCGTCATGGGAAGCGTTGATACGTCAGACCGGACTTTTAAACCAAATGGTAGTATGGTATAATAAAAATTTCCGAGAGGAGTTCGAAAAACAATCTTACTTGCATCATGCTCAGACATCCCAGACCGTCAGTGCTCGCTACATCCATCCATGGAGGAGAACATGCCGTGTCCTCCTGCTGTATCTACTAACATGTCGATGTTAGGTAAGAGGAGGATCGCTTTTGAGCAAAGACTGCTCAAGTCTCTCAAGTCTATGCAATGACTCGATTTATCCATTTTCTCGTGTTCGAACTACAACCGTTTAACCGACTTGGGTCCGTGTATGACATGTAGATGATGGGTGACCACTTTCATCTAAATCCCGCATTTCTTCATATCTCCAAGCGAATACGTCCTAGTACTCTTTGAGAAGTTCCACGAGCTTTGTGCGTTTATCCGTACACAAGGTTGAGCCGATGGAGATAGGCTCGGGATTCCTCAACCGATTTTAATCTCATCGCTGAGTTGTGCCATCTTTGCACCGTCAGGAGCATCTAACACTTGTTCTCGTGGTTCGTCGTTGTAGTATTCCATTGGGTGGGAGAGACTGGGCAATACCGCTAATTGATAATGGCAAAGGTTTCGTGATACCGCTTTCCATTTTGGTCAAGTGACTCACCACAAAAGTTCGCTCCTCTTCGTGAACGTTGGTCGTGGCTTCACATGACGGAGAAGAATACTGGCCAAAGAAAGATGCATCGTGGGTTTTAGCCCTCAATGATGCAAGCCGGTCTTCTTTTCATGAATTTACGCCCATGTGGGGAGTGGGACGAATGAACTTGTATGATTCTTTCCGCTGAGCTTCCCCCGTATGTGCTGGTTTGGTTTCCTCAAGTCCGCCGTCACTGTGGTGGGGATTCCGTACGACCTGCTCGGGAGAACCTTGGATGCCCCGAGAGTCTTGAGAGTAATCACATTCAAGACGCTCCCGTGAACTTCCTCTCGGTTGATTGCAAGAAATGTCTCCGTGCGCCGATTCTTCGAGAGGTGTGAAAGTTCGTGATAAACTTTCCACTAGAGAAACGCTTCCCGATCCACCTACCTGGTTCATAGTGAAACTATCACTCGGACTTGAGGAGGATCGCTGTGAGGATCACCTCGTGCTGTAGGAGTCTCCATGACAGACCGCCATATCTCGATGTCGCTTCTTTGATCGTGTCCATGAAGGTCCGCGCCGCCTCGAAGTACCTTCTCCTAAGGCCAATACGTTCCTTTTTTCGCCTCCAGGGCTATCACGCTTTTGTGGAAATCGATCGCTTAATGTCTTAAGAAAAGTTAGTACCCTTTTCCGAGTCAGCGCCATATCCGCTTGAGTCTTAAAGTAAGAACTTCCCGCTTCTCTATCAAGTCCGCAATGGTAATGATGGTCCTCCTCTCGTCCCTCCTGGCCCTCATCCTCGATGAAGGAGTGAAGTTGTTGCTCCGGGTGTAACACTGTGAGGTGTTACACTGGATGAGATGCCGTGGATTTGGCGGCCGCTCCGGCTCGTGATGGGAGGTGTTGTAATATCACCGATGAGTGATCGAATTGAATGTTCCCATCCTCTCGTACTCACGTGTCCCTTGATTGATCTCTCCTTCCTCAAGCATTTCTTCACTTAGTTGAAAGGTCATGCGGATTGAACAGCCTTCCCAAGCTTCGACAAGGGTCTTGAGATATAAATCTTCCAAAGAGGGATCCGTAAGCTGCAGGCTCCATTTCTTTATCCCAGACGTTGTGGTACCCTGGACAAGTCTTTTCCTCTCCGTGGGAGTTGCCTCGAGCTCGCCCTCTACTGACCATGTTGTCTGCCTTCCCGAGTCTCCGCGCTGCGCGCTATTTTGCCTCTTCACCGCAAAGGTGTGACTTCGACCAAGGATTCAGAGAGATTTTTGCACCGCTGAGTAGATGCATGCCGACCCTTCTTTGTAATTGTGCCGCTATATCATTCAAAAAGCATGAATGTCTCGCCTCCGTCTTCTAGTGATACCTATTTGATTTTCCAAGACATCCTCCAAAGATTCTAGCTACACTTCCCATGATATCTCAACCACCCGTGGTCTCCCGGGGTGAGGATACATCGCGAGATGAAAACCTGCATTGAGGATTCAATTTTTTTGCAACCGATGATCAACCTCCCACCGTGGTCGCCAATTGTTTATGGGTGAAAACTACTCCCGCAATTTGGTAATTTGGGGGTGTGGATGAGGAATGAATTTAAACCTTAAACAAATGCACTCGCGGTGAGTGCTTGTAGATTCGAGAGATCAATCCCAGGCAAGTCCTACTTAAACCAAGAAACGGGCCGCTCAGATTTGCTTTGTTTCACAAAGTCAAGGAGACGGGGTTGATCTTAGGGAGGGAAGCTAAGAAGGTGTTGAGATTGTGAAGGTGTTGGCTTGCTTATGACTTGTACGTAAAGGTGAGCAGGCTTGTGATTGATGCAAGCAAGCTCGGGTGTTGGAATACGTTTTTTGTATTAACACTTGGTTTTCTCGGCCTCGCCCTGACTTGTGTGTTGGTTGAAATAGTATGGAGAACCTATTTATACAAGTCATTGAGCCTTATTCACGTCCCTGTCGCGGAAGTGGAGGAAGTGGAGTGATGGAGTAGTGAGTTGTGCCGCTGCCACACGCGCCTTTCCCACTTCCTCATGTTCATCTCTACCGTCCATGACTTCCTAACACGTTTCAGGATGGCGTCAGCACGCCGCACGCTGAAACCACCAGACCAATACCCCAAGATGTATCCCCAGTTTGTGACATGATTGATGTCAATGTGTGGATCGATCCACGAAAGAAAGATAGCATGTAATGTCAATCAATAATCACAAGAGTTCAGAAGTCGATACTTGTGAAGTATCGTGTATTTTATGCAGTAATCGTGATCATGGTGTGGTAAAGTGATGGGTAATGACGCCTCACCGACTAATTAACTCCCCACTGTGGCTGTATAACCAGTCGGGTGCTGACGGATGAGATGATCTTGAGACACTCATCTCATGACCGTTAATGAAATTAGGTTTTGAAGAGGCGCGCAAGCATCACTCTTCGCCTTGGTCGAAACCAAGCATGGGAAGGATTTGAGAGAGGACCGACCGGCATGCATGTAGATAGCATGCCTCTGTACACGTCCATGTCTCATCGTCCCATGAAGGTGTGATCTAGGCCACTCAATTTGACCGCAAAAAGAGGAGTGGTTGAGATCGATTTTGCAATAAGAATTTGATGTCAGCAAAGGCCGCGCACCATGCTCTTTTCAAGCATGCTGCTCCAAGACGACCCAACTTGGCCGGTCTTGGCCGATTGGTTTGACGTGAAAGATGGTAGGGCCGGTGTTCACGCCTATACCCGAATATCCCATTAAAACGTGGATCCGAGCCACCCAAATCGTCCGAATGGGTTGAGCGGTCGAGATCGGCTTGTGGTTTGGGAGGGCGTGGCCACGACTGGTTTAGGCGCATGTTTTGGATTAACTGCATAATATGCCTTGGCCGAACATATGAGGAGGGTAGATGGGCCCTACGGTGGTCATGCCGGTATGACCGACCTACTTAATCTAATCACCCTCCATTCGTGCTCGGAGAAGATGGACGCTGCGTGACGGCTTGAAACCCCAATTTTGGCTTCCATAGCCGCGTGACCATGCTTCCTTTTGTCGATGAATTGGGACGACCAACCATGGTTGGTTTTGACCGATTGGTCATAGTGTAGGCGGGGCCCACGGTGATCGTGTTGACATGCTCTCTGGGCCCTTTGAATCTACATCTACACCCTCCATCTATCCCGCCAAGATGGATTTTGTTGAGACCGCCGCAACACATGTAATATGCCGCAAACCCTAATTTAGGTTTTCCATTCATAATGCTTGGTATGAACGGTTCTTGGCAAGCTAGGGCCAATGACCGACCATGCTAGGGTCGGCAAAGTGGGTATTCCATACCGGTCGGGGGTGATGGAATTGATCCGGGGTCATCCAATCATGCTTATGGAGTTGACGATCACATCGATCATATCCGGGACGACACGGCCAAAGGATGCTCAATCGGCTAGTATAACACACCGAGAGGGGCTCAATCGGCTAGTAGAGAACACACCGAGAGTCACCCGTACGGGTATTTTGTACATGGTTTCATTATAGTGCTTGGAGGTTCGTGTTACTCGAGAGTAACACTACTTCATGCCACACTGATAATGAGTAATGGAAATACAAGGCGATATGAAATTCACAGAAGGGATTGTTGCTACATGCTCCAACCTGGAGGAATTTCATGTATTCACAGAATGGGATTGTTGCCACATGCTCCATTCCTGGTGAATTAAGTGAGGGAGTATCCAACACTTATAAATGGCTTTATCTTTTACAAGATGTCAACGCATGATTTTTTCTGGTTTTTTACAATTTTAACCTTAAATGAAAATCCACCATCAACAATAAGGTACTCTGGAGTCGCACGGAGGAAAAGAAGAAGAAATCACTCAATTTGAGCAAAAAAGGGGGAATACTATCTGGAGCCGACCAAAGGTTAAGGGACTGCCAACAAGGATGGCCCTTATTTGGGACTAGGGGTTGGCTGAATCCAATTATTACAATCCTAAATTGAGAGAAAATCATTTATCTCATCAATAATTTCTCTTCCTCTGTCTGTGTGTGTGGCGGATCCATTGGAGAAAGAAAAGGAGGCATTGTCTTGCTCCAAAGAGAGAGGGGAAGAGAGACTCGAAATTTTGAGAAAACATCGGATTGGGGATTCTCACTGTGATCGATTGATCACTTGATCAGGTGGTGTTAATAATCTAGGTTTTAATCGGATTAAGAATCGGGGAAGAACATGAATCTGGGCGTTAACCGAGATCGAAGTCGATGTTGCTTTGGAAGATGGAAATGGTGGAAGAGATCGAAGAATTGAGAAGATGGGTTTGAATCAACAAGATGAAGTACAACTGTTGTTGTTGTTACTAAAGACTAGGGTTGAATTCAAAATGGATCGCGACGGATTTGGGGTTTTAAGAGAAATTAGGGCTCTTAGATGTGCTCGACTCAAGGTGATGACGGCAACAGATTGTCTTGGTGATGTTTACTAAATAGGTTTGCCCGGTGGTTGGATTTGAATAAGAATCGGGCACAAAGAGTTGGTAATGAACTGACAGTCAAAGGCGCAACATATTCGTAATTGCTTGAATGAACTTTTCTTCCTACTTCAAGCTCTAGTTGAGTCCGATGTTCAAGGGTTTTGTTGGGCCTGAGATGTAATCGAGGTGCCGATGCTTGTCCTGGGGTATCACTCAAAATATGGTGGCTCAGATGGTGGAGTCTCAGATTAATGACGAGTTTTGGGTTCTCAACAAACATGATTCAACCGAGTTTGGCTCGAGATATGAATTTGAGTGATGGATGAAACTTAAGATGTTGGTGGTGATTAAGAGAAGAAGAACTCGATGATGTTGTTGCTATAATCGAAGTCGTGCAAATTGTTGCTATAGAACCTAATTGTTTAATGTTATCCATTGTGGGGTCATGGAAGAGAGTAGATGAGCATCACCGGATCCGAAGCAATTGCTTGGTTCTTGTGTGCAGTGGTTGAGTTAGGTTATAGAGAAATGGCTTGACGATTTGGTGGTGCAAGGCATGATGATACGGTGTCAGTCAGAGTGAATGCGTAGGGTTACAAATCGAGATGATGCAGTGTAAGTGTTAGCTCGAAACATATGTAGATGCAAGTGAGCAGAGTTGGAGCTTATGGCTCGGTATTTACGATTGAATGCATAGAATCGTTGATATTATGCAAGTCGAGAGATGGTGGTAATGGAGAGTCGCAGCAGCGGTTAATTCGAATGGGTTTGATTGGAAAAGATGGAATGGAGTCATGAAGTTACAATTGGTTAGCAATAGGAATGGAGCAAAGGGTTAGATGAATGTTAGGATGATTTTTGCAGAGATTGGCAAATCGGTATTGGTGGTTCTAGTGGAGCGAGAATGGAGACAAGGTGCGTGTATGGAAGGTGGTAGTGGTACCGGGTGGATGTGCTCGAAAGGATTATGAGGTGATATGCCGAGGATCGCAGAGAATGTGCGAGAAGTCGAAATAATTTGTAGAGAAATGTCAGGTGCAGTTGTGTGACAAGGTGTCCAAGCATCAACATGATGGAGTTGTGGGTATCGAAGATTATTGAGCCGAATTGCAGATGGTGTAGTGTGTTGGTACTTAGAGTTGGGGTTGCATCGAATTTGGTGTCTCACCAAGATTACAAGAGAAATGGGGAATCGCAGAATAACTTGTGCACCGGATAGTACAAGAAAAGCTCAAGAAGTTGCAAAGGTGTTTGAAGCACTGACTTAAGAAGTTTGCAAGGGAGGTCGCAATGGAATGGTTGTGGTGTAGTTTAAAATGGGGTTGCGCTTGTGAAGACATGAAATGGTGGATCTCGTGCTTGAGCCGAGATTGCAGCCGAGTTATAAGATGAATAGCCATCATGGTCAGATATGCACTAGCTGAAGTGCAATGAGGCAGCCAAATGGCTTATGCCATGGCAACTCGAATGTCAGCCCAGCTTAGCTCATATGAATAGCCGACTGCTGGGTCCGACTCATGATCCCGACTCACCTGGGATGACATCACCGAGTTGAGTCATCTCGACTGCTTTGACCCTTGACTCAAAGGACTGACCGAGTTGACCTGGCCGATTTGACTGCTGACCTATGTGACTCGGTGGACTTTGCTTGGCCACCCGAGCCGCCCTGGCCACTTCTTCTACGATTTCCGTCCATAATACCAAGCCTAGGCGATTTTGGGGCATATTTTCTACAAGGGTTTTTCTCACATATGGGTGGACTTCTATCTATTGGACCTTGAGACATGACCTAATTTTGGAAAGCAATGCTATTTAAAGGAAAGATTTCTACAACTTTTATCACATTATTATTCTTGGAACTTGGAGAGGGCCGCTTTGTTTACGCTACTAGGTTTGCTTTTGTTCATCTTCTTCTTTATTCAATTAATTTTTTTTTTTTTTGATGAACTTCATAGCTATGAGTAGCTAATTTATTCATTATTGGTTAAGGATGTAGTCCTATTTCTACAACTTGTGCTTGTGTTATGTATTAGTTTTATCTCTTGATTATCGTTCAAATCTCTACTGTTTTTAATAATCACATGATTGATGTATTGTGATAGGATTAAGATGTTTGGTTTGTTAAGTTGCCAATTAATTGAACTTGCATCCTTGTCCATATCTATTTTAGGTTTTTCATCGAGCGATAACCCTGAATACAAGTAGCATAATATGTTTACGGTTTGTAGTGATACACTCTCATAATCATATGTAGAGTTTGACCATTGTCTGAATTGTTATGCGCAATGTATGACAATTGCATTGATTAGCCTAATTCAAACTTAATGCTCCTAGGAATTGAACTTAATTAGTGCAAGGCGTTAGGTTATTCTTTAGGTAGAATTCACATACGCACTCTAATGTGTGTGTTGATGAATTTAGGAAATTAATATATTATCTTGCTCTCTTGATTCTCTAGGATTTTGATAATAAAAGAGATTAAATTGTAATTCTAATAACATGCACATGTTTAAGATTGAAGATGAATTCCTTGACCAATATCTTTCTCTATTGATTACTTTCTCCAATTTATTTTGCTTTTGATTTACTTTTATTGCTTACTTAAAAATCAGAAAACCCCCCAATTGGTTACTTTAAGAAATTGAATACATAATAACTACAATTGCCTCTCTGTGGAAACGAACTCTTTCTTATCATATACTTTAGGAAAGTGAAATTATTTTTGACGCATACGACAGCGATCAGTTAGCCATATGAATACTCTCATATCAACCTTATTCATCTTAACCATAACTAGTTCAAATGACTCAAATGAAACTAGTTAAAGAGTTGTTAAATTGCTATATTCTCATACAAGTATACAAGAACACAATTGAAGCAAAATAGGTTTGATTCACTCGAATCAATTCATGAACATTATAGCCACGGTTTGCAAAGAATGCATTCCTTAATATATAAATGTATTAGTTCATGTACTAAAACTATTATATAACTTTAACCTTCAAGTACGCGAACGGGTACGCAAACTTGAAATACCCGGACTGAAATTGGTTTACGCGGACATGTACGCATACCACCAATCCCAGCAGAAAATCTCGGACATGAACATTACGCCAGTACGCATACGGGTGCGCATACTTAGGTTCCGGAATTCTCAAACCAACAAGTACACCTACGTGTACGCATATTATGGTTCCCGTACATGGACAACAATTGTGCAAGAGTACACAACATGTCACAATCCAATAATAGTTAAGTGTTCTAAACTCTTTATTTTAATCATTGAAACTTTCTTAGAGGATGACAATAGCCGTTTTCACACACTATTAGCATCAAAGCAATTTTCAAATTATTGAAATAATCATAACAAACATTCCAAGTCTACACAAATGATTGTATCACACAAACCATGTAAGATGTTACTCTACGATTTTCACATGATCAAGATGAACTTGATTGAAGCTTTGCAAGCTTGCCAACACATATTTCGAGAAATATGTAAGTGAGATAAACTCACTCGAAATCTCAAATGTGTATAATAGAAAACTATATCTTAACACGACTTATGTCTCAATATAGGAGATAGAGTAGAAATAGACTTTCCAAGTGATAGATGAGTTTCAGGTCTCCACATACATTTTGTCGATGAAGTTCCACAAGCTCTCTTTAGTAGTTCTTCATCTTCAATGATGAACGCCGTGAAGTCTAATGCTCAACTACGTAGTCTATCCTAGTCCGAGACATCTATAAGTAGACTAGAAATCAAAACTTATAGTTTTGATCACTAACATTGACAAACAAGCTTGAGATAGCAACGCTTGCGAGTTCGACCGAGCAGTGCTCTAACAATCTCCCCCCTTTGTCAATTTTAGTGACAAAACTATCAATACATATGGATACAATATAAATTAACTTTGTAGCTTCTCATCCAAATGCTTGATCTCCTTGGTTCTTCAACATTACTCAAAATCTTCGTCACTTTCAAGTACTCCAATGATTCCGAATGTGTTCAACTTAGCATCATAGTTGTTGAAGATCTTTAGCTATAACAATGAGAAAACAAATTGCTCTCAATCATTGTTATACAAAGGTCATATTATCATTATACAAAGATCAATGTTCAATTGCATCACAACTTTGACAACAATACTATGGTGATATGTATCACTCCCCTTAGTTAATACTTCATCACACAATGAAAACCACTCCCCTTACATAATGATCCGTAAACCATATGTATTTGTAGCGTGAACTACGCATTAATTCTCCCCCTTTTTGTCAATATAAATTGGCAAAGGTACGAAAAAAATAGTGGGATCCTCATGAAATTTTCATAGAGATACTTCATGACCAAAAGAGAACAACATATCAAATTGTTTAGATGTTATCATATAGCCTAAGCTAAATGCATTCATCAAGGAGTTTATAAAGATACAAGATAACCCTTATAATATTCCACAGCCGCACTCCCCACAAATATTTGGCAATTAAGCACATGTTCAATTAAGAACTCTCCCCATAAAATGTCATTCCTTTTAACAACAAGAGCGACCTTACTTTTACAAGAAAAGAAGGATTTTTGGACATTAACAAATCACATAAGAATATGAATTTGTATCTAAAAATCTCAATTGAATTAACCACAAGGAAAATGATCAATTCAATTGGCCATGCTCAACATAAGAGAACTTACTGAGCAACACAAATATATACACAAAGATGTGGATCAGTGGAAAGACCAATATCGTAGATAATCAAAGATTCATTCTATTTTTCATCACTATTTGCACAATGACATATAATAGACTTAATCTTTGTAAACAAAAGTTCATCCTTTCTTCCATCAATAATGACATAAAAGGTTTAACTTTTGTAGTCAAAAGTTCATTCTATCTTTTATCAATACTTTCATATCGACATATAATAGAGATAACTTTTGAACAAGTATGGGACAAATCAAGGTTCACGGACGTAAACAACATATCACATAAAAATTTGCAATATATAAAACCATAAAGACTAATACCGCAAAAATCATCTTCCAAAATAAATAAATAAATCTAAAAACATTGCAAGATGAAAATCGTTGGCAATAGCTATGTGTACTCACAATAATGGCTATTCCAAACCCTAGTTTCCTTCTTAAAAACACAAGAATAAATTCTCATAAGAAGTTTCCTAGACATTTATTGAAAAGAAGCAACTCCCATTAAACATTTCACTTACTTTGAATACTCTTCTCATATTCCCTATATTCGTCAAGCTCATCTTCGATTAGATCAATCTGGATTAAAGGTTATCCATCTTTTCTTCAAGTCTTTGGAAAAAGATTCAAGTTCACTCTTTCAGTGGCACTTACTTGTTCCAAGAACAGATTCATGGTTAAAGGGAGCTTATCAAAAGGAGACAGGGGGATTTCCAACAAGGGAGGAATCACGTTTGTCGGACAACATCTCACTATCAGAAGAGTCAAAACGAATCTTCTTAGAAGGAAAAAGAACATTCCGAGACATCACTTTCTTTGCTTGAAAGACTTGATGAGGACATGATATAAGAGATAAATGAAATGCTCCCACTTAGAGAAATCTTCTTCTTAAAAAGAAGGAAGATAGGGGATAAATTTCCAAAAACCTTTGACCAAAACCCTAACTAATTTGGTTATCCCTAAGAAAAAGTCTTACAAGGAAAACTGGTCATGTACGAGAAAACGGTTATTGGCTAAACAAAATGAAGAGCAACAAAAAGAAACAAAATCAAACTAGAGAAACAAATGAATTATTTCATCACAACCCTCTTGAAGATTATGATTCTTTCCCAAGAGAGAAAACAAGAATCATCTTAAACAAAATTACAGATTGTAATTTCTCCAATCCAACACAAATCCGGATGATTACTTTCGAGGGGATGAAGTATTTGTTATTCCTTGTTTCTTTTTGCCTTCAAGAAAGAAGAGTTATCCACATCATTCTTCTCCCTTTTAGACAAATAATACCTTGTTTGTTTATTTTCGCAAACTATGAATGGCTTTGGAAATCTCATTTGAAAGTGAGGGTTTCATAGGAGATTTCCTTTTCATCTTCTGAAAACAAGGTTTAACAGAGGAGAAATATTCTTGATCTTTAGTGCTTACAATTTCAAGATGATCCTGATTTTCACACAAGGAGGCCAAACTATTTGGTAAGTCCTTGTAGTTCTCCATATCATCCTTTTTTCGGCCCACGTTGATTTGAGAATGACATAAAATCGGGAGAAGCTTGCCGATATTGCTTAAAAGATTTAGTCTAAGAGGTTCGACGTTTCTTATTAGGATCACAATTGCGAGTGATAGAAATCTCTTGTCTTAAATTAAGCAGCTTGACATTCCAGATCTTCAATCTTTTTAATCAAGGCTTCCTTTTCCAGTTGAAACACTTCGAGAAGTAAGATTGTACATCGTGGAATAATCGGACTCATAGGGGAGGACAAGTGTGATTATCAAAGAAAAGAGGTTAAGAGAACTTTCACTGATAACATCCTCGTGACGAGTCAAGAGTACCCATCCATGCTTTAGTTAACTCACTTAACTCCTCATCAGAACTTTTGGAAGTATCATGGACACTTCTATAGCACTTGGAACAAGTTTCATCAACATAGATTTTCTGAACTTTTCTATCCCTTTTATTGATTGACTGAGCTTTCTTTTGAGACTTTCTTTACTCTGTCTAAGAGTTTTCTTTAATTGTTGTATAAACACCGAAAGAGTATAATTAAAGCAATTCACATCTCTTGAATCAATCAATTTAGGACGTCGAGACTTTTTATCAGATGCAACAACAGAGTTGGCTAGCAAGTGACGTTTTTCTCTTTGGCATAGTTCAAGATCGAAAATCTTTAGCTTTCCAACAAGAGTATTTTTGGAAAGAGTATCAAGGTTATTTCCCTCAACGATGGCATGCTTCTTAGAATCGTATCTAGATGGCAGCGATCTGAGAATTTTCATCACAATGTCCTTTTTCAGGAATAGTCTTACCCAATGCAAAAGATGCATTAACTATTTCAGACACTTTGTGATTAAACTCATCAAAAGAATCTTCATCTGCCATATGAAGGTTTTCCCAATCAGAATTTAGGTTTTGCAGCCTAGCTTCCTTTTCACAGGTATTCCCTTTAAATACTGTTTCTAAGATATCCCAAGCATCTTTAGACTTTGTGCAAGTAGTCACATGATGCTGGAGCTCTGGGGTAATGGCATGAATGATAATGTTTAGCCCATCAGAATTTTGCTTTGCAGCAAGAATCTCGGCAGCATCATATCTACCAATATCCTTTGGAACTGTTACACCGCCTTCTGTAACTTCCGGAGGATTATAGCCATTAACCACATAAACCCATGATTGAAAATCACGCGCTTGAAGAAAGGCACACATAGCAATTTTCCACCATAAGTAATTTGAGCCATCGAAGACTGGTGGTACGTTTATGGAGATAGGATTGGGTCCATATTCGGTCGATACAAACACAGACTTATAAGGTCTTTAATGTGTTTGCCTGCTCTGATACCAATTGAAAAAGAGGGGTACAACAACCACACCTAAAAATTCGTTTGGCAATCTGAATAGACAAACTCCAATATACTTTCAATAGAATCAACAAGACAGTTAGACTCAATCTGGAGAAAAGTATATCAAAGAGTTTTATATCTCTATCTCTCAATTCATCTCGCAATCAAGAAATAGGAATTTGCGAGCCCGATTGAATATAAGAGAAATAACTTGAACGGTACCAAAGACCAATGTTCAAGGATCAATCAATTTCAATCAACAACCAAAGGTTGGATTTCCCAATTGATAGATTCAACACACAACCCGTGATATTTCAATTATATAACAAAATATAATGCGGAAAAGAAATAACACATACACCAGAAGTTTTGTTAATGAGGAAACCGCAAATGCAGAAAAACCCCGGGACCTAGTCCAGATTTGAACACCATATTGTATAATTAAGCCGCTACAGACACTAGCCTACTACCAATGAACTTCAGACTGGAGTGTAGTTGAACCCTAGACAATCTCATACTGATTCAAGGTACAGTTGTGCTCCTTACGTCTCTGATCCCAGCAGGATACTACGCACTTGATTCCCTTAGTTGATCTCACCCACAACCAAAAGTTGCTAAGACCCAAAGTCGAAGATTTCATAAACAAATCTGTCTCACACAGAAAAGTCTATAGGAATAGATAAATTTGTCTCCCACAGAAATACCTACGAGTTTTGTTCCGTCTTTTGATAAATCAAGGTGAACAAGAACCAATTGATATACCGGACTTATATTCCCGAAGAACAACCTAGAACTAAAAATATCAATCACATCACCATAATCTTAATCGTATGGCAGCGAAACAAGATATTGTGGAATCACAAACGATGAGACAAAGATGTTTGTGATTACTTTTTATCTTTCCTATCGGAGAATAAATCTCGAGCCAATCTTAAAGAAGATCGTACCCAAACACGATATAAGATGCAAGATCAGATCATGCAACTACAGAGAAAATAGTTGGGTCTGGCTTCACAATCCCAACGAAGTCTTTAAGTCGTTAACCTACAGGGTTTCGTTAAAAACCTAAGGTTAAAGGAGAATCGACTGTAGCTTATACAACTAGTATCACACAAGAGGTGTGGGGATTAGGTTTCCCAGTTGCTAGAGTTCTCCTTTATATAGTTTTCAAATCATGGTTTGCAATCTAAGTTACCTTGATAACAAAGCATTCAATATTCACCGTTAGATGAAAACCTGATTAGGTTCAAGCTAATATCTTTCAACCGTTAGATAGAACTTAGCTTGTTACACACAAATGAAATGTATCTTCATTTAGGTTTATGTAGTCGTACCTAAACGTGTACACCATGTTGACTCAACAATAGTTAACCAAGGTTAGCCATATGAATACTCTCATATCAACCTTATTCATCTTAACCATAACTAGTTCAAATGACTCAAATGAAACTAGTTAAAGATTTGTTCAATTGCTATATTCTCATAAAAGTATACAAGAACACAATTGAAGCAAAATCGGTTTGATTCACTCGAATCAATTCATGAACATTATAGCCACGATTTGCAAAGAATGCATTCCTTAATGTATAAATGTATTAGTTCATGTACTAAACCTATTTTAGAACTTTAACCTTCAAGTACGCGAATGGGTACGCATACTTGAAATACCCGGATCGAAATTGTTTCGCGATGCACGCGAACAGTACGCATACCACCAATCCCAAAGAAAATCTAGACATGAACCTTACACCAATACGCATACGGGTGCGCATACTTAGGTTCCCGGACTTCTCAAACCAACAAGTACGCATACGTGTACGCATACTATGGTTCTCGGACATGGACAACATATGTGCAAGAGTACACAACATGTCACAATCCAATAATGGTTAAATGTTCTAAACTCTTTATTTCAATCATTGAAACTTTCTTAGAGGGTGACAATAGCCGTTTTCACACACTATTAGCATCAAAGCAATTTTCAAGTTAGTGAAATAATCATAACGAAACATTCCAAGTCTACACCAAATGATTGTATCACACAAACCATGTAAGATGTTACTCGCGATTTTCACATGATCAAGATGAACTTGATTGAAGCGAAAGCTTGCCAACACATATTTCGAGAAATATGTAAGCGAGATAAACTCAACTCGAAATCTCAAATGTGTATAATAGAAAACTATATCTTAACACGACGTATGTCTCAATATAGGAGATAGAGTAGAAATAGACTTTCCAAGTGATAGATGAGTTTCAGTCTCCACATACCTTTTTGTTGATGAAGTTCCACAAGCTCTCCTTAGTAGTTCTTCGTCTTCAATGATGAACGCCGTGAAGTCTAATGCTCAACTACACAATCTATCCTAGTCCGAGACATCTATAAGTAGACTAGAAATCAAGACTTATAGTATTGATCACTAACATTGACAAACAAGCTTGAGATAGCAACGCCGCGACTTCGACCGAGCGAGGTTTCTAACACGATTCCTATGCATGCTCTTCATGGACGAATAACAAAACCTTAATCTATGATATGTAGATCCACATAAACCGATATTGGGTAAATCAGATTTTGATTTTTCAAAATTGAAGTTTTGAACATGTAAATCAATGAAGAAATGCTAATAAAATAACGAGTTCTTTATAGATTTACCTTTTCTTACTTGGATCTTGAGATCGTTGGAGAAGATCAATTTTTTTATTTTTTGTTAGGGTTTATGGAATTTGGAAGGATTGATGAGGGTATAAAGTTTTTGGTTTAGGTTTTTATGTTTTTGATTTTTCACCGAAAATGATAAGGATTAATATTTATATGGGTTAGTAGAAGAATAATTTTTGGGGCTAAATTAGTCTTTCAAGTTTAGCATCCCATAACCATTTGTAAAAGGTGGGAGAGGAATTTGATGGGCCCCAAATAAATGGCCTAGGCCCTGAGGGGATAAAATTGAATAAGGCTTAGTCCTATGATGTCCTAATCTAGCAGACCTAGATTAAGAAATTCACGCCACCAGACAACCTCCTAAGTCCTATGACAAGCAGCAATCTAGCATGCTAGTCGCAGAATCAAACAACACCCAATCTGAAAGGTTCAGCGCAACCAATTTTAGCCGTCAGATCAAAAAATAAATCTAGATGTGCTAAACCATTCCACGAAAAGGTAATTTTGTGGCGCCGAACCATTCATCGCAACTATCTCGCCATTTAGTTCAAATGCAAGCAAATGCTGGAGAAAAAAACTAGTGTTAACAAATAGAAAACACTTTATTTTTGAATTGCAATATTTTTCATTAATTTAATGTACCTTTCAATCTAGCCCATAAGACATAGCCAGAGGAGTTTTTCTTTTCTGATTTTCTCGACCAAAACATGTATTGCTATTCTGCTATTTTATACGAACAACACATAATTGAGCTGAAGATTAGTGGGATGTGGATCACTTCTCGAATGATTTGGCCTAAAAACTATCTGGCGTCTTTATTTTTGTTAAGTCACCTATTTTGTTATCACGTGAGACCCGAGAACGAGAAAATCAGAAAGGTAAGAAAGGGATGAAGGAAATTTGTAGCAACAAAAAGTCGTGCGACTTCGTCACGTATTTAAGTGACCTGTTACAGTTTATGACCGCCGGATCATCACTAAGATCCAGGTGTCATCAAAATGAATTACAGCACTTGAACTGGACGGTTTTTATTAAATGTAGACTAAATTATTATTATTTTGGACCTTCAAGATAAATCATTTGAGATTTTTCTTCCTACGTCATTTTTCTGACTCCTCCGTCGTAACTGAAATCAAATACTACCATCGTTTAAATTCAAGACGTGAAGTTGACTTTAACAATGTTGGCAGTTGGCTGTTACAAATCTTGATGTTCACGACTTTAATGGCGCACTAGATCTGCTTACCACTAGTCACTATCACCAAGGGCCTGGAGGTGAATGATATGGTCTTAGGTTCCAAAGAAATAAATTATTGACAACTGTGTGACTTGAGTTTTTTTTTTTTTTTTCCTTGCCCAGCTCAAACTCAAATTATACTTGCGTAATACATATTTTACCCACGTTATAACCTCACTAATACGGGGTAATAAAGTCACATAGTGTTTTTTTTCCTTTTGTTTTGATCTTATTAATCAATTTTGAACTCGAACTCGTAACACCTGGGGATATCGCCGCCAATCACCAATAATTTTACTACCTCAGAAGATAGTGGCATATGGGATATCTTTCTAAAATGATCCGCATTAAATCAGTGATAACCGGTAAAGGGGTTTTGTTAACTCAGATACCCGTGATACACGCAAAGGTTCACTAAAACAACAAATTTTCGTGATCGAAGCAAGATTTTTACTTTATCGCATTAAAACAACAATTCTTCATCGGTAACAAAATTATTGCTTTTAAAATGGCATGTTAAAACCAATTTCTAATGTATGTTAAGACAAAAAAACACAATTTCCAAAGAAATAAAATAATTCTTTATTAAACCTTAACATGTATACGAGTATACAAGTTAACACAAGCCATGTAAAAAAATATAGTGTAAGAATATTCTCTCTGTTAATTTTCTTGATATGGGTGTGGAGGAGGAAAAGAAGAAGGCAGAGATAGATGAATGTGCTTATCCGCTGACTTCCATTAAAGGATAGATAGATAGGGTGATAACAACGAAATGGCAATCTCGTAAATGACATAAATATCCGTGGTTTAAGGGTAAATCATTCTTGAAAATTGGACCACATAAAGACTTGATTTTCTTCCTTGTTTCTTCTTTTTACAGTTCACAATTCACACAAGCCTTGCTGCCTCACTCTAACTTTCCCATTTTGGTAGTTCCTTCTTCTTCGAAGAAGAGAAAAAATAAAATAACTGTTCTCTTTCTGATCCAAACCCTAACAATTACTCTTTCTTCTTTTTCAATCCCTAATTTTCACTTTTAATCTCACTTCCGATTCTGCTTTCCACCACAATTCTTTGTTTTGAGCCTCATTTTGATCCAACAGGAGAATTCTGATTGACTGAAGATTTCTAAAGAGGAGATCTTTATGAGAATTGAAATAAGGGTTTTTATTGAGGAAATGAGGGATGTTTTCATGGTTGGCAAGGATTGTAGTAGTATGTTTACGTCCAGTCAGACAGTACGCACGTATGAACAAGGATGATGAGTTAGATAGTGGAATTGATGATTCTTTACTTTGGTGTAGAGATCTTGATCGTCATTCACTTGGAGAATTTTCTTTTGCTGTTGTTCAAGCCAATGAAATTATAGAGGATCATAGTCAAGTCGAGATAGGTAAAAAATTCTACGTTTATTGGAGTTTACGATGGTCATGGTGGTCCTGAAGCTTCTAGATTTGTTCGAGATCACCTATTTCTTCATCTTATGAGTTAGTACTTCTTTCTGCCATTTTTAACTATAATTCTTATTTAATTGTTCTTGGTTCGAATTCTCCATTGTTAACTCTGCAATTAAAGGTTATTAATGGTGTTGGTTATGCTAGCCTTCCTGTGATATATACAAATACAACCCGTGGTGGTCAAAGTTTGAGGTCTCTTTTGGTTGGCTGTTTAATACTTATGACTGAGAGTCTTATGTTTTCTTGTCAACATCATTTTTCTTTTTCTGTTCATTTTTTCTTCAAGAATTTGGATCTGAGGGTTTCTGGTTTGGATCTAAAGTTCAACTGAATACAAAATAAATACTATCTAATTAATAAAACCTAATAATACTTGCATAATTATTGTTTTATTACGCTGAATTCATCTTATGGGGTTTGGTGTTGTTGCTGTGATCATAGTTTAGAAAAACTATCTTGCAAAATTAGGTACTGCCTATCATTTAGATGGGCTTAAATGGGTTATGCATGAATGATGATCCCAGGCTTTGTGGGATGAATTTCTATATAGGAGATGTCATTCTCATGAAGTCTTGGAGCATTTGAAACTTGGAATCCATAGTTGATGATTGATAGAAATTTAAAAACTATCTGGTATTATGTTAGATGATAAGCATAACTTATATGATAGGGCTAAATGGCTTTAGGAAAAATATTGGTATCTATAAGGGATTTTTATTCTGGCTCTCTAGTTTCTATCCACAAACACTAGTTTGATGGTTTTGTACAAGGAGATACTTGCGCTGTTGCCGATTACACTTTAGTTGTTGGTTTGAGAATTGAGGATTTTACTTGCAACAATCGGTGTTTTTGTTGTTCTAAAGTCTTATGCTGGATTTTTTTTTTTATTTTTATTTTCAGGACTTGCTCGAGAAAATGGAAACATCTCTGAAGATGTTCTTGGGAATGCTTTTTCTGCAACAGAAGATGGGTTTACTCTTTGTGCGTGCAGGACATGTGAATAAAACCTCTAATTGCTGCTGTGGTCTTGTTGTTTGGTGGGAGTTATCTGGAAAGGAATGCTATATATTGCAAACTTGGGTGATTCAAGCAGCTGTTATAGGTTCTTTAGGTAGGTCAAATAAAATAATTGCAGAGCAATTGACTAGAGATCATAATGCAAGTTTGGAGGAAGTCAGACAAGAGTTGAAGTCCCAACATCCTGATGATTCACAAATTGTAGTTTTAAAGCATGGTGTTTGGCGTGTTAAAGGCATCATTCAGGTTGGTCTTCTAAGCAATTGCTAATATTTCTTGCATTCAAACCGATGTTGGTATAGACAAAAGTTTACCACCAGTTAGTAGTACAATAATGATCATAATACACATTAGAGTGTTAGATAAATGTTATATCCCTGCTACATTAAATGCTTGTACTATTGTTTTGAATATTTCCATGTTTGCTTTTCTAGGTATCTAGATCTATAGGGGATGCGTATTTGAAGAGGCCAGAATTTTCTCTGATCCATCATTCCCCGCGTTTCCGGCTCACAGAACCCCTCGGCCGACCTGTGCTGTCAGCTGTACCATCCATATATACAAGAGCTGTACGTCCACAAGATAAATTCCTGATATTTGCATCTGATGGGCTTTGGGAGCATTTGACAAACCAGGAAGCTGTTGATATAGTTCATAAGTCCCCAAGATCGGTAAGCTTTTTTTTCTCCAACCTTAGTTCTGACATATCTCTTTCAAAGTCCAATCATAATCTCAGTTTCTCACTTTTTATATTCTCTTTTATCCTTCTCTGGTGTAGGGAATAGCAAAAAGACTCGTTCAAACAGCTCTTGTAGAGGCAGCAAGGAAAAGAGAAATGAGGTATTATGACCTTAAGAAAGTTGAGAAGGGAATTAGGCGGTTCTTCCATGATGATATTACGGTTGTCGTAATTTTCCTAGACCAAGATGTGCTCGAAAAAGAGTGCAGCTTTTCCAGAAATGTCGGTGCGAGGATTCATGGACTCTGTTGGACCATCTGATTTTTCTGTTCTCGAGGGAGCAATATGACTCCAAACTCTGCATAGTAGTACCACACTTGGTCACTGGAGTTCCTTTAAGTTTCCAGGTTCAGCTTGTCCTTTCTCTCATCCATGTGTATTTTTGCATCCACAATTAGTGGCTGTTTGTTTTTCTTCCGTTTTGGTTAATTTCTTTGTTTGTAAGTTGAACCTGATTCCAGTCTCTATATTCTATGAAGTCATAAGACTCATAACATCAGTCTTACCAAGCAGGACTACTACATGTGTTGGTTTGTTGGATGATTATAGGTGAACCATCATGAAATGGTGCAATTCAGTTTTTCATTGTATGATTGAATAAATATGGTTATTCTTTAATAGATCTTTTGCTGCAACTGCGACTAGTAAAATAGTTTTAACTTTTCAGCTATAATGTACAAACTGGCCTAGTCTTGGAGAACCAACAGAAAGTAACAGAGAGTTTGAGGTTTGAAGCATCAAACATATAAGACGGAAGATCTCTAAAATTTAAATTTAAAACTTTTATGGTTGAGATTTGAATCCTGGCATTTTTAGGGGCGACCCCAAAAGAATTAGGAGCGACTTTTTTATTCCTAACCCATATACACCGTTAAGGGATGTCCAAAAACGCGGAGAATACGTTAATACCCTTCTATACGGAAGCTATTTTGTGCCCGATTATTATAAAGCAATCGGAAGCTTAGTAACGATATTATACTACCGATTAAAATCGATTTTGTGCCTAACGCGTATCCTGGCTTCTATAACAATCGCAACCTCACGAAGCTACCGATTGTTAAAGTATAGAAATAAGAAATCTTAAGAATTTTGCAATGGTGAAATTTGGGGCTCCTATATAATCGGACGAATAAAAAAATGTCTAAGCTAACGATTTAGGGCTTCCCATAATCGGGATGGTAAAAGTAACAATTCCTACCGATTATGGTAGATTTCAAATTTCCAACAATGAAGGATTATAGAAAAACTCATTTTGGGGCAACCTATAATCGGAAGGTTGGGTAATCTATTTATCTTCCGATTATGGCTACATCCACACCAAGCCAAGTGGTTATGGTCGGCTCGCACCCTCAAAACCTATGGAATTTGGCCAAGGCTCAATTTGGGGCTTCCAATAATCGGAAGGTTATAAGTAAACCCTCTACCGATTTTGGGCTACTAAACAATCGGTAGCTAATTAGGCGGTATTACCTACCTATTAATAACCGTTTGACAGATAAAACCAAAGTCAACCTAAATTCATTCTATTTCATTTTCTTTTCAACTTCCACTTCAACTCCTCTTCTCCTCTTTCCTTCCGATTGCAGAGAGGAAAACTCCCCCCCTCCTCGCTATACATCGTTTCACTCGAATCGAATCATCGTCGATTATTCTCTATAAAGATGAAATAAAAGGAACGTAAGAAAGCTCGAACCAAAAACGTAGTGCGCGGTGAGGATCCGAATATTGGATTGCATGCCCGTAATAAAGAGGTTTTAACTCACGAACTCAAGAACACGAAGAAGATGAAGTCCCTAATGTAGGCGATACCGATAGCCAAACTCTCGTGCAACTTGAAATGGCGCCGATTAGGTAAGATTCTACCATTAATTAGGTTTATATTGCTTCAATTCGACTTAATCCATGTTGTTGTTTTTTAGGGTTTTCGGTTATTACAGTTCTTGGGAGGGTTAGGTATTGTTTTAAACTTCCAATTGTGGTCGAATTCTTCATTTCACGAGAACATTTGTCATATTCGGGTGGTAAATATTTAGGTTGCTTACCGATTATAGAACATTTTTCATTACTGAGGCCTAAATCGATCATAATCGGAAGTTAAACTTTTTTTGCCTTCCGAATATACTAGTGAAGAACAAGTATTAGAGACACAATAATCGGGTGCTATATTTTGTAATTTCCTTCCGATTGTTTAGGCTGAACCACTTGAGAATCAATTCCTTGCGCCATGCAAGGTGATGAGTGCCAAATAGTGCATATGTATACACCTTTTTATTGGCATTTTACTCATCTTTTGCGCTTAGAAATCGATATTATCCTGATTTGTGTTTTCTTTGTTTCAAGAATAAATATTTGTATTAATTAATTTTGTGTTTTTAGGTAGTAAATAAAAGCTCGGAGAATCCGAGGAGCCAAGGAGCCGAAGAATTGGAGTCAAACATCTATGGAGACAGATAGCCAAAGCCCGCGCAAATCGCTTGCAACCCAACAAGGAAGACTTGGGCTAGAGCTACCCACGACCCGGATCCAACCCGCTCATCCCGAGCCGTTGAGATCTCGCCCGATGCATCATACTCTGTCGCTCCATCGCCGCATCCTCTCTCTCGATGTCCCCGTTCCACACCGATCGCTCCAAAAACCGCTTACCATCCTCGGCCGTCTTCGGATCTTCTCCCGGCTAGATCCAACGCTCGCTAGGCCCTTCTCATCGATCCCGTCAGACCAAGTAATCAATCAACCTAACTCCTATACCCCCATCGACTGACCCATTCTTCACCCATCTTCTCTTTCTTCTCCTCTGCTCTCTCCCGTCTCCATCGGACAACCCCGGAGCGAGAGTTCGCTCCTCTTCCGCCACCTCCGTCCTTCACTCCGACCAACAACCCTCACCACCACCTTCACCTGACACACAACCACACCACCGCTCCCGCTCTACTTCTCTAGCGCTAGTTTTCTCTTCCTTTCTATCAACCCTAAGCTAATTTAGAAAAAAGCTAGAGCTAGGTTAGCCAACAACCGACGATGGAGTTCTACGAGAGCACGAATTGACAAGAGGGGAAGCGAAATCGGAGTATGGGTTTGCTTTAATTGTCATTTATTTTCTATTTTTAATCGAATTTAGGGTTTGGGTATTTTGAGGAGCTGCATGTATAAATGAAGAGTGAAGAAGATGAAATTGGGCACGCACGGATTAGCCAAGTCTTGTCAATTAGATTTAATTTACGTTTTTCATGTTTTAATTTAGTTGCTAGGGTTTGAGATGAAACCCAGCTTACAACCGTGTTCTTCATGCTCTTGTATTGTTCTTGATTGCTTGAATATTATCTAGATAGAATTAACTTCAGTGTGATAACACTTTGCTCTCGCTGCATACCAACGCCATGGATGCACCGTAGTTTGATTACCTGCATGTTTTACCACTAACCCAAGCTTAATAAAATTATTATGATCCTCGATTATTTGTACTTTAATCGTTATGTAATACTTGGAAATAAACTTAGTTGTGATTAATCAAAATGGAGAAACACCTTAGAGACAGGCGAGAATTGACACTCTACTGTCTATCATGAAGGCAAGAACAACATCTTTAGTTGAAAACATAGTGTAGGTTAAAGGTTGAGTCGAAGACCCTAGTGTCACTATTTATCATTCCTTAGCTTAGTATCACCTTTACAACCTCGATCCTTTGACACAACCCTCATTTATGTTACACACTTCTTAAAACTCAAGAGAGCAACCTTAGATCAATATCGTGAGCACCACAAGTCTCGTGGTTCGACTCGACGTGCCTGGGCTCTACAACCAAGACACCGTGCACTTGCGTATTACCGTAGGCCATATAATTCATACCTTTAAGCCTACCAAGTTTTTTGATTATGAGTAGCCCAGATGGTCCTGGCCCGAAGTAGAGGTTCTAGCCTAGATGGTCTGGCCCAGAAATGAATTGAGTTGGGTGAGTTTTGGTGAAAAGCCAGTACCGAGGGCTTAGTCCTAGCAGGTGCTATGGGCTCGCAGGTACGCTTTATGTTGAGTTGATCAGCCCACTGTTAGGTTAAGTATCACCAAAGAATTGATCAGGGTTCGGTTGTGCAGAGTGCATGCCCAGTGATTTGGGCTTCAACCTATGCAGCCCAGTGCACAAGTAATGTGCTTTGGAAAATATTGCTCGGCACAAAATTGAGGAAGTGATGACTTGGGTTCAATACATTTGACAAAGACCCAAAGTAGCAACTGGGTTGGTTCAACAAGCTCAACAAGCTCAATTGACAGCAGGTGGAAGCTCATACAGGGTTCAAATCAAGATCAAACATGCATAAGAGTTTAGTGTGGCTCGACAAAGGTACAAAGACGGGTCGGAGTTGAGCACTTACTGGCAATCAGCCAAAGCAAGGCAGCATCAGGGGCTGAGTATGCTCAGGGTTTGGCTCACAGGTTTAACAGGTTTGCACAAATATGCAGGCTTAATATGCACAGAGCAATGCTCACAAGCACAGGTTCACAGGTCTAGCAAGCAAGCATACATAGCAGAGCATAAGGGTTCTGAGAGCCAAAGGAGTTTGTTATATCGCAATTCCACAAGGCGGATGTGTATAAATTGAACCAGCCCGGAGAGTGCACGAGTTGTTGGAGTCAACAGGTCGGACGAGTAAGGCTTGCAAGGTATACAGTGGTGTATGCTCGGTGAGTTATAACTAGGGTGTGAATCAAGGTTATGCAAGGTTCACATCGGTCACAAGATTTAATGGCTCAGCTTTCCAAGTTGTGACCCAGCTCAACTCCAAGCTTCAGGGGCTGGAGTTTGGCTCAACTTGGTACACAGAGGAGCAGAAGGTTATGTGCTAAGATTAATCAGGCCAAGTTGCAACAAAGCCCCACAGCTTCCAGTGGGGGTTGCATGTGTTAATGCACGTGTCAACAAAGCTCGGCGGGTTCGAGCAGCAATAAAATTACAGTTCGAGGTCGGGATTATCGGCCGACAAGCCAAGCTTGCACCTTACACACACCACAAGACAAGCCAAGATTCACAAATGCACATTTTGGCTAAGATTAATCGGCTGTTGCGGCAAAGCCCCACACGGGGTGGGGGGTTGCACAGGTGTTAATGCACGGAGTCAACAAAGCTCGGCAGGTTCAGCGGGCAATAAAAATTACAGGTTCGGGTCGGGATTATCGCCGACAAGCCAAGCTTGCACCTTACACACCACAAGACAAGCCAAGATTCACAAATGCACAGTTTTGGCTAACCTCAAGTCTTGAGTTTTTCCCTTGCCTTCCTTCCTTTGGCTTGCACAGCAGCAGCTCAAGCACAGCCAGCACCTGTTGGCTCAACAAAGAGATTAGTTCTCTATAATGAAAAACTATGCTCAACTATGCAGCCAAGATGGCTGTACTGTGCAACTATGCAGCCAAGATGGCTGTGCTTTGGACTGACTGGGGAAGATTAATTTGGACTGAATGGGACTAAGCTTTACAAGTACACTAAGCTACAACACTAGGCAGTGTTGCTTTAGTTTCCTTGTAAACTAGTGTCAAAGCTCAGCTGAGCTAAAAGCAAGAAACACTACAAATATGCACAGAAGATGAGGTAGCACTGAAATGCAACTGATAAGCTTGATCCTACAACCGAGCTTACAAGAGACAATAAAACAGAAACCGAGGGTAGTGACACTAAGAAACACTAAGATGCAAAATAAAAGAGAACAGGTAGTGACAATATGCAATACAAGCTAAACTAAGTTACACTACGGGAAGCTAAGTTACAAATGATATCTTTGAGATGCAAATTAACAATGCTAAGTTATACCAATGTCGATGATATCTTTGAGATGATAGATGCAAAGTTATAATATTCAAAGAGTTAAAAGAAACAAAACAAAACATGTATATACGGGGATGATTGAAAAAACAGTGAAGCGAGCCAATGAACACAGGGGCACGCGCTGTCCATTTCTTGGCGCCAAAAACTTGGTAGGCCCGAAAGGTATGAATTATATGGCCTACGGTAATACACTTCAAGTGCACGGTGTCTTGGTTGTAGAACCGGGCACGTACGAAGTCGAACCACGAGAGACTTGTGGTGCTCGATATTGATCTAAGGCTGCTCTACCGGAGTTTCTAAGAAGTGTGTAACATAAATGAGGGTTGTGTCGAAGCGAGTTAGTTGTAAAGGTGATACTAAGCTAAGGAATGATAAATAGTGACACTAGGGTCTTCGACTCAACCTTTAACCTACACTATGTTTTCAACTAAAGATGTTGTTCTTGCCTTCATGACAAGATAGGGTAGGAGTGTCAATTCGCCTGTCTCTAAGGTGTTTCTCCATTTGGATGATTAATCACAACTAAGTTTATTTCCCAAGTATTACTCCGTCGATTAAAGTACAAATAATCCGAGGATCATAATAATTTTATTAAGCTTGGGTTGCAGTGTAAACAACACGGAGGTAATCAAACTACGGTGCATCCATGGCGTTGGTATGCACCGTGGAGAGCAAAGTGTTATCACACTCGGGTTAATTCTATCTAGATAATATTCAAGCAATCAAGAACAATACAAGAGCATGAAGAACAGGTTGTAAGCTAGGGTTTCATCTCAAACCCTAAAGCAACTAAATTAAAACATGAAAAAAGAAATTAAATCTAATTGACAAAGATCAAGTTAATCCAAAGGCGTGCCCAATTTCATCTTCTTCACTCTCTATTTATACATGCAGCTCCTCAAAATACCCAAACCCTAAATTCGATTAAAAATAGAAAATAAATGACAATTAAAGCAAACCCATACTCTGATTTCGCTTCCCCTCTTGTCAATTCGTGCTCAGAGAACTCCATGCGTCGGTTGTTGGCTAACCCTAGCTCTAGCTTTTTCTAAATTAGCTTCTAGGGTTGATAGAAGCTAAGGAAGAGAAAACTAGCGCTAGAGAAGTAGAGCAGGTAGCGGTGGTGTGGTTGTGTGTCAGGTGAAGGTGGTGGTGAGGGTTGTTGGTCGGGTGAAGGACGGAGGTGGCGGAAGAGGAGCAGAGCTCTGCTCTGGGTTGTCTGATGGAGACGGGAGAGAGCAGAGGAGAAGAAAGAGAAGATGGAGTGAAGAATGGGTCTGTCGATGGGGGTATAGGGTTAGGTTGATTCGGTGTAACGCAGGTGCAGCAAGGGACTGATGAGAAGGGCCTAGCGAGCGTTGGATCTAGCTGGAGAAGATCTGAACGGCCGAGGATGGTAAGCGGTTTTGGAGCGATCTGGTGTGGAGCAGGGACATCGAGAGAGGATGCGAGCGATGGAGCGACCGTATGATGCATCTGGGCGAGATCTCAACGGCTCGGGATGAGCGGGTTCGGATCCGGGTCGTGGGTAGCTCTAGCCCAAGTCTTCCTTGTTGCTTGCAATCGATTTGCGCGCGGCTTTGGCTATCTCTGCTCCATAGATGTTTGACTCCAATTCTTCGCTCCTGGCTCTCGATTCTCCGAGATTTATTTACTACCTAAAAACACAAAATTAATTAATACAAATATTTATTCTTGAAAACAAAGAAAACACGAATACGGGATAATATCTCGATTTCTAAGCGCAAAAGATGAGTAAACTGCCAATAAAAAGGTGTATACATATGCACTATTTGGCACTCATCAAATACCCCCAAACCCGAATTTTACTTGTCCTCAAGTGAAACAGAAAATTAGGAAATCTAACTATACCCCGTCGCAGTCTCGAATGCATTTAGCGTATGCACTAAGCCTTTAAACCCCCAGGTGTCCCTAGTGGACGAGTTGTAGTCTCGTGAGGGTTTACCCGGGAGGTGTACCCACAAAACCTTCTCCAACTTCGAGTGTAAAAGAGTCTCAAGCATCCTAGAAGCTATGAGGACATAGAGTTTCGCATGCTAGTAAATGTGGTTAGAACTATCGAAGAACGCATTCTCATCCTTAAGTGCCGAGCGAGAAGTAACCATACCATATGAAAGAATTCGGATTCGATTGTGATCATAAGCCTCGACTCGCCTCACTATTAGGGTTTTATGATAATTGCACTCCAAAAGATCGCTTTTAGTCTCTCATGTGTGCGAGCGGGAATAAAGAGAGAAATCCCACACACGTTGTAGGTAAGAAGGATAACCTTCCGAAATAAAATCTGGAGACTCCACAGAAGTGTGGATAAAAAGAATCTTTTTCTGATGATTGATAGACACATTTTTGTGTCTAAATTGTCTCAATTCTTTATTTTGATAGTGCTCATTTTTGTACTTATTATGGTGTTTTATGCGTGTGTAGGTATTTTTGGCCAATAAACATTTTTGGAAAAATCAGCTAAAAAAGTTGCGCACGGAGGACACCTACTATTCGGACCCTCGCTACGGATAAGGGGTACCCAAATTTCTAAGGGGCACCCTCAGGACACCCCAAGGCAGCTGCTAAAGGCACCACTACTCTGGATAGGGGGCACCTCATCTTCTCAAATTCAAATTCCAGAAAAGGCGGGAAAATTTATTCTTCCACCGGCAGATTTAGGGTTTATGATTTGGACGTGTTTTAGGCTGATTCAATCGTTGAGACTTCTTGGGAAGACTTATTAGAGCTAAACAGGGATGGTATAAACGATGGAATCGAAAAACTTGGGATAAATAATCGAGTGAACCAAAACAGGGGAGGATAGTTGCTCTCGGGTTTGTTTGGATTCTTCATGATGTTCTGAGGAGATTCAATCACCCAAATTGATTGGGATAGACTTGAATGGAGTAAACAGGGCTGGTACATCGGTTTGTATCGATTAGAATGGGCTGGATATTTGATTCTCGGCAAATCAGGGCAGTGAAGAGCTTTTCACGGGTTTGTTAATTGAGCTGGGAAGTACGTGAAGATAAAGAGAGAATATCTTCTCTGGCGGATTTGTTGCTATCTTTAGAAGAGTTTCCATTCAACAGGGGAGTTTGAAGCCAAGTAAAGACGCGTAAGAAGTTTGGCAGGAGTATAAAAAGGAAAGAAATATTTGGGAAGATACGTGACTTTGGGAGAGGGTTAACTCACGGGATTTTTAATCTGTTAGATATAAAAGGAGTTGTACGAAGTCTTGGGAAGGGGAGAGACCGAGGGGTACGATTGGAGGCCAACAGAAAGCCGCGTGAGGAGTTGCTGCTGCTGCTGCTGAAGAAGAAGGAATTGAAGAACATCAACCCACAGGCAACAGTCTCAGAAAACTGTCGCAGTTCAACGACACAGCAAACTGCTCTTCAGGGCAGACTTATTTTTCTGTTACCACTATACCTCCACTACCGTTGTAACAGCTGTTTGTAACGCCTCTTCAGCGTTGCAAACTGTCTGCTTTGTTAGTTTTCTCTTGTTTTTCACCCTTTTGAGCTATGAATACCTATTTTGAGCACGTGAATAACATGAGGAGCTAAACCCCAACACTGGGACGATGGAGGAAGCCATTCTTTTCGCATGTGGTAATTCTAATTAATTCTTTATGACTTTTGCACTATTCTAAATTGATTTAAGATTTTCTTAATTGATTGTGATGTCGTATGATGATGTATGCTTGGTCTAAGTGCTTTTGATGCGTCATGCTAGTGATGTACAGTCAATCTTCTAAAAATCTATTTTTGGCAAAGAAAGAGTCAATATTTTATAAGATATAATTGTCTAGAATTAACAGTTGAACCACATGAGTATAAGAATTGGTGGAATCCTGAGTCTCAGTATCTCTCGATTTTTGTGACAAACCTGTGTAAATATTATCTTTGTTTTTAGAGTTTTCTGAAACTAAATCTTTACAAGTCTGAGTTGAACGAACTTTAATTGATGTGATTTTGAAAAGTTGTAGTAAATGGTAGTAAAGGTTGTCGTTCCACTCAGACTCGTAAAGATTTGATTTAAGAAAATACAAAAAATAAAAAAATATATTCACAAATTTGTCACGATATCGAGAGATACTAGGACTTCGGATTCCACCAAACTTCACAATCAATTGGTTCATACAATGATTCATAACAATTTTAGCTCTTTTCTAGACTCTATTTCTTTGCCAAAAGTAGATTTTATAAAGAATTAGATGTAAATCATAAGCATAGCGCATCAAGAGTTCTTAGACTAAGCATACGCTATCAGACAAAATCACAAATAATCAATGAAAATCATAAATCGATTAAAAATCAATGCGGAAAGTCATTAGAATCAATTATAATTACCAAACAATTGTGAAATTGACTTCCTCCGTCTTCCCAGTGTTGGGGTTTAGCTCCTCATGCTCAAAACGCACCCAAAAGATAGAAACATGGCTCAAAAGGATGTTTTATTGAGAAATATATGAAAACAGAGTTTTGTAACGCCGTATAAGTGTTACAGACGTCACTGTTACAAGAACGAGAAATAAGACTGACTAACAACGATACTTGTTTGTCTCTGTCGTTGATTTTGAGACCGCTTCTGCGACTGACTCTGTTGGTCTGTTCTTCGTCTTCTTCTTCCTCTCCACCTGCTGCTGCTGCAATTTTTATTCTTCGTTCCTGAGCCCTCTGTTGGCTCCCCAAAGTCTCGACACCCTTCTGTGACTCCCACAGCTCATATATATACACACACGAACCAAAAATACCGAGTAAATCTCTGGTTTTCTTTATCCCAAAGTCTCGGCTTTTCTTTCCTTTTTCTCTTCTTGTTTACGCGTCTCCTGGCTTCTTTGAAACTCTCCAAAACCGGTAACCAAATCGGAAGAAATATCTTCTCCAATTTTCCCGCACGCAACTTCCAATATTAGTTCCTGTGAAACTCTCTTTTCGGTCTTTCCCTGTTTTAGCAGGAAGTAAAGATATCTTCCCTTTTTTTACGATACCACACACATTGGCAGCCCTGTATTGTGTATTAGGCCAAAAAGAATCCATATCCAAGAAGAACTCCGGTTAAAATTCAAACAAACTCCGCCCAGAAATCTCTGTTTTACGCGAACAACTTCTTCTCCCCTGTTTTAGCAGGAACGGATCATCCAGCCCATTTGAATTGATTTAAAGAGACATACCAATCCTGTTATGTCCAAACAGGGTGATTGCAACAGATTCCAGCGATTGAATCACTCTCGAAATAGCTTAAAAGTCGAACCCTAGTCTGATACTCGCTGCACAAATATCTCCCGCCAAAACAGAGAATTTGAATTCTTGAAGATGACCTCCCCTTATCCTCTGATGTACTGCAAATAGTAGTTGCCTGAAAATGGGGTGCCCTTAGTAATTAGGTTACCCCTTATCCAAAATGGGAGTCCGAATAGTAGGTGTCCTCCGGTGCAACTTTTAAACGATTTTTCCAAAAATGTTTATTTCTCAAAAATACCTACAAATACACAAAACACCAAAATAAGTACAAAAATGGGTACTAACAATATAGAAAATCGAGATGAAAATAGACACATAAATGCGTCTATCAATGATCTCTAAGAAAGGAAATCAACCATTAGTAAGGGGTGGGAGTACTCACTTACTTCTCACCCGATCGGCAATTAATATCACTCTCTCATAAGAAACCATAGAAACGCCTTCAATCTTCTTGGTCTTCTGTCTTCAAATGTTGATGACGAACTTCTAAACTTCACAAAACTTGACAATTTTTAACTTTTCTACTCAAATTCCTTGTTGTTTGGATTTTTCTTTTTAAATTCTTCTTTACCATGGTGGTAGCAAAAATAAACTACAATATTTTTTTTGATTTTTTTTTTTTTTTTTTTTTTTTTTTGATATTACAATAAGTGAAAATAAAAATAAAAATACAAATAATGAAACAACTAACTCCATGGACAAAGGACTTTATCACTCAATTTTTTCCACAACTTGTATTGTCTTGATTTTATAAATTTTATTAATTCTCATCCTATTTTCTTTTCTTTTTCTTTGTTGTACATAAACCTTGGACTATATCAATTTTTCTTTCAATATTCTATTCTCGTCCTGGTTGTTTATGATGTGTTTCTATGGGTCTTGCGATTGAGAGAGAGAATGATGCTAACTACAAATCGGTATTTAGAAGGAGTTTTCATCTTTAGACGTCACCCTCATGATTGACAAAAACTAGCACTCAAGAGATCAAAAGTAGTCTTGAAAATGGTGCGAAGTTGGGTAGCTCACCATTCCTACCCTAATTTACGTATGGTGACACACACTCTAACAGCTTTTCTAGAAAGTTGCAAAAAATTGAAGGTTGGTGCCTCACTTGATGTAAAATGGGTAGTCTCCACTATGGGTGATCACAAGTCTACTACCGAATATCTAAACAAGACCTAATTAAGCCCCTCCCATGGTTAAATCCAACTTTAACGCTCTAATCAACTAAGGAACCCGATTGTGTTCTCCTCCCACTTCCAGATTCTGTATTTCGGTCGAGAATCTCTATGTAAACATAGCTAGAAGCATGCTAGTGACTCTAAAATCTCTAAAAGTTGGAGGTTTTTACAAAAAGAGTTTTTGATTTTTTTTTTTTTTTTTTTTTTTTTTTTTGAAAATAAAAGGTAAAATAAAAGGCTAAAAACTCTAAATGCAAATGCAAATGTACCCCCAAACCTAAATCAAACATTGTCCTCAATGTGTCTTCATATAGAAAAAAATTTAAACAAATCACATACCGAGAGAACTATGCCGATAAGAGAAAAGGGAAGAGATTAATGGATGTCGGCGAGCACTTGGAGCTTCACTAGTCAAGGCTAGAATCCAATCATTCTCAGTGGAGATCATATCGGATTAGCATAATATATGTGCAAGAAGACTCAACCGTTTCAAGAAAAGAAAAAATTTTAACAAGTCCTACTAGATTATATACAAAAATTTACCATACACTAACAATCTAAAGAGTTGAGGATCAACCCAATAGAAAATATGAACAAACATAAACATTCTTAAAAATGGGCTTTGGTTTGTGTGGGAATTTGGTTTATTGGGCTTCATTTGGTTTGTTGGGATTTGGTTTGTTTGGGTTTTGGTTTGTTTGGGAAAGTATAGCCCCTTGGATGTTTAAACAGTCCAACAGAATAGGTTCTAGCCTAGATGGTCTGGCTCAGCTTGGTTGCACAGCCCAGATTAGGCTGAAAAATGTATAGCCCAGTAGTTGGGCTTCAGTTAACGTGCAGAGCCCAGTAGCTCGGGATAATGCGAGGCTTAATCGTTTGTGTGGGCTCAATTTGGTTTAGAGCCCAGGTTGTGTGATTATGAGCAGCCCAGATTGAATGGCCCAGTATGTGGGCTGAGTTTGTGTGTAGAGCCCAGGTTCAGTTAGCCCAGTAAGTGGTGAAACTGCACAGCCCAGTTGTGTTGAAAAAGTATAGCCCAGAGGATGTGGGCTCAGTGTGTGCACAAAGCCCAGGTAGGATTTAGTTAACCCAGCAGTGTGGGCTGAAAGTTGGTTATGTGGGCTTCAGTTTAGGCTGGCGAGTTAGCGATTGTCTTGCAAAATGCACAGCCCAGGTTGCTTGTGCAGGGTTTGTGTGCAAAGCCTAGTTGTTTCACAACAGAAATAGCAAAGCCTCACCAAAATTGACACACTTTCTCACAGCACTGAGCACATAGGAGTGTTGGTAATTCTTGGCGATTCTTTGCTGGACGAGTTCACAAGACAAAGACACGGTTATAAGTGCGAGAACAACAATCAAGTGGATGAGCAATGCTCAGCAGAGCCACAAAGTATCAACGGACTAAGCTCATTGCACAGCGATGAGGTGATAAGGTTTGCAACCTCCAACTCAATCACCTACGAATGTAATGGGTGCTTAGTATCAATGAAGACTAAAAGTTACAACTCGTGTGGTAAGCACGATTTCAAATTGAGGCTAAAAACTCAAGGTACAGGGCAAACAAAGGCTCAGGGTTATGCTTAATAGACCGAGTTGCATCCTAGGCTCTACAGGGCAGATGAGTGTGCTTGCTCAAGTCACTCAACCCTCATTCAAATGCCACACACACAAGTGCTGACCAGCACAGTACATACAACAGGTATCACAAGCAAGTTTAATAGGGGTTGACAATGGTTAAGGCTCACAACTAACCTAGGCTAACCAGCAAAGACAAGCTCAACGACTTGGGGCCGGAGTCAATGCACAATCCACAAGTGAACTACAGCTCAATTCACCCAAAACACGGATTTCATGTATATTTAGCAATGCAATTGGTCTATCGGGCATTCATGGGATGGTTATAGCTCAAACTCACAAAGGCTAGTTCACACAAGCTTATGCTCGAGTCTCGGGTTACACACAACACAAGTCAACAGAGTCTCTACAAGGTTTGCAAATGAGGCTCAACAAACTGGGGCCGGAGCTCGGGGTTTTCTCAAAGCACAGGGCGGACAATGGCTCAAAGGGGAAGTTTAGGCTTACCTCAAGAACCGGGCTTTTCCCTTGGGTTGGCTCGGCCTTTGCCACTTGCACCCGCTAACTCAACAAGCAAATTTTAGTACCCGGACTTGCTCAACGAGAATCATTACAAAGTCATCTAACCTAGATGAGGGTTTAACAATGATCACTCGAAAGTCACAATGAAGCCGGGGTTGTTGACACTCAAGCCGCTTAAGTGCTAGTGCTAGTCATCGTTTTTGACCGATCGGGGTCAAAAATGACAAGTGATACTAAGCTGCAGCCACAAAAATGACAAGTCAAACTCAGTTCTCAGTGCTACAGGATATGCACTGAGAGTATCTTGGACTGATTGGGACTAAAATGCAGAATGCAAATCAAAATGTAGAAAAAGTGACAGTTAAGCTACAATGCAAAAAATATATACAGCTAATAAGAACTACGATGCAAAACTACAATGCAATGACAAGTTACAGATGCAAGTTATAAGAAAATTAAACTAAGTTACACTACAGGGAAGCTAAGTTACAAATGATATGCTGAGATGCAAATTAACAATGCTAAGTTATACCAATGCTGATGATATGCTGAGATGATATGCTGAGATGATAGATGCAAAGTTATAATATTTAAAGAGTTAAAAGAAACAAAACAAAACATGTATATACGAGGATGATTGAAAAACAAAGAAGCGAGCCAATGAACACAGGGGCACGCGCTGTGTCCCCAAGAACGCGCAAAAACTTGGTAGGCCCGAAAGGTATGAATTATATGGCCTACGGTAATACCGCAAGTGCACGGTGTCTTGGTTGTAGAACTGGCACGTATTTAGTCGAACCACGAGACTTGTGGTGCTCGATATTGATCTAAGGTGCTCTACCGAGTTTCTAAGAAGTGTGTAACATAAATGAGGGTTGTGTCAAGCGACCGAGTTGTAAAGGTGATACTAAGCTAAGGAATGATAAATAGTGACACTAGGGTCTTCGACTCAACCTTTAACCTACACTATGTTTTCAACTAAAGATGTTGTTCTTGCCTTCATGACAGATAGGGTAGGAGTGTCAATTCCCGCCCTGTCTCTAAGGTGTTTCTCCATTTGACAAGATTAATCACAACTAAGTTTATTTCCCAAGTATTACTGTCTGATTAAAGTACAAATAATCCGAGGATCATAATAATTTTATTAAGCTTGGGTTGCAAAGTAAACAACACAGAGGTAATCAAACTACAAAGGCATCCATGGCGTTGGTATGCACTTTGTGAGAGCAAAGTGTTATCACACTTTGAAGTTAATTCTATCTAGATAATATTCAAGCAATCAAGAACAATACAAGAGCATGAAGAACACAGGTTGTAAGCTAGGGTTTCATCTCAAACCCTAGCAACTAAATTAAAACATGAAAAACAGAAATTAAATCTAATTGACAGCACTGGCTAATCCAGGCGTGCCCAATTTCATCTTCTTCACTCTCTATTTATACATGCAGCTCCTCAAAATACCCAAACCCTAAATTCGATTAAAAATAGAAAATAAATGACAATTAAAGCAAACCCATACTCTGATTTCGCTTCCCCTCTTGTCAATTCGTGCTCAGAGAACTCCATGCGTCGGTTGTTGGCTAACCCTAGCTCTAGCTTTTTCTAAATTAGCTTCTAGGGTTGATAGAAGCTAAGGAAGAGAAAACTAGCGCTAGAGAAGTAGAGCAGGTAGCGGTGGTGTGGTTGTGTGTCAGGTGAAGGTGGTGGTGAGGGTTGTTGGTCGGGTGAAGGACGGAGGTGGCGGAAGAGGAGCAGAGCTCTGCTCTGGGTTGTCTGATGGAGACGGGAGAGAGCAGAGAGGAGAAGAAAGAGAAGATGGAGTGAAGAATGGGTCCATCGATGGGGGTATAGGGTTAGGTTGATTCGGTGTAACGCAGGTGCAGCAAGGGACTGATGAGAAGGGCCTAGCGAGCGTTGGATCTAGCTGGAGAAGATCTGACCGGCCGAGGATGGTAAGCGGTTTTGGAGCGATCTGGTGTGGAGCAGGGACATCGAGAGAGGATGCGAGCGATGGAGCGACCGTATGATGCATCCGGGCGAGATCTCAACGGCTCGGGATGAGCGGAGTTCGGATCCGGGTCGTGGGTAGCTCTAGCCCAAGTCTTCCTTGTTGGGTTGCAATCGATTTGCTTGTGCGAGCTTTGGCTATCTGCTCCATAGATGTTTGACTCCAATTCTTCGCTCCTTGGCTCCTCAGATTCTCCGAGCTTTATTTACTACCTAAAAACACAAAATTAATTAATACAAATATTTATTCTTGAAAACAAAGAAAACACAGAATATGGGATAATATCTGATTTCTAAGCGCAAAAGATGAGTAAAATGCCAATAAAAAGGTGTATAAATATGCACTATTTGGCACTCATCACAAGGCAATAAGGAGTGATGCATATTCGGTAGAAATTAGTTTTGTGAGGCTTCCGATTGTGATGCATTCGGAAGGGTGGATTTTATGCCTTTCGATTATTGGTATTCGGAGGGTTATGTTGAAATTTGGCTTCCGATTATTGTGTGTAGATAAACATATTCGAATACCAAAAATTTCTTTGTTTCCGATTATACGTATTCGGTGAGCTTTAGGTGAACCTGATATTTACGATTGACAGTAATCGGAGGCAATTGTTTAAATCAACCAGCCGAATATGTATATTCGGGAACGTTGGTTTTACATTAACTTCCGTTTATATAATTTACTAACCTGTTGTACTTTCTTTTGTTGTTTAGGGATAGACGAGGCAAAAAAATAGAAGATGCAATTGTATCAGCTAGTGCAAGGAAGGATAGGCGTCAGAACCTGACATCTAGTGCAAGGAGAGCTAGGACTGCTAAAGCCACTTCAAATGCTCAAGATGTAACTCAACAAGCAAGCCAAGAAGCTGTTCAACCTAGTGCCCCTCAATCAGAACCGGTTCAAGAAGGTGTTCAACCAAGTGCCTCTCAATCACAACCAATCCTAGAAGGTGTTCAACCAAGTGCCTCTCAATCACAACCAATTCAAGAAGGTGTTCAACCAAGTGCTCCACCATCACAACCAGAAGTAGAACAACCTAGTGGTGCTCAAGAAGAAGGAGAAGCCGAAAAGAAAAATCCTCCTCGAAAGAAAGCGAAACACCTTGTCCCAGATGAACTGAATGTGAAGGATATTCCAAAAGGTGTAATCCTTGGGCTGCCGGAGGATGGAGGAGAATTGTTATTACAAAGAATCCTGGTCCAGAGAAATATATGAAACTGAGGTAATGATCGTATCCATTTTATTAACCTATTATGTTTTTCTTCGTAATACTTTTAAGGGTTATAGTTTTAGGTTATTGTAATTTTATTTTTTAACTTGTCATGTGTTTAATAGTATCATTCCGATGCGGTTCGTTTACTCAAAGCGACCGTTGCACCAACAAAAATGCTAGATTGGCCTTTGAAGGATGAATGTGAAAGGTTCAAGACCATTATTACAAATTCAGGGTTGGTCGATCTTTGCGGAGAACTCAAAGTTGGAACATGACCGGGTGGCTATATCGGGCGTTTGTGGAGAGACTTTATCCCGAGACCGACACCTTCCATATGCCGTTTGGGGAGATGACGATAACCCTAGATGATGTTGTGCAGATTCTTAAACTCCCCGTCCATGGCAAGGGTGTTAGGGATGAGTTCACTAAGCAGTTGGAATGGAGGAAACTTTATGATCTGACTAAGAAGTGTTTGGGTTGGGATGAAGAAACATCAACAACTGAGTTCAACAGATGCATGAAGTATAGAACTAGACAGTTCAACATGGGTACTGGATGGATATGTTCAAGGGCACCAAGGAAAAAGAAGAGAAAGGAACTTTAACCGATGAGCAAGTCAACCACGCGGCCACCGCATATCTCCTATGTGTATTGGGATGTGTCATTTTTCCCCAATGCCAGTGGCAATCAGGTCGACGCCAACCTTTTACAACTTCTGGATCCTCTCGATAAAGTGCATGAGTACTCATGGGGCACGGCATGCCATGCGTGGTTGATGGAAGAGTTGAGAAAGGCGTCGAGGCTTGGAATTAGCCAAGTGGCCGGGAACGTGAGTCTACTACATGTATTGCTTATTAACTCTACATACTTGGTTATTTTTTTTATTTTTCTACCATTGAAGAATCAATTTCCTAGTACTTGCAAAAATGACAATATAGACATGGATCTACGACCACTTCCCTATCTTGGGATTGGCCATTGAAAACCCGGCGTGGGCGAAAGGTTACCCTAGAGGAACAAAGTACGTCTTCGATGACAACCATTCTAGGACGAAGGAGCAGCAGCTGATTCGTTTGAGGGAGATTTTGGACTCACTTAATGCCCAAGACGTATGCTTTGATCCATACAAGGAAGACCGAGTTGCTGGACATATCGTGGGTCGGTCCGATTTGGCACTTTATTTTGGACCGTTGTGGCACCCCACAGGATATGTGATGTACAATGCCTCAAGGGTGATGCACAACACGGTTTTGTACAAGGTATACCAAAGGACCAAATCCATGACAATTTCACTTTGGAGCTGGAGCACTGCAAGTCTGATAAAGATTCTATCACGGTGGTTCACAAGGGTTCACCATCCTGTAAATTCCATTGGGATACAAGGGCGCATTACTTGATCAACCAAGGAAGGGCAGCCAACCAAGGTTTTGAAAATGCTCCCAACTATATGGATTGGTACCAGAATGTTTCTCATCTTCGTGTAATCCGTGATCTTAAAGCAAAGCCCGTTCGTACAAGAGTATCCTCAAAGAGAAACCCGCGGGTTTTGATAGATTGGTACGTATTGTTTTATTAATTTAGTTTAATATTATGGGTCAAAATAGAGTAATAACCGTTTGATGGTATGCTATGTTTTAAAACAGATGAGCAGGTTCAAGCGTTTGTCCAAATGGTGCACTGATTGCATAAAATCCGGAGAGCCTGTGTCAATTGAGAAGATAAAAAAGCACCAACAGTTGATTGATAACGTTGACAATGAGGAGTATGCATCTCAGTTCGGGGAAAAATTGCAAAAGAAACCTACAACCAAGGTGAACAAAATAACTCGGGCGTCATCGAGCACTCAAGTTGATGAAACCAATGATGATGTTGGTCCAAGTCGTAGAGGTGGTAAAGGTCGCAAAATCCAAGCAAAAAGGAACAAGTAAACTTTCGATGTTGTAAACTCTCGATGTTTTTCGTTAACTTTATGGATAACTTTGTTTATGTTGGATTATGTCGTTTTCAAAGTTTGTGTCGGATTATTAGTTGTTACGTTATGTTTATGGATTATGAATGGTTATGTTGTTATGTTTATGCATTTAACGATGACTCGTAAGCGAATCACATGAAGAGACATGAAAGTGTTGAATTTTGGAACACACCGGAAGATAAGTTTATATATGAACCTACCGATTCGGGGATGTAGCATTTTTAGTCGAATCGGTAGGGTTATACGTTATTAACCTACCGATTCTGGGATTTTGCAAAATATTTTATCGAAATCGGATTGCTAATATACTTTGCCTTCCGATTATCATGTGTAAAGAAAACTTGTCTTCAGTATCCAAACAACACCACAATCGGAAGGAAATGTGCACCTTCACTTCCGAATAATAATAATCGGTAGGTTTATTTGTTATATTCCTTCCGATCAAGATATGTAAAAAAACTTTGTTTTCTCAGAACCAAACAACACCATAATCGGAAGGTAATTGTGCACCTTGACTTCCAAATATTATTAATCGGTGGTTTTAGGTTTTGTTAATTTCGATTATTCTACCAAAAACAACTATGGTTTACGAACCAAACAACACCTTAATCGGAAGGTAAATTTTCACCTTGACTTCCGAATAATATTAATCGGTAGGTTTAGTTTTTGTTAATTTCCGATTATTCTCATGTGAAAGAACTTATGTTTCACGGAACCAAATAACACCATAATTGGTAGAGTTAGTTGACACATAAGATAACCGAATATTTTAATCGGTAGTTTGTGTAACAAAATACGCTTCCGTTTCTTTATAATCGGAAAGTTTGTATATTAATAATCCTCCGATTACATCCATTACATAAAGTTCAAACGACCTTAACCTTACAATTTTGTCAAAAGCACCTAAATCCATACTCCTAATTGACCATAAAAGTATTAAAAAGATCATAACGTCCAAACACCACAAAAATTGTCCTCTTGATCTTGTAACATCCTTCATGTTCAAATCGTTTCCCCGTAGAGGTCCATATACCGACGATCAGCAAGATTTCTCTCTGAAATTACGAATGAGTAACAAGTTAGTACTAACTTATGTTAATGTGAGTCGGAGTTATAAAGATACTTACTCGTTTTTCATACGTCCACCAAGAAAAAGCGTCCCTAACAAATCGTTCTTCATCTTCAAGTTTGTCAATCTCCTTGTCGACCGCCTTCTTTCTCATCTTAATGTCATTGGATGATCTTCGAATTCGATTACCATCTAACGCCTCAAATACCATTAAAATACGGTTCCATAATCAAGCTTCGGATTCCCGTTTGTGGAGCTTGTGAACACGATCATGAGCAGTTACCACAACCCACGCTCTATAAATAGCACAATCTTCTTCTTCGGAAAAAGCAATATCCATGTTTTTGGTTTTCAAAATTAGAACTGGAGAGAGGAAAGAGTTTGGTGCAATTGGGGTGATAGATATGAGTTTCTTTATATAGGTTTAGGTTCCAACGCTCTTTTTCTTTTCCCAAAAACTCCAACGGCTATTTCTGAAATTTGGTTTAAAATGCCAGGCTAATTTGACGAAAGTTGAATGTGGAGAAACCAATAATCGGTAGGTATTTTAGTTAGAATATCTACCGATTATGGTAGCTTTCAAAATTTGAATTTGGGAAACCTATAATCGGTAGGTTGTGGAACCTATTTGGCCTACGATTATGGCTACATCCAAATCACGAACCACATGGTTATGCCCGGCTCTGTACACTCAAAACCTATGGAATTTGGCAGGGGTTCGATCTGGGGCTCCTTACAATCGGTAGGTTGTTAAGTTGGATAGACTACCGATTATGGTAGATTTCAAAATTCATCAGATGAAGGATTTTAGGAAAAACTCATTTTGGGGCAACCTATAATCGGTAGGTTGTGGAACCTATTTGGATTACGATTATGGCTACATCCAAATCACGAACCACATGGTTATGCCTGACTCTGTACACTCAAAACCTATGGAATTTGGCAAGGGTTCGATCCGGGGCTCCTTATAATCGGTAGGTTGTTAAGTTATTAACTCTACCGATTATGGTATATTTCAAATTCCCTTACATGAAGGATTTTAGAAAAAACTCATTTTGGGGCAACCTATAATCGGTAGGTTTTGGAACCAATTTGACGTCCGATTATGGCTACATCCAAATCACGAACCACATGGTTATGCCTGGCTCTGTACACTCAAGGGAGGTGGAATTTGGCAAGGGTTCGATCTGGGGCTCCTTATAATCGGTAGGTTGTCAAGTTGGTAACGCTACCGATTATGGTATATTTCAAATTCTCTTACATGAAGGATTTTAGAAAAAAGTCCTTTTGGGGCAACCCATAATCGGATGGTTTGGTAATATATTTAACTCCCCGATTAACGCGCATCCAAAACACGAACCAAGTGGTTATGGTCGTCCGTGTACACTCAAAACCTATGAAATATGGCAAAGGTTGGATCTGGGGCTCGTTATAATCGGCGGGTTATATAATTATATACCCTACCGATTATGGTAGATTTCAAAATTCATTACGTGAAGGATTTTAGAAAAAACTCATTTTGGGGCAACTTATAATCGGTAGTGTATGTAACCTATTAGGCTTCCGATTATGACTACATCCACAGCTCAAGCCAAGTGGTTATGGTTGGCTCTGCACCCCTCAAAACCTATGGAATTTGGCCAAGGTTGAATATGGGGCTCCTTATAATTGGTAGTCTTACAAGTTGGATAATCTACCGATTATAAAAGGGATTATTATCCGAAGTATCTACACAATAATCGGTAGGTATAGTTTCAATTTAACCTACCGATTATGGTGTAGGCTCCCGATTATATAAGGGCATATTGGCCATTTTGAAAATCGAAGATAAGGGGTAGAAATTAGATTTACGTTTGGGTGACCTTTTTAAATGCTTAAGTGTCGCCCCTAATTCTTTGGGGTCGCCCCTAAAAATGCCAGGATTTGAATGTGCTAGCAATTTTTATTTTTATTTTCCTGCTATTCCAGTTTCGTAAGAATCTCATGGCGTTAAAAATATTTTATTAAATTTAAATTGATTAAAAGGAATCTAGAGAAGCAGTTGAACCGCATTTAAACCCAAGTCACAGCAGTACCTTAATACACAACTTCTAAGGAGAAATAATAATGAAAAAATTGGGTTTTAGGACCCTTCAACGTCATTAATTGTACTGACATAAAAATGAGAGGAAGGCTTAGAACCAAAATGATATATGAGGAAGAAATAGAAGTAACAAGGCACAATAATATCTCAGTGGCATTAAAAACTAAAACACTTTTTTTTCTTCATCATCCACATATCTTTAGTGTATCATCTCATTAGAAGCATTTCCTGTGAACAATTGATGGACCAGATTCATCATACTCAGCCTTGGCAATCCACATCTGCACGCAACAAAACAGAGATTAATGTTTAAACATGAAACTTGTGTCCATGCATATTACAGCATATATGTCAAAGACTTTATGCCGAATGGCCATGCCTATTCTTGTAACTTGACTTAAAGACGAAACTATCTTTGCATAACCGTATAATCTTAATTCATTTCGACCATATGGAGTTCTTTAACCAACTTAAGGTGGGTCGGGTGCTGGACAATGAGTGGCACTAACCCACAAAACAAGCTGCTGGATAAAATCATACTTGTCCCAACCCCCTAATATACATAACAACACTTGCCTATTCCATATTTTGGTTAACAGTTGGCCATTCTGGATAAAGGGGTTTAGGCTCAAAAAGATTTTCTATCTGAATTTTGGGTTTAGGTTCAAAAGGTTTACCTGGCATATAAATGCGGAAGTATATCAAAACAAAATTCAAAATTACTATACCTGTTGGAAGGTGCTGAGGGATGCCAAGATAGATCCTCCAATCCAGACACTGTATTTCCTCTCTGGGGAGCAACAACCTTGATTTTCATGCTGCTTGGTGCAAGTGCAGTGATCTCCTTGCTCATCCTATCAGCAATACCAGGGAACATAGTGGAACCACCACTGAGGACAATATTTCCATAAAGATCCTTCCTGATATCCACATCACACTTCATGATAGAGTTGTATGTAGTCTCGTGAATTCCAGCAGCTTCCATACCGATCATTGATGGCTGGAAAAGAACCTCAGGACAACGGAAACGCTCAGCTCCAATGGTGATTACTTGACCATCAGGTAACTCGTAGCTCTTTTCAACAGATGAACTGGTCTTGGATGTCTCTAGCTCTTGCTCGTAGTCTAGAGCAATGTAAGCTAGCTTTTCCTTCATGTCTCTCACAATTTCCCGCTCGGCTGTGGTGGTGAAAGAGTAACCACGCTCCGTCAAGATTTTCATCAACGCGTCAGTGAGATCACGTCCTGCGAGGTCAAGACGCAGGATGGCATGTGGTAGGGGCATAACCTTCATAGATGGGAACTGTATGGCTGACACCATCCCCGGAATCCAAGACAATACCTACACAAATCAACAGAACACATGCACACGTCACTATTAGCATGTATCTAATCTAATAGCAGGTCAATCAAATGACAAGTGTATACTAAAGGTCCTGTACAGTATCATTATCCTTTACCTGGTGCAGTAATAACTAGTGGGATTCACATTATAATACCGAAGTTTGCTTTTACAAGGATCAACAAGAATTGAGCTACTTACCAGTAGTACGACCACTGGCATATAGGGACAGAACAGCCTGGATGGCAACATACATAGCAGGAGTGTTGAAGGTCTCGAACATGATTTGAGTCATCTTCTCACGATTAGCCTTTGGGTTGAGAGGTGCTTCAGTGAGGAGAACTGGGTGCTCTTCTGGGGCCACACGGAGCTCATTGTAGAAAGTGTGATGCCAGATTTTCTCCATGTCATCCCAGTTGCTCACAATACCATGCTCAATTGGGTATTTCAAAGTTAGGATACCCCTCTTTGATTGAGCTTCATCCCCAACATACGCATCTTTCTGTCCCATACCAACCATCACACCGGTGTGGCGAGGGCGACCCACAATACTAGGGAACACAGCCCTTGGAGCATCATCTCCAGCAAATCCGGCCTGAATAAAATGCAAGTTTAACGTCAAAATTAAGATTTGTGAAGCAAAATGTGATCAAGTATATCAGCTTAAGTGGTTACGGTGAATAACTAGTGTGATAAAGATAAAAGTTCTTGAGGGGGAAGTCCTGGTATTGTACCTTAACCATTCCTGTTCCATTATCACAGACGAGGGGCTGAATATCCTCAGAGTCTGCCATCTTCTATAGCCTGCTGAAAATTAATGGAAACCCAACTTCAGAGCATAAAAACATGATAATAAATACTATAGTGTCCCCAAAATTGCAAACTACATCGATATAGTCACATTTTCATTTTTACATCACTTTCATGAGAAGAATTGGTTAGTTCCCATATAGCATGTTAAACAATACAAGCTAGTCAAGAATTTCACCAACACCAATCTATCATTATTTTTAATCAAGTATATGTATAACAAGGCTGGGAAGCAAGCTCAGGCGGAAATGGCAGTGGCTTATGTATGCGCACAACTTCATTGTTTTCACAGGTGTGTCAAAATTGATTATTATAATAACGGAAAAATCAGTTCCTTGTTTTTGAAAAATTCCATCAGAATGAAAAAGAAAATGAACATCAATTGAATATTCCGTCAGACACACATAACCATTCAAATATTAATATGAGATCTGGGTCACATAGGACAATAAACATGAATTCATTTTTGAACCAAATGGAATTTACAATATTTACTATTCCTAGAACCTACTTGCGGAACAAAAATTGGACAGGAAGAACAATAACCAGCAAGATTTATTCAAAAAGGAATAAGTTAAATCGTAGTTCACTGCAAAAATGGGTGCTCATTCATCAAGGATTTAGTTTAAGCTAGTAAATTATCAAAAGGAGATCGGAGGAACCAGGTTCTTAGAAATTGAACCCATCTGAGTGATGACCAGACATTGTAATTCCTAAACCGATAATCATAAAAATTAATAGATCAGTATGGAACAAGGAAATCCAGGAGGGAGCAGAAAGGTGAATTGTAGCCTGGCAACCATAAAGTAATACTCAAAAGCATATGGTGGAAAAGAAAAACAAGGCGTCGTGATCAAAAATACCAAAAGTAAAGAGCAGCAAGGTATAGATCAAAGCTTATCCAACATAACCACTAAAAGTAATTGATCTCCTCTAACCCTGATAAGGGTAGAGTAGCACACAGTGTAATAAAAATCAGGATAATGATTCACGACGAACAATTGAACATGATGACAGAAGATGATTCTCAACAAATTAGGGTCACATTAAAGGTAGAAAATGCAAATGTCCCCCAGAATGTGAAAAGATGGCATTCGTAAATTGAAAATTTAACACCATCACCCAATTTTTATTTTGCTTAAAAAATCCCAAATAATCGACCACCATAAAAATTAATATCTGAAAAATCTAGATCCAAACACATTTCATTGATGGATCCATCTCAATAAATCAATTATGACAATCCAATTCTTAATAGTCGAAACACATTCAGCTCAAACAATGTTTACAGATAAATTGATGCAGAAAAAAACAACAACCATATATCTAAAATCTAACGCAGATGAGGATAATGAAACAATCAACGACAAATGAAAAAGGAATTTTTACCAACGAAACCCTAGATTCTGCGTTTGTGAGTCTGTAAGCCCTCCCACTTACTATCTCTATTATCTCTTCCTTCTTCTTCTCTCTCTTAGTTGCAGAGAGGTGGTGGTGCTCGTCCCGTTGTGTTTAAAAAGGAAATATTTTGTCCAAATGAAACTCCACCTCAAATGAAATTCGTCTTAAATAAACCACAAATTCACTTTCTTTAATCGACACCGTTTATAGTTTATGCGGTCCAGATGTGCTAATGGTACAGCTAGGTTTTTGTGTGATGACTTAGATTCACATTCTCTTTCTCCAATCTATAATGATGTCTTTACCCATGTCTTGCTCAAAGGGCAATATTGGTAGAATAGCTCTTTTTCTTTTCTTTTAAGTCGATGGAATACTAATAGCTATGCAAAGAAAGAGAACAAAATATCCATCCCAAAGTGTCTAACCCACCTACTTAGAGTGATTCCTATCGGATGAACAAACTTTGAGTTTGTTCATTTTGCTCCCACTATGGAATGAATAAACCACGAAAATGGATGTTCAAATGAATGAGTTGATGGTTTGAACATCGAGTCGCAACAACAGACGCGTTTATTGTAATGGCGCGCGCTATCCACTAATAACGTGGCGTCCACAAAGAATGACGCGCCCGCGTTGGAAGAAGAAACGCCCGGTGCTTTTCTCTCTCCAAAACCCGTTTAAGATATTTAGGGTTTATTTTTTAATATTTATTTTTATTAGTTAAATATTTCGTGGGACCCAACTCTTAATAATTTATATAAATAAAATCACTAGTGGGACCTAACTCTTATTAGTTTATATTAATAAAATCACTAGTGGAGCCCAATTTGTTCATTTTGCTTTGTTTCCCATGGTGGAGAATTCGGTTTGTTCATCCACGTGGATGAACAAATGTTTGAGTTTGTTCATTCCCATAGGAAATGCTCATAGGAATGTGAAATGTCCAAAAAAACTATAACAATTTTAAAACCAAGTATAGAAGTAAAATTACATTTATAATTCTTCGGATTTATGGAAATTCTTCGGTCTCCGTCGGTACCCAATGAGTTGTCTTCTAATGTTGGCAAGATATGTATGTCGCCACAAGCAAGTTATGGAGGTTGAGTGTCTTCACTCGTGATAGAATATGGTCCTGAGACCTTCTATCAGTAACGAGACTAACAAAAGTGTCACGATGGCTTGTACAAGATAGGAAATTCGTCCTCTTGGAGATTGAGATTGCTCTTATAAGTTTTTTTTAATCAAGAACTTATAAAATGAGAAATGTATCTCCGAATAAATACAAGTAAATGTGCCACGATTTATAAAATCGGGCCAAGACAATACATAACCAACAATGATTTCAACATCATGTCTGTGTTGTTTTGAAGTATCTTTTTCCTATATTAGCTTTGTCTCTGTTTGCTCTCTATTGTCACATCTATGCCTATCAAATACTCAGATCTACACATCCGCTCCGGTGATCCTACAAACCCATAGGCTGGTTACTTCTCAATTCGTGTTTTGTCTTTTCTCACCTAGCTCTCTATAATTTGTTCCCAAGTTTTTTTATTCTCTAAATCCAGAGAAGATTTCTACAGATTGTGGTTGCGCTAAACAAGGGGCTATCGCAGTTTGGTTTGGCTATACAGGGGTCAGTTTCATCCTCTCTTTTCTTTTAAATCTTCAATTGTTAAACTATTTTTGTTAGTTTCTTTTTTGTTGCTTGTTCCAATGCATATTATCGAGGTTCACTAGTTTTTTTTTTTTAGTATCCATCAAATACTTTAGCTTGGTATTCGAGTATTATTTCAGTTCAACTAGGGTGTTAACTTTAAGAACTTTGTTAGGCTTACCTTTCCTTTGTTTTTAGCTCTTTGTAAACTGTAAACCAACTAAAGTTGTGATCCTTGCTGGAATTGAGTTACAGGGCCCTATCCTAACCTCCTTTCTCTGTTCTCCATTTTCTATTTTTGTTGTTTAAGAGCTTGTTAACTTTGTTAGGCAACTTCCAGAACTCTTTTGTCTCTTATAGCTAAGTTAGCTTATTATTGCATAAGCGGGTTCTTGGTGATTAAAAAACGAATCTTCTTGTATAGTGCTTTTGGTTTATTTATGAGTTTGATCTTTTATAGTAGTTTTGTAAGCTTAATTTTAATCATGTTTTCATCTCATGTGCATCGTATGTTAGTGTTCAACTTAATCTATATACTTTTTCTTCTTTGATGAGGAAAATGATTGCTTTTGTGAAACAACATGATGTTTTGAAATCAATATTGGCTATGTACTACCTTGGGTCGGTGACCCAATTAAAGGTTGTACTTCTTTGAAGATGCAACTTTCACCAAGTGAATCTTCGATTGTGGAACAAACTATACCGTCGGCCTCAATCATTTGGAAGAGATCTCATTCGTGTATAAGCCGTCGTGACACTCCCTATCGACTTATTCGTGATAGAAGGGATCGAAACCATCTTGATAGTTTTATCACGAGCAAGCATGCTCAACTTAAACAACTTGTTTGTGGACTCATACATACTTCCAGTATTAGAAGACAGATCATTGGGTACCAACGGAGAACGAAGAATTCCTAAGCTACTGAAGAACTATAAATGTAGTTGTTATCTTTGAATTCTTATTAATTTTAGCTACACTTTAGGGACTCATCGTGTTGTACTCTTTTTCCTTAGTCGAGGTTTTGCCACCAAGGGTTTTCCTTGTCAAGGTTTTAACGAGGCAACATATGCGTGTCCAACACTGTTTCAAGTCTCTTATTTTAGAGATTTCGGTGGCTTTAGTATTTACTTGTTAGTGTTTGTATTTGCTTTTTCATGTAAGAACCTTAATATTTATGTTTTAGTTCTTGGCAAACCGAAAGGGGCAACCATTAGGGGTATATCTCTTTCTAGAGCGAACCTGAATTTGTCAATTTCAACTAGCTGCTTTTAATCTAAGCCTTATTCACACAAAAAAAAGTGTCTAACCAACTGAACTGTCGGACATTTATGAAAGAATCTCATATTAATTCAATACCTCGATGGAAAAACAAGCAATATGGTTAAAAATATCTCCTTGAAATGCGTGGAACATTTGCGGAAAAACATCGAGACAAGAAATAACCTTTTTGTTGCAATACAAAATCCAGGTGGTATCACAATCTCAATTTATCAAAAATCAAAGTATCGGGTTTTCAACATTTCTAAGAAAAAAAGATTATTAAGAAAAATTTCTTCTCAACCGAGAGATTGGAAATACACAGGTGATTCTCGTGCTTAGTTTTCATTATATCATTTATAATATTGATGTCTTTGGAAAAAAATCATGAAAAGCTTCCACATTGTAAGACTTGCGTACCTATTAGATTTATGTACCTTCTTTTATTTTGGCAAGTTGAAGATCCTTTATGATAAAACACTTCTACGCACATTGCCAAAGATGTAACAATTTCATATTTGATCATCTATAATATGAATGCTTTGCCAAAACAAATGACAACGAGCATTAATATTACACTTTGAATATTGGTTGGTTGTACACCGATTACATTAATTGTGTTGTATTAATATTACATTCAAAAGAGTTTTTCGAGTTATTTCAAAAATAGGTAAAAACTTCTCCAGCGGTGACTGCATTTATACAAATACATAAATTCCAAGATATTATTATGAGTATAATTTATTTATCTCTAACATATAATTTTTTATCTATGTTCACTAGAGAAAGCACTTTGGTTCACTATTTCTTGGATAAAATAGAGATACACAACTAAGCCAAGATGAAAGAAAACGACAATCATTACGACCCTTGGCTAACTTTGTGGTGGAAACTCAATTTTCACATAAAATAGTATGAAACGACAAGGTAGAGAATTGCGAAGGTTTTCTTATTATGAAAAGCTTGAGTTACAAACTGGTTTTCTCTGTGACTAAATAGGTAAAGATCCCAAAAACAAATCTACACAAAATAAATATCTTTTCTAACTAATAACATATTGAACCATATATACAATATACACAATAAATATATATATATATCTCCTAATACTCCCCCTCAAGTTGGAGCATGGAGATCACGAATGCCCAACTTGCGAAGAAGCAGCTCAAACTGAGGACGTCCAAGAGCTTTGGTGAAAATGTCTCAAGTGAGCCGAGCACTGTTAAATACATAAGACGTAACAATAGCACCAGATTGAAATTGATCGCGCACATAATGACAATCAATCTCAATATGTTTGGTGCGTTCATGAAAAAAGGATTAGCAATAATATGTAGAGCGGATTGACTATCACAAGAAAGCGCATAGGCTGAGAATGAATAACACCTAGAGATTTTAATAATGCCTTCACGATGTGAGCTCACTACACGTATGAGCCATGGAACGGTACTCGGCCTCTGCAGAAGAACGAGATACCGTGTGTTGCTTCTTTGTCTTCCAAGATATAGGTGAGCCCCAAAAAAAAAAAAAAAAAGAACCAGTTAACGACTGCTAAGAGGGAAGGAGGCCCAATCAGAATCACAATAAGCAGTAAGTTGAAGAGCACTATCCTTGCGTAATATAATCCCTTGACCAGGATGGCCCTTTAGATAACGAAGAACCCAAAGAGCAGCTTCCCAATGAGATACTCCGAGACTCGCATAAATTGAGCCAATATATGCACCGAATAACACAATTCGGGACGCGTAATAGTCAAATAAATCAGCGTCCAATAAGCCGACGAATCTTGGGATGAATCAGAATACAGAGGTCCATCATCCAGAGCTAAACGATGATGTTGATCAATGGGTGAAGTAGCTGGTTTGGCTCCAAGAAGTCCAGTCTCAGACAGAATGTCCAATGTGTATTTTCGTTGAGATAAAAAAAGTCGGTCAGCTCCTCAAGCCATTTTAAAACCAAGAAAATTACTTGAGAATGCCCAAGTCTTTAATATGAAAACAATAACTTAAATATACTTTAAAAGCAAATAATAGAAGCGGAATTGTTCCCGACAATAATTAAATCATCCACATAGACAAGTACATTGATAGAATTCTCACCTCGTCGTAGGGTAAATAGAGAATAATCGACATAAGACTGTACAAATCCAAATGCCTTAAGAGCACCCTCGCAAGCATAGCAAACCAATTGCGAGGGAGCTTGACGAAGTCCATACAGAGATTTATGGAGTCGACACACTTTACCAGAGACTTAGTTGAATATCCAGGAGGAAGTTGCATATATACTTCCTCATCAAGATCCCCCATGTAGAAAGGCATTGTGAACATCCATTTGATGTAACTCCCAATCACGAGCAAGCTGCGATTGCTAAAAACATTCTAATCTTAAACCATTTTAGCTACGGAGCAAATGTTTCATGATAATCCACCCCTTCAACTTTGTCTATTACCAAGAACAACCAAGCGAGCCTTATACCGCTCGAGCGGTACCATCGAAATATATTTAATTTTGTAAACCCATTTGCATCAATTGCTTTCTTCCTGGCGGCAAATCGGTAATAGATAACGTGCCATTTTTATCAAGAGCACCAATTTCCTTAGACATAGCTATACGCCAACATGGAAGGCGAACAACTTCAGATAACTTGGTAGGTTCTTTAAGAGTAGTAATCGCCGCCAAAACCGAGTATGACACATAATTAGTTATAGGATAAAGGCGTGCACAAGACGTTGACGAGTGAGGAGTGGAGGAGCCGGGGTCTATTGCTTCAATAGTATTGCATATATAATCCATTAACCGAGTATTAGGAATCCGGGACCGATCACTTCAGTCGAACTGCATGTCGGAAGCGTCACTTTGTCGGCGACGGAAATACTACTTGACACCCTGTTGTAAGATAACCGAAACACTCTAAGATACTATTAGGACATTACGTAAAATTAACGTCACATGGAAAGGCATTTGAACTATCTGACACATTTTGTAAATTAACTTTACATGGGACAAAAGCATTTGAAGTATCAACTGAATTATTATAAGAATTACCATCAAATGAGACAAATGTTTGCCCCATTCCGTACTTGGTGTTTCACCAAACAATTTGAGTATGAACGTCCTCCGATACATTAGAGTTGTTATCTCAAATCCATTATCTTATTTGTTCCATTAGCTGTCCCACTTGTTGACTTCTCTACCACTATCGCCCGATGCGTGCAAATGATCCACATCAGACGATTCCAAAGTAACTCCAGGACCTTTGTGTTCTTTATCCACCGATAACGATTAACTCGGTGACCTTCTTACCACTGTTGGGTTATCGAGAAAAGACAAAAGATCACTCCCGACGTTCAACAATCCAACATCGGTATGTGCGTGGTCGATAATAAACCTGTTTCGGGTTGTGATAGGTGTAGAATACACCGTATTTACTATCTAGTAGTTACGCTTTCTTTGCTATTTTTCATGTGAATTATGTATCTTACATTCGCTTTTGAGTTTCATAGGTGTTTTGGAGTCATATGAAGCAAAGAGAAGGAGAAAATAGCCATTTGGAGCGGAAAAGGCAAAAAGGTCAACTCGCGGACGATATATCGGAGCATGCTAGGTTGCACAAGAGGAGTTAAACCGGAATATAAGCCATCGGTCTCCTAAAACTCGATATTGAACAGAAATTAGGTCACGGTTATCCGAAACCCACAAGCCACACAAATGAGCTGGTTGCCCTTTATCCGGGACTAGGGGTTGGTGGAATACAATTATTACAACCCTAGACCGATTCTTTTCCTCCCATTCATTTCATTGAATGCTTCCCACCTGAAACCAGAAATTGTCTGAAACCATTTTCACCTGAAATCAAACGAGTTGGAAGATCTGTGTTTAGATTGAATTCAGGGTGATGAAATGGAGGGGTTTTGAGCTTGAATGTGTATGGAGATCGATTGAAGCTGCTGAGGAATCAAGCTAGGGTTTGAGTTAGACTCAGAACTGAGTCAAATCTTGTGAAGTGAAGTTGAAATCGAGAGAATGAGGAAGCTTGGGTCTGTTAATTGAGAGCTCAGTGACACTGTGTTGCTAATGAAGATTTGGGGGTGTTCTCAGTTTGAAATTGGAAGGAGATTCTAGGGTTTTGCTGTTGAAGATGGAGAATGATCGAGAACAGGAGATGGAAATTCATACAGGGTATAAGGAGGTAGTGATGTTGCCGATGATTGTAAGAGCGAGAAGAACAAAGGTGATAGAGAGCTAGCCATGGCGGCATTCGGGGAGGATTAGCCAAGGCTGTGGGTGATTAGAACAAGGATTAGAAGGTTAAGGCAATGAAGGGTCTTGCATCGGGAGTTTTAAGAAATGCTGGATGATGAGTTTGCTTCGGAGCGCTTAATGATGATAAGAAGATGGGTCTTGCCCATTTCAAGCTTACGGGAACCAAAGAAGGAAAAATGATGTGTCACCCGAGGTGGTCTCAGAATGGAACCGGTGTTGAGAATGAAGAGTTGGAGCTGGTTATTGATTGTGTGCTGGAGATTGCCAGGCATTTGTTGTTGTGCAGTGGTGAGACTCAGGTTTGGAGGTGGTATGAACAAGTCCTGAGATGGTCCAGGGCAATGAATCAATGGCAGTGGTGCTAGCCTGAGGTACAATGGTTTTGCAGACTTGAGATGAGGATTTGTGTGGCATTGATAAGAGCTTGTGCAGCATTGAAGCCTGAAAAAGGTCATGGCCCGACTGTGATTTGGCTTGAGAAGGTAATGATGGTATTGGAAGCTCGGATGGAGGAATTGAAATGTGTTGCGATCCGAGATGGTGGAGTTCTTTGTTGAAAGTCTTTGTACTTTTATTGATGTTGCCAGGGATGTATAAGGTGCATGTTGCAGTGATTGGTGCTCAAAACTGGTGGTGTTGCTGTGCAATTTCAGGTGGAGCCAATGGGTTCTGAGCTGGTTGTGAGGTGATTGTGGCCTGGATTTACAAAGAGAACAAGAAGTCACATTCGGAGGTGAGATAGAGTTGGCGAGACGGAATCGAGTTTTGCGGGTGAAACCCATTTAGAAGTGCAAGCTTGGATTGTGGTGAGCCGAGCTTGAATGGCAGTTAATGGAGATGGAACTGAGTTGTGAATTTGTGGCGAGCATGGCAGGGATGATGGCGTTAGCTAGTGCTGTGCTGTGACAGGCTTACGATGGTTTTAGTGCTGGCAGAGATGGTGTTGGTTGGCTACAATTACAGGGAACTGAGCATGAAAAAGGGAAGTATGGCATGATGGATTGTATAGCCATGATGGCTGGAGAACATTGCTGAAGTACAATCATTGTGCATCATAAGTTGCGTCTGGCCTGTGCAAGATTGCAATGGTTCAGGCCAAGACTAGTCAGCCCACTAACTCACCTGACTCGGTCCGACCCGCTGACCCGATCCGACCCGGTTTGACCCGACCGATCCGACCCGTTGACCGGTGATCGGGCGGACTTTGCCGGTCACCGGAGCCGATTTCCGGAGACTTTCCGGCCAATTTCCGGCCACAATCCCAGTCTTCCAGCGACCGTTTTTGGGGCGTATTTTCTACACGGGTTTCTCACTCTTATGGGCTTGGTGGATTCTCACCTAATGGACTTTGAAGACTAGACCTAATTTTAGAAGTTGGAGAAAAGTTATAAAAGGGAGGTTTTCTACAACACATGATATATCTCTCTTTGCTTGGAATTCTTTTGGGAGAGCCACTTTTGTTTACGCTTCTAGGGTTTGCTTTTGTTCTTCTTCTTCCTTGTTTATTATTGAATATTGATGATGATGAACTCCATAGCTATGAGTAGCTAAACATCTTATTGGTTATGGGATAAAAGTTGATTTCTCAACATGCTTTTGATTCAATGAATTAGTTTTGTCTCGAGTAATTATTGTTTGTGATTCACAATTAATAGTGTTATAAGATTTGAAAACTTGTTAGGTTGAGTCCTAATCAATCCGATTTGTGTTCATCTCTAGAGCTATATTAGGGTTTTCAATACGAAAAAGTTGTTTATCCCTGATTCTAAGTAGCATAATTGTGGTTAGTGCTTGTAGTGATACATCCTATTAGTCACAAGTGAATCATAACTTTTGTTAAAACGTCTAGTGCTTTTACACATTCGTTTGCATTGATGAGTCTTATTCCATAAATCTTAATGCTTTTAGGGAGTTAAACTTAATTGTGCTTTTACACTTTAGGTTGCTTTCGACGAAGAATTCACATATGCATCTTTTAATGTGGTTGTGATGAAAATAGGGAATTAACGGGTTATACTTGCGATCAAGATATCCTAGGACTTTTAATAAATACGAGATTAAAATACCAATTCTAATCATTGATGAAAATACATGTTTGTGAATGATACCATCCCTTGACCAATATTCTCTCCTTATTGATTTCTCAAATTATTTACTTTGCTTTCAACTACTTTTTAATTCTTAAACAACAAACATACCTTGGGTTACTTTAGAAACTGAAATTTACATAACAACAAACGCCTCTCTGTGGATACGAACTCTTCCTTACCTTGTGCTTCATTTAAATTTAGTGCGTAAGAAAGTGAAATTATTTTTGACGGATTGACACACGATCAAATTTTGGCGCCGTTCTTGCAGGAGGCATACGGCTTGTTATTAAGTTTTTAGTTTCTTTTACAATTTCTGCTTTTATCTTTGCTTTTCGTTTCTTGTCTTGTTTCTCACTTGTTTTGGAGAATTGTTTGCAGGTGCATAATCTCTGGCTTCTAAGGATTGGAATTATCCAAGGTGCGGGATAGCTACTAGACGCGGCACAATACTCCAACCAAGTAAAGGCACAACGGACGAGCACGAGGAGGAAGTAGGAGAAGAGATTTTCCAACATCGAGAAGACGAAACAATGGGTGATGCAAATCGTTCACTCAAGGACTTAGCTTCTCATAGGCTTGATACACAACAGGGGTGTATTCAAACAAACTCTACTTTTGAGATAAAGCCGGGGTTGCTTAGAGAATTACCAAAATTCCATGGCATGGTGAATGAAGATCCTAACAAACATCTTTTGGACTTCCACACCATTGTCACGGCTATGCTTCCAAAGAAATGTTGAGGCGGATGGTGCAATGTTGAAGGTCTTCCGTTTCTCTTTAATGGATAGTGCTAAGGATTGGTTGTACTATTTACCTCCTAAGTGTCACAACATGGAATGGGTTGAAGAAACTCTTTTTGGAGAGATATTTTCCTGCATCCAAGGCTACTCAAATTCGCAAAGAAATTCGTGGGATGAAGCAAAACGTGGGAGAATCTTTATATGAATGTTGGGAACGGTATAAGAGATTGGTTGCAAGCTGCCCTCACCACCAATTTAGTGACGCTATGATCATCCAATACTTCTATGAAGGACTCCAATCAAGTGATAGGAATCTTATTGACGCCGGGTGGTGGTGCACTAGTTAGCAAGACGGTGGCACAAGCTAGGGAGTTGATTGAAAACATGGCAGCGAACTCACAACAATTTCTGAGTCGTGGTTCGGATGTGATTCTAAGAAGGGTGAGTGAAGTAAGCGAGGTGGAGGAACTTCGTCAACAAATGGGTAACATGACAGCATTGTTGCAACAAGTTGCATCCGCGGTTATACCAACTTCTCCTCAATCTTATGAAGACGAGCAAGCTAATGCGATCTTTCCAAATCAACCAAGACGGTATGATCCCTACTCAAACACTTACAATCCGGGATGGAGAGATCACCCCAAGTTTAGCTATGCCAACAAGCAAGGTGCCGTTCAACAACCTACTTTCAACCGTCCTAGTGGATTTCAACCACAACAACAATAATTTCAGCAACCTCAAGCACAACAATCGATGCAAAATCAAGGTTCGGATATTGACTCAAAGCTTCAAACTTTTATGCAAGGTATTTCTACCATGTTCAAAGAGAGTCAACAAGAGACTAATAGTGCTATTAAGGAGTTGCAAACACAAATGGGCTCCATGGCTATTGAGTTGAACCAATTGAAGGCGCAAAATAGTGGGAAACTCCCTTCTCAACCTATTAACCCAAAAGAGGGTGTCAATGCTATTACATTGAGGAGCGGTACACAACTTGTGCAACCCGGTTCTTGATTCGGGCAAGGTGGAGACACCCAAGGAACCTGTTTGGAGGAGAAAACCGAGGATTCTCCCCAAACTTCGAGGTACCTATTCCTAACTCTAAAACTCCTAGTTTCTACTTATGTTCCTCCTCTACCTTTTCCTCGCAGATTTGCAAGTTCTAAGAAGGCGGAACTAGAAAAGGAGATTTTAGACGTTCTTAAAAAGATCCATGTGAACATACCACTCATTGATGCTATCAAGCAAGTTCCAAAGTATGCAAAGGTGTTGAAGGACTTGTGTACCAACAAACAAAGGCTCAAAGGTAATGAAGTGCTTAGTGTGGGGGAGAATGCTTCGGCAATCTTACAACACAAACTCCCACTTAAGTGCAAGGATCCGGGTAGTTTTGACATTCCCGTCACAATTGGTAACAAAACTTTTCACAAAGCTATGTTGGATTTAGGCGCATCCGTTAATGTTATGCCGGCGTCAATGTATAATTCACTTAATCTTGGTCCTCTCAAAAAGGCGGAAATTGTATTGCAATTAGCCGATCGATCTAATGTCTACCCAATGGGTATTGTTGAGGATGTTCTTGTGCAGGTTAATCAACTTGTATTTCCAGCGGACTTTTGTGTGTTAGAGATGGATGAAGGTGCTCCGGACTCGTCTCTTCCATTGCTACTTGGGCGTCCCTTCATGAAAACGGCGAAAACCATAATTGATGTGGATAAGGGAACGCTAACTATGGAGTTTGATGGAGAGACAATACGTTTCAACATTTTCGAGACGATGAGATATCCTAGCGATGTCCACTCTTGTTTCTCCATTGATGTTATGGATTCATTGGCACAACAAATGTTTGAATTAAACGGTGATGATGCTTTGGAAACCGTGTTAACTACATCCATGGATAATGGTGTAGAGTGTGGTAATGAAGTCAAGGAAGCTCTTGGTGATCTTAATTCACTCCAAGGATGCCCGAAAACTCATAATATCTCTTTTATTTCTTTACCATGCAGTGATGAAAAGCTTGTACCTTCAATTGTTAAATCTCCAAAGTTAGAATTGAAACCTCTTCCCGACCACCTTAAGTACTTGTACTTGGGTGATAATGAAGAGTTACCTGTGATTGTTTCTAATGAGCTTAATGATTTACAGGAGCAAAAACTTCTAAGGGTGCTAAGGAAGTACAAGACGGCCATAGGATGGACAATTGCCGATATCAAGGGTATTAGCCTGCCGCTTTGTATGCACAAAATTCGTTTGGAGGATGATGCAAAGCCTACTAGGGAAGCGCAACGACGTTTGAATCCTCCCATGATGGAAGTTGTGAAAAAGGAGATACTCAAGCTTTTGAAGTGGGTGTTATCTACCCCATATCCGATAGCAAGTGGGTAAGCCAGTACAAGTAGTACCAAAGAAATCGGGAGTAACGGTGGTGGAGAATGATAAGAATGAACTTGTCCCAACTCGTGTGCAAACCGGTTGGAGGGTTTGTATTGATTATAGAAAATTGAATGCCACCACTAGAAAAGATCATTTTCCTTTACCTTTTATTGATCAAATGCTTGAACGTTTAGCGGACACTCATACTATTGCTTTCTTGATGGCTATTCAGGTTATAATCAGATTGTGATAGCACCGAGGACCAAGAGAAAACCACTTTCACTTGTCCTTTCGGTACTTACTTTTGCTTATAGAAGGATGCCTTTTGGCCTATGCAATGCTCCTGCTACTTTTCAAAGGTGTATGGTGAGTATCTTTTCAGAATATGTTGAAAACATAATCGAAGTGTTCATGGATGACTTTAGTGTCTTTGGTGATTCTTTTGACCTTTGCTTGAACAACTTGTCTCTAATCCTTGAACGATGTGTTGAAACAAATCTTGTGCTAAATTGGGAGAAGTGCCATTTCATGGTAACTCATGGCATAGTTTTAGGCCATATAATATCTTCTAAAGGCTTGGAAGTCGATAAATCTAAGATAGACCTTATTCGTGCTCTAACCCCTCCCACTACGGTGAGGGAGATACGTTCTTTTCTTGGTCATGCAGGTTTCTATCGTAGGTTCATCAAGGATTTTTCCAAGATAGCGTCACCACTTTGTAACTTATTGCAAAAAGATGTGGTTTTTAACTTTGATGAGAAATGTATGGCGGCATTCAATCGTTTGAAAGAACTTTTGATCTCAGCCCCTATCATTAAACCACCGGATTGGAGTAAGCCGTTTGAACTCATGTGTGATGCTAGTGATTATGCGGTTGGTGCGGTGCTTGGGCAACGTGTGGGGAGGCTTCCTCATGCTATCTATTATGCTTCTAGAACGTTAAATGAGGCTCAACAAAACTACACAACCACCGAAAAGGAGTTATTAGCCATTGTTTTTGCTTTAGAGAAGTTTCGCTCTTATCTAATTGGTACAAAAGTTGTTTTTTTTTTTCGATCATGCAGCGCTTAAGTACTTGCTTACAAAGAAAGAGGCGAAACCGAGGCTCATACGGTGGATTTTACTCTTGCAAGAGTTTGATATTGAAATCAAAGACAAGAAAGGGATTGAGAACACCGTTATGGATCACTTGAGCCGACTTGCTGTGGACAAGGAGACTATCCCGTTGCGTGAAAGTTTCCTGACGAGCAACTTTTCTCGATTGCCTTTGGAGAACCATGGTATGCCGATATTGTGAATTACTTAGTTTCTAAACAAATCCCACGTAACTTGTCTCGTGTCTGAGAGGGACAAACTTAAGAGGTTAGGGAACCAATACATATGGGATGATCCATACTTATGGAAACATGGTAGTGACCAAGTAATACGAAGGTGCGTGCCCGAATCAATTTAACTCTATCTTATCTTTTTGTCACTCTTATGCTTGCGAGGACATTTTGGGAGTAAGAGAACCGCGCACAAGGTACTTGAAAGTGGTTTTTATTGGCCAACTTTGTTTAAGGATGCACATATATTTTGTACAACTTGTGATAGGTGTCAAAGAACCGGCAATCTAGGTGCCCGAAATCAAATGCCACAAACTTTTATCCAATTTATTGAAGTTTTTGATGTATGGGGTATTGATTTTATGGGGCCTTTTGTCAACTCCCATGGGAATTTTTATATCTTACTTGCGGTTGATTATGTCTCGAAATGGGTGGAAGCTAAAGCCACCCCAACTAATGATTCTAAAGTTGTTTCGATTTCGTGCAAGCTAATATTTTTGCAAGGTTTGGAATTCCAAGGCGATAATTAGCGATGGGGTTCTCACTTCAAAAACAGTTCTTGCAAAGCTTGTTAAGGAAGTACAATGTGTCGCATAAGATTGCAACACCTTATCATCCCCAAACCAATGGACAAGCCGAGGTGTCTAATCGAGAGGTGAAATCAATTCTAGAAAAGACGGTGAACCCAACAAGGAAGGATTGGAGCATGCGACTCAACGATGCTTTGTGGGCGTATAGAACCGCATACAAAACACCTATTGGAATGTCTCCTTTTAGGCTTGTGTATGGTAAACCTTGTCACTTACCCGTGGAAATTGAGCATAAGGCGTTTTGGGCTATTAAACAATGCAACATGGAGATGGATGGGGCTGGAAAGCAAAGGAAGTTACAACTCCAAGAGCTAGAGGAGCTTCGCAATGATGCATTTGAAAGTTCACGGATTTACAAAGAAAAGACGAAAGCATTCCATGATAACATGATTTCTAGGAAACAATTTTGCATAGGGCGAAAGTGCTTTTGTTTAATTCTCGCTTGCATTTATTTCCGGGTAAACTAAGGTCACGATGGATCGGACCTTTTATTGTTACTAATGTGTTTTCTCATGGTGCGGTGGAAATTGTAGTTTAGCTACGGGGAAGGAACTTAAAGTGAATGGGCACCGGTTGAAACCATATTATGAGAACTTCACTTCCGAAGTGGTGGAAGGAGTTAACTTTGTGGATGTGCTCCTCCGGAGGAGTCGTAGAAAGCAAGGAGATAGTCGGTGACGACTTTAAACCAAGCGCTAATTGGGAGGCAACCCAAAGGATGAGTATTTCTTGTCTTGTATTTATTTCTTTTCTTGTTTTTAGTTTTTCTTGTTTTGTTTTTACTTTGTTTTCGCTGATTTCTTATTAGGATTTCCCACCTTGACTTACTTTGGATTTTCAATTTACATTGAGGACAATGTAAAGTTTAAGTGTGGGGAGTGGTTTATGTTGTAAGTTTTTGCAATTTTTTCAACTTTTGTGAACTAGTAAATAAGAAAACTCCAACTTGTAGTTCTTTAGAGTCACATAGTATACATGTCGCTAAGATTACATCGAGAATCTCACACTAGTGACCGAACTTAGAGATGACAGAGAACATGATCGGGTTTCTTAATTGTATGAGAGTTAAAGTTGGATTTAACCATGCCAAAATGGCAAATAAGGTGCAGGCTGAATTCGGTATTAGAATAGTGATCCCCTATAGTGGAGACTACCCATGTTACATAATGTGAGGCACCAACCTTCAATTCTTTGTACTGTCTAAATTTGTGCTTTTTGAGTGTGTGTCACCGTACGTAAATTCCTGCGTAATGGTGAGCTGTCCAATTTCCCACCATAGAAGCACTATTTTGATCTCTTGAGTGCTATTTTTATCAACCATGTTGGTGACATCGAATTGCTAACTTACATTCCACTTGTGATCTTGTTCAGCAGCTAGCACCATCCACCTTATCTCTCTCTACACCAACAGTCCATAGAAACACCATCATCATCAACAAGAGGAGCATCACAAATTCGAAGGAAAGTTGAGCATGTTCGAGGTTTACAAACAATGGTATAAAATGGGCAGATTTCAGATTTGAGTAAAGCAACAAAACAGGGAGCATAATTTTTATAAGTTGGAGACTAATATACAAGAGCGGAAATTATTAAGGATGAGAGTTCGAGAAGTTATGATATCAAGACATATAAGTTGTGAAGATTCAAGCGGTAAAGTACTTACACCATGGCATTGTACTTACATTTTTATTTATTTTTTATTTTATTTGTATTTTATTTTCTCTTGTCTCAAAATAAAAAAAAAATTGAAAAAAAAAAAAAAAAAAACGAAAATTAAAAAAAAAAAAAAGAAGAAAAAAAAAAAAAAAAAAGACAAGAGAAAAATGTTTTTATTTTGTTTTATTTTTATTTGTTATTCAAAAAAAAAAAAAAAAAAAAAAAAAGTTTATTTTTGTATTCTTTCAATAAAGCCGGTGGAAAGAAGGAATATCTATAATGAAGTTTCAAGCGACAAGAAATTAGAGGAAATAATCATATTGTCGAGATTCTATGAAGTTCGAGAGTTATCATCAAGAGTTGAAGACCGAAGACGAAGATGAAGACAGATAGAAGACCGAAGACGTTTCTATGGATGTTTGTGAGAGTGGTGCTAGCGTGCACGTTGAACGGATAACGAGGTAAGTAAGCATATTCCCACCTTCATTAAATGGTTGATTTCCTTTCGAAGAGATCGTCAAAAATGGGTTTTCAAAAATATATAAAAGATGTGGGTTTTCAAAACTTTCGGAGGGTTAAGCCTTCATACCATTCAATGTGTCTCGTGGTTCTCTCTTCATTCCAACCTCGGACATGTGTGACCCATAAAGAGTCATTTTATTATTGAGAGCAATATCATAAAACCCTTTCTTGTGAGGCGAGTCGAGACTTTTGATCACTCCGAACCCGAATTTTAGTCGAGAAGGGATGGTTATCTCTCTCTCAACTTTTAAGAATGAGATTGTGTTCATTTATGTGTCTAACTTCTTATGACTAGTGTGCGGAATCTCTATGTCTTCTTAGCGCGTTGGATACTATCATTACGGAGAACTAGTAAGTTGGAAAAACAGTTTTGTGGGTATATCTCTAGTAAACCCTCACGAGACTATAACTCGTCCACTAGGGACACCTAGGGGTTTAAAGGCTTGTTATTTATGCTAAAAGTGACCGTAGCCTCGACGACACGGAGTTGTTGTATTTTATTGTTTTGTTTGATTTGCTCGAGGACTAGCAAAGTCTAAGTGTGGGGGAATCTGATAGGTGTAGAATACACCGTATTTACTATCTAGTAGTTACGCTTTCTTTGCTATTTTTCATGTGAATTATGTATCTTACATTCGCTTTTGAGTTTCATAGGTGTTTTGGAGTCATATGAAGCAAAAGAAGGAGAAAATAGCCATTTGGAGCGGAAAAGGCAAAAAGGTCAACTCGCGGACGATATCTGGAGCATGCTAGGTTGCACAAGAGGAGTTAAACCGGAATATAAGCTGTCAGTCTCCTAAAACTGACAGTTGAACAGAGAATTAGGCTGTCGGTTATCTGAAACCGACAAGCCACACAAATGAGCCAGTTGCCCCTTATCCGGGACTAGGGGTTGGTGGAATACAATTATTACAACCCTAGACCGATTCTTTCCTCCCATTCATTTCATTGAATGCTTCCCACCGAAACCCGAAATTATGCAGAAACCATTTTCACCTGAAATCAAACGAGTTGGAAGATCTGTGTTTAGATTGAATTCAGGGTGATGAAATGGAGGGGTTTTGAGCTTGAATGTGTATGGAGATCGATTGAAGCTGCTGCCGAGGAATCAAGCTAGGGTTTGAGTTAGACTCGTAACCGAGTCAAATCTTGTGAAGTGAAGTTGAAATCGAGAGAATGAGGAAGCTTGGGTGCATTGGTGAGAGCTCGGTGACACTTTGTGTTGCTAATGAAGATTTGGGGGTGTTCTCGGTTTGAAATTGGAAGGAGATTCTAGGGTTTTTGCCGTTGAAGATGGAGAACAGATCGAGAGAACGGGAGATGGAAATTCATACGGGGTATAAGGAGGTAGTGATGTTGCTTGATGATTGTAAGAGCGAGAAGAACAGTGATAGAGAGAGCTAGCCATGGCGGCATTCGGGAGGATTAGCCAAGGCTGCTTTGGTGATTAGAACAAGGATTAGAAGGTTAAGGCAATGAAGGGTCTTGCATCGGGAGTTTTAAGAAATGCGGGATGATGAGTTTGCTTCGGCGAGTTAATGATGATAAGAAGATGGGTCTTGCCCATTTCAAGCTTGCGAGAACCAAAGAAGGAAAAATGATGTGTCACCGAGGTGGTCAGAATGGAACCGGTGTTGAGAATGAAGAGTTGGAGCTGGTTATTGATTGTGTCTTTGGAGATTGCCAGGGCATTTGTTGTTGTGCGAAAGGTGAGACTCAGGTTTGGAGGTGGTATGAACAAGTCCCGAGATGGTCCAGGGCAATGAATCAATGGCAAATGGTGCTAGCCTCGAGGTACAATGGTTTTGGCAGACTTGAGATGAGGATTTGTGTGGCATTGATAAGAGCTTGTGCGGCATTGAAGCCTGAAAAGGCCGTGACTCGACTGTGATTTGGCTTGAGAAGGTAATGATGGTATTGGAAGCTCGGATGGAGGAATTGAAATGTGTTGCGATCCGAGATGGTGGAGTTCTTTGTTGAAAGTCTTGGTACTTTTATTGATGTTGCCGAGGATGTATAAGGTGCATGTTGCGGTGATTGGTGCTCAAAATCGGTGGTGTTCTTTGTGCAATTTCGAGTGGAGCCAATGGGTTACGAAATGGGTTGTGAGGTGATTGTGGCCTCGATTTACAAAGAGAACAAGAAGTCACATTCTGGAGCCGAGATAGAGTTGGCGAGCGGAATCGAGTTTTGCGGTGAAACCGGCTAAGTGTGCAAATGCTTGGATTGTGAGTGAGCTTGAATGGCGAGTTAATGGAGATGGAACCGAGTTGTGAATTTGTGGCGAGCATGTGCGGGGATGATGGCGTTAGCTAGTCTTTGTCTTTGTGACAGGGCTCGATGGTTTTAGTCTTTGCGAGAGATGGTGTTGGTTGGCTACAATTACGAGGAACCGAGCATGAAAAAGGGAAGTATGGCATGATGGATTGTATAGCCATGATGGCCGGAGAACATTGGTCAAGTACAATCATTGTGCATCATAAGTTGCGTCCTGCCCGTGCAAGATTGCAATGGTTCGAGCCAAGACTAGTCAGCCCACTAACTCACCCGACTTCGGTCCGACCAGCCGACCCGATCCGACCTTGGGCTGACCCGACCGATCCGACCCGTTGACCGGTGATCGGGCGGACTTTGCCGGTCACCGGAGCCGATTTCCGGAGACTTTCCGGCCAATTTCCGGCCACAATCCCAGTCTTCAGGCGACCGTTTTTGGGGCGTATTTTCTACACGGGTTTCTCACTCTTATGGGCTTGGTGGATTCTCACCTAATGGACTTTGAAGACTAGACCTAATTTTAGAAGTTGGAGAAAAGTTATAAAAGGGAGGTTTTCTACAACACATGATATATCTCTCTTTGCTTGGAATTCTTTTGGGAGAGCCACTTTTGTTTACGCTTCTAGGGTTTGCTTTTGTTCTTCTTCTTCCTTGTTTATTATTGAATATTGATGATGATGAACTCCATAGCTATGAGTAGCTAAACATCTTATTGGTTATGGGATAAAAGTTGATTTCTCAACATGCTTTTGATTCAATGAATTAGTTTTGTCTCAGTAATTATTGTTTGTGATTCACAATTAATAGTGTTATAAGATTTGAAAACTTGTTAGGTTGAGTCCTAATCAATCCGATTTGTGTTCATCTCTAGAGCTATATTAGGGTTTTCAATACGAAAAAGTTGTTTATCCCTGATTCTAAGTAGCATAATTGTGGTTAGTGCTTGTAGTGATACATCCTATTAGTCACAAGTGAATCATAACTTTTGTTAAAACGTCTAGTGCTTTTACACATTCGTTTGCATTGATGAGTCTTATTCCATAAATCTTAATGCTTTTAGGGAGTTAAACTTAATTGTGCTTTTACACTTTAGGTTGCTTTCGACGAAGAATTCACATATGCATCTTTTAATGTGGTTGTGATGAAAACAGGAATTAACGTTATACTTGCGATCAAGATATCCTAGGACTTTTAATAAATACGAGATTAAAATACCAATTCTAATCATTGATGAAAATACATGTTTGTGAATGATACCATCCCTTGACCAATATTCTCTCCTTATTGATTTCTCAAATTATTTACTTTGCTTTCAACTACTTTTTAATTCTTAAACAACAAACATACCTTGGGTTACTTTAGAAACTCAAATTTACATAACAACAAACGCCTCTCTCGTGGATACGAACTCTTCCTTACCTTGTGCTTCATTTAAATTTAGTGCGTAAGAAAGTGAAATTATTTTTGACGGATTGACACACGATCACGTTGTTCCTCGTAGAAAACCTCATCTCGCTACGCCAAATCAACATGTTCATTTGTAACTTGATTGCATACGGAAATTTATCTTCAAAGAAAACCACGATCACGAGATATAAAAATTCTTTGGATTCCAAATCAAACAACCGCCAACCCTTTTTTCCACAAGGATAACCAACAAATATACATTTCCGACTTCGTGGATTAAACTTGTTTCGATCCACGAGGCACCATACTTGCATAACACAAACATCCAAATACTCTAATAAGCTTATAAATAGGAGGTTTCCTATGTAACAATTAATAACGGAGTTCTCCCATTGAGCAAGGGAGTAGGCGTGCGATTAATAATATGAGCGACGATTAGAATGCACTCACCCCAAAACCGAAGAGGTAAATTAGCTTGAAACGCAAAGCACGCCCCACATTCAATATATGACGATGTTTTCGTTCCACTCGTCCATTTTGCTGTGGTGTATCCACACATGAGGTTTGAAATTCTATTCCTTGATCACAAAAAAATGGAATCAATGGGCGAAATTCCGTACCATTATCACTTCGAACTTGCTTAACTTGTCTATCAAATTGTGTCTTAGCCATAGAACAAAAATTCTGAAAATTCTTTACTACCTCGTTTTATGTGTCATCAAATAAACCCAAACACAACGAGAATAATCATCAACAATTGTAAGAAAATAGTGTGCACCACAAGAAGACGAAGTACGATACGGACCCCATACATCACAATGAACTAAACTGAATATGTCATTAGCTTTATTCTCACTAATAGGGAAACCAAAGACGAGTTTGTTTAGCCTTAAAACAAGTATCACACGGTTCATTGAGAAACTTCGACAATCAACTTTGTTCATACCAGAAGCAAAGAAATAATCTTATTAGAAGGATGACCAAGACGCGTATGCCATAAGTTATAATCTTCACCAAGTGCAACTCGATTTGCTATAATCATTCTCCACCGTGGAAGATATAGACCCCATCTCGTTCCTCTCCCACACCAATCAACGTCCTCGTAGATGCGGTCCGTATCACACATAACTTATCACCAAAGTGACAATACATTTCATATCTTTAATTAAACATGCTAACGAAATCAAGTTCTGTGAAGATCAGAACATATAAAACACGATATAATCTCATATTGTCTCCAAATACCACGGTGCCTTCACAGGGCAATTGTGTATGTCCCGCTCTAAGTTTGACTAAGAAACACTTATTTGATATGTTTTATAGAAAAACTCTTTCCTTCCCGTCATATGCCTTGAAGCCCCCAGTACACATAGCTTCCCACTCTATTATCCACTTATTACACATCTTTTCCTTTGAACCATCCTTATTCGAAGAATTAAGCATATTCACAATAGCTTCCCACTGTGCATCAGTGATAGTATTAGCAAGTGGTACTCGATCTTTTGATGAAAGATAGCTTCGATTTAAATTCACATCAATATTCATAAGTGCGGTATTAACAACAACTTGTCCTTCTTGTTCATAATTGTCGCCATTCAGTTTCACTGTATCACCTACATCCTTCAAATCATACGGTATGATGATTTCACCGATAAAATTGAATCAATTTTAGGTTTACCATAAGAAGTCGATTCTTCCCAAGCCATGGCGCTAAAAGAGGGATTTACTTCTGATTTTCAATTATTTATGTTATTTCGATTCTGGCTCAGATGCCATGAAACGACAAGGTAGAGAATTGCGAAGGTTTTCTTATTATGAAAAGCTTGAGTTACAAACTGGTTTTCTCTGTGACTAAATAGGTAAAGATCCCAAAAACAAATCTACACAAAATAAATATCTTTCCTAACTAATAACATATTGAACCATATATACAATATACACAATAAATATATATATATAGATATCTCCTAATATAGTACTTAGTAGAAATTGGGTTACCACCGATGCCAAATATTGACTTTGACCATGATGCAACCTAGTTTTCCCTTAAAACCAGTATCACAGAACGATAAATAATGAAAGATTAGTGAAGAATTAATAAAATTCAAGGTATCGAGAGAATAATGTAGTGGAGGTTAAAAGATAAACAATTATTATTTTTTTTGGTGTCTTTTTTAAAGTCGGGAGGTGAAGTCAAATTTTGTTCCGTATTTACACTTGTCTTAGGATCGTGTACGAATTCATACTCAGTTTAAAATCATATATGACTTATATTCGCTAATATTGGGTAGGAATTAATCTCAAATTAAAATCGTCTATCAAGATCGAAGATCGTCTACTCATTTTAAGATCGTGTACAAAGATGGTAGAGATTGGAAATTATTGGTCAAACAAAAAATATATATCCACGCACAAGGAAAACACAATTAACGTGAGCTAAGCCATGCTTGCCAGCACTACATATTTGTAGTTCCTATCAGTAGCAAATTTTGCTACCATAGTGGTCGCTCACTGTGAGGTTGTATCCAAAAACATAACAAACTTAATGCATCGTAATGTTTGCTCCAGAATATGTATTCTAGAAAAGCCGCATCGATTTACATTAACGTGGTACATACAACACTTTAAAACTTGTTTGGTATCCAATGAAGTAAAAATCCGTTCTCACAAGTCAAAAATAAAGTTTTTCCCTTCACAAAAACATTATTTTCATGAATTTCGAAGTCATTCTGAAGAGAACCATCAAATAGTCTGATGGTTCTCAAGTTTCCTCCCATAGGGATGTTGGATATCAACTCATGTAATAGCATAAATCCTAGGCTAATGTAGTTTTATGGACCACAATTCTATTTAAGAAAATCATTCAAATTCGGTCCCAAACTATTTTCGACTACGACTCTCCCACTCCAAATGTCGTTGGTTTTTCTTTCGTTACTTTGAAAGTCGTTGGTTTAGGTTATTAAGTCGAGAATTTCCTAATATTTAACCCATGAATTGCAAGTGTTTTTCTATCTAAAAAGAAGACATTTCAAATTCTCGCTCAATTAACTTTCGATTATTCAAAATTTGTACATACCTCCTAAGTTAGATGTTTGGGTAAATTACAAAATGGTCCTCGGATTCTAACCGAGTGATTTACCCATAAAACCCGAGGGTTGAGCTGTCTAAGAGCATCCACAGTCGTGGAGCATAACCAAATTTTTTGGTAAAAAACAGACACAGTGGAGACGGAGTAAAGACCAAAGACTGACTATAACCAAAACCCAGACCATATTTAGTCTTTAGTCTTGTCTTTAGTCGGGCGTAAATTTAAGTTGCGCTGATGGGGCGTAACTCAAAGTTGCGCCCCAACAATTAAAAAAAAAAAAAAAAAAAAAAATGGGCGCAATTTGGAATCATGCGCCCCAACAATTAAAAAAAAAAAAAATGGGCGCAACTTTGAGTCATGCCCCAACAATAATCAAAAATAAAGTAAAATTAGGCGCAACTCAAAGTTGCGCCCAACAATAATTAAAAAAAAAAAAAAAAAAAAAATGGGGACGAGATTTGGAGTTGCGCCGATTGGGCGTAACTCAAAGTTGCGCTGACCAAATTTTAGTCTCCTCCACACGTTACAACACCTGACTAAACCCAAATTTTAGTTTTTTTTTTTGCTCTTTTTCTTTGGTTATGGTCGCACCACCGTAGCAACTTAATACAAATGACAGTCCTGGGCCGAGGTGGATTCAAAATCCTTCTTTCTTTGGGAGATTCACTTTATCACTTTTTCTGGTGGGGAAAATGGAGAGTAATAATTTGGGGAGATGGGAAAGAAAAGGAGAGGGAGATGATAGCCAACTCATCATTCCATTTTAATTCTTCCAACAGTTTGGAGATCATGTCGGGTTGTTCATTGACACGTGCCGCATCATTGTTCAGCACGTGATTAGGTCACACTTCCTCCATACCAGGTCCTGCTCAAGGAATCGGTCAAGATACCACCACATAATCTGATAATCTCTTCAAGTTGAATTCACGTTTCAAGTTTCAACTTTCAACCCCTACACCACGTTCTTAAGATATACGAAAGTGACAGAAATTTGATGAACTCAGTTGTTAACTTGTTAATCTTGCAACAAGCTGCTTTGTTATTTTAATCGTCATTCGTCAACTAGCTGCATTGTGATAGCTGAGTTCAGACTTCAGACTTCAGACTCCATATTATGTTGCCGATCAGCCAATAAAACACTATTCGTCTTCTTCTGTGTTTTTAAAGGAAGATCAAATATACTCGTATGTCACAAAGTGCTAGGAAGCGCAAGATCTGCAAACCAAGGGGTGCTTAGCCTTAACGCCTAAGCCACAGCGTAAAACTAAACACAAGCTTCTGAGGACTTGCTGTTACCCTCCTCAAGAAATTGGCAGACGTAAGTTGGTTTCAACTTTGACAAAGAAAAAAAAAAGACGGTTTGTTAGTCAAATCGGAGAACTAAAAAATAAAAACAAATAATCAATCTTGTATAGTGGGCATTCGAGCGGAAGATGTTATTAAGTGGAAGAAATGTTCTTCAAGCCTCCTTAATCTCGATTGGATTTGTTTTTTCTTTTTTCTTTCTTTTCTCGTGGGCTAGGATTTTCTTCTTTCTTCTTTCTCGTAGACTTGTTGTAGTCTATCTACTGCTTGTGAATTGGCATGCCTTCCATCCATGGAATCTAAATTATCGAGAGAAAAAGCAACTTCTGCGACAAAATATTTTTGTAGAAATGTGTCACTGGCATTAGACAATTTTTTTTTTTTTTTTTTTTTAATCTAGGCCTATTCGAACGGTTTTCATCCAAAACCGTCATCTCAGTCAATCTATCGTGCTAACGGGTTAATATCTCGTTATATGGCAAATCGTGGATAGGCGAAGATTACAATTATGCCCTTTTTGTACATGTGGCGGAGACATAGGAAATAACGCCACACGTGTAGGATTTTGCAACGTCCATCTAAGATCTGGATATCTCGATGATTTCCAACGACTATGATTTTCGTTATAAAACATCATTGCCCTAACAACACACTAAACCTTGAATGAGGTCGAGAAGAAAACCATTTCTTCCCCAATTTGTTCTCATTTTCGGTCAGCTGTAGATGTTTAAATTAGATCGATGTGAATTGGTAAAGCTTGAGAGGGATTATTACGAATTTAAGAATGAGGTTGAGTTGGCTTGAGATTAGGCGGCAAAATTAGATGTGTTTCTGATGGAGATGGGGTTAAATTTGTTCTCATGGTCGAGAATCAGTGAAGAGATTCAAGGGTTTGATAAGTAAAAAAAGGGATTTGGAATCAGGTTTGGGTTTGGGTTTTGTAGCGAAGTTGGAGCAGTTACTGTCATGGGTTGTTGCTGCTGAGAAAAATTAAAAGTTGGGAAGACCAATTTGTTGATGCGGTTGATAATGGTAAAGAGTATGAATGTTTTAAGGGTCGGAAATCATGGGTTTGTTTGAATTCGTGAGTAATTACAGGGAAGGAGATGAGATAAGGGTTAAAAGAACACACTCAATTCTTCTTTGCTAACATCAAATCGTGCACACAACATGTTTGAGGAAATGCCTGAGTGCTAGCTGAAGTTGTTATCGTCGTGAAACTTGGGTTTGTGTTATTGCTGTGAATAAGGGATTGAAAGCGGTTGGCTGTGGTTCGATGTTGAATAATTGCTAATTGAAAGCTAATAGTGTTGGTGGATGTTCATTGGTATGGTTGTGGAGATGGTGAGCAACAGTATGGGGAATGAATGAAGTTTGAACTAGCTGTTTTGACATGGATTTGATGGTGGGTGAACTGGTGGTAGTATGCAGAAACTACAGTAATGGAGTAATGGGTTCAGGAAAGAGAATTGGTTTGCTGTTATAGGTTTGTATGAGTGTAGTTATAGAAATGGTGATACCATTTGTAATAAAATGGTCTTCTGCGTGTGTCGCCGAGGCTATATGATCCAACTGGAGGAACGACTGGTGTTAGAGCATTGCTCGGTCGAACTCACAAGTGTTGCTATCTTAAGCTTGTTGTCAAATTTAGTTGTCAAAAATATATCTTGATTTCTAGTCTACAATTAGTTAAGTCTCGGACTAGGATAGAAACAAAGGATCACGGCAGTCATCATTGCGTTCTACCGTTTGAAGGCGAAGATCAACCGAAGCTTTTGGAGAACTTCATCAACAAAAGGTAAGTGAAGACTGGACCACCTATTTCTCAAGTTATATTCACTTTTATATCATTTGAGACGCTGTCGCATAACTAATTAGACTATCATGCATATACAAGAATTTCGAGTCGAGAACTAATTACCAAGTTAAGGGACTTCTCGAAATATAATGACTAAGCTTAATGAACATTTATTCATACTTGATAAATTTCGGTTAAGGACACTTTATTGTTCTAATCAAAATCATGATTCAAGTTTTATCACTCGAAAATAGACTGGAACAACGATATGTGTCATTGATATTATTCGGGAATATTTCGAATCGATTTAGAAAGAAATATAGAACTACTATAGATTCTGATAACAAGACAGTGTTATCAGTCTTACAAACTAGGAAAACTATTATAAGTCTGAACCCGTATTATATGTACTCGTATATGTAGCGTAGTAGCTATATATCGACTTACAGATTGGTGATACGCATATTCTTATGTATATCATATGAAAAATTTGTTTAACTCGTGAACCGGATCGGCATGCATACTCGTATGCAAACCATTTTGGAACTGTGGTTACGGAACCGAGATTAGTATTCAAACCGATACACGTACTAAAATAGTTCTGTGTTTCCAAACTTGGTTTAGTACCCATACCGGTACGCAAACTAACATAATTATGTGAATTCCGGAACCGGTCATAGTCTTAAGGTTTCCAAACCGGTACGCATACCTAAATAGTTCTATGATAAGTGGTTTATTTACATATATTTGGTGCCAATCCCATGCTAGTAATTGTTGATCTTCTTGCAAATTATTGTATATTACGCTTGTTTTCTTGTATTTGTCTTTCATCAAGTGAATCATCCTAAAAGAAGTGGAAATAGCTACAAAAGTGAAGTCACAAGTGAAGAAGAGCCAAAGACCAAGCGGAACTCGTTCAAATGGAGAATTTCTAGTCATCATTTTATAGAGGACATGAAGATGAAGTCAATGGCGAAAGAATGAAGTCATTCTGAGTTCGTATGAAGAAGTTATGGGCAAAACAAGAACTTTGAAGACTACAAGGGCAAAATGGTCATTTTCCAGTACAAGTGCTATTGGAACCCCACTATACGTTAAGGGGCAGTCGTTCTGTTAAGGGGTGGACTGTTTCAAAGGAACTGCTAAAGGCAGTCGAGCCATTTACTGGGGGGAGGTCGGAATTCAAATGGTGATAACAACACCTGTTGTTTCACTAAGGGCACTATTGTCTTCTCCAACTTCAGGTCGAGTTCGAGCAGGGACGAGGAATTAGGTGTTGTTTCTAATGGCAGATTTGATGGTGATGATGTTGTGTCTGCTCGATTGAGTTGGTTGGGTGTTTGAACTGGAATTCAGATGGAGTCTTGGATGCTGCCATTTATGGTTGTGTGATGAGTTAAGATGAAAGACGTCCTTGCTGTGATCGATGGTCTGTTGGTTTGCAGTTGGTCGGAGATGGTTGAGTTCAGTTAGGAACATGGTGGTAACGATAGTGATGATCGTCTAATGGTGACTGTTAACTCAATGTCTGTACGTGTGTGATAACACACGGTATCTTACAAGACAAGAAGACTCAGTTTAGGAAATCATGTATTTTAGGAAATCAAGTTACCTTGTAGTTCAAGGAACTCTTTGTATATATATTTCTCTCTGTTCAACAATTGTGTGTGTGAAATATTAATCAAAACAAAACGTTGTTCAGTTTATCTCTTCTTGTGTCTATTATCTTCTTGTTTAACCTAGTTCTAAACCTAAACCAAACCTAGTTTTAGCTTGGTATCAGCTACCTTCGATCCTACATCATGTCAACTGAATCGTATACCATCTCATCAACTGTTTCCGCTGTCATCAACTCGACTATTTCTTCTCAATCTTCGGTAATGTCCTCTGTTCAGTTTTCTCAACCTCATCATATCATCACAGTTAAGCTCGACGAAACCAACTACTCCCTCTGGCGAGCTCAGTTTTTACCCTATCTCCAAGGCTATGATTTATATGGTCATGTTACCGGTACCAAACCCGCATACCGCGTCTACTCTGCGGATGAATCTCTCAATCCTGCCTTTGCTTCATGGACCATACAAGATAAGATCCTGGTTAGTTGGATGTTTTCATCTCTTACTCCTTCTGTTTTTCGTCATGTTCATCGTCTTACAACAGCCAAAGAAATCTGGACCTCCCTTGAATCTCTGTATGCTTCCAAGTCTGATGCCCAAATACATCATCTGCACTGTGAGTTACGTATGCTTAAAAAAGGATCTAAAACGATGCGCGCATACATTGATCATGCTCGAGATTTGGTCGATAATCTTGCTGCGGCCAACACCACAGTCTCAGATAAAGAATTCCGCCACTGTCTCTTAGCTAGTTTGGACAGTTCCTATGATGCTATTGTAACGTCGCTAACCACCACAATGAGCTCGCTGACAGTGGAAGATTTTCTCACCTTTCTACTAACTTTTGAGTTGCGTATCGATCAACAGACGAAAACACTGAACTCTCGGCCAGTTGCTAATCTAGCTGCATCGTCTCGACAGCCTTCATCACGTTTCTCTTCACCACCGGTTTTTTCGCATCGTCCGTTTCAATTTGCTTCAGTGATCGTTTTCTCGGAAACAACAAAACCCAATATCAACGGGGCCTGATCGTTTTGAACCTCAATATGGGCCTCTGGTTCAAGCATCGATCAGAATTTTGTCAATTATGCGGGCGTAAAAATCACGAAGCACAGAATTGTTGGAATCGTTATGACAGGAGCTTCCTTCCTCCCAAACGTCAACCACCATCATCTGGACCACGGGCTTACGCTGCTTCTAGGTCTGGCTTACTACCGTCACCTTCATGGACGCCTGACAGTGGTGCTACTGATCACATCACCAATGATATTTCTCATATTCAATTTCCGACTGAGTATACTGGTCCTGATGGAATACATATGGGTAATGGTTCTTCTATACCAATTTATAATGTTGGTTCCTCTATTTTAGGAACTCCCACTCGTAAGTTGAAGCTTCGTAATGTTCTCTTTGCACCCAAAATTTCTCATAATCTCTTATATGTTTCTCGTCTCACCACTGATAATAATGTCCTCTTTGAATTTCATCCAAATTTTTGTCTTGTGAAGGATCGATGTCTTCGGGAAGGTTCTTCTTCGCGGCGCAGGGAAGGGTGGTCTCTATCAACTTGATGTTTCGTCTCAATCTCCTCAGGCTTGCATATGGGAACGTGCTAGTTTACAAGCCTGGCATGCTAGAATGGGTCATCCAATGATGCGCACAGTTCGCAAAGTTATTTCTCAGTGTTCTCTTCCAGTTTCAAACCAAACTATTAGTCATAAGTTACCATTTAAATCCAGTACAACTGTCTATTTGAATCCATTAGATTTAATTATCTCCGATGTATGGGGACCCTCTCATATTTTATCTAATGAAGGATACAAATATTATGTCATATTTATTGATGCGTATAGTCGCTTTACTTGGATGTTTCCTATGTCTCAAAAATCTGAAGTTTTCTCTATATTCTTTTTGTTCCAAAAGCATGTTGAAAATCTTTTTAATCGAAAGATAAAAATATTTCAATCTGATAATGCTGCTGAGTATCGCAAACTTACTCCGCATCTTCAACAACTTGGAATTTTTCATCGTTTTCCATGTCCACATACTTCTGAGCAAAATGGTTTGGTTGAACGTCGTCATCGTCATATTCGTGAAACTAGTCTTACTATCCTAAATATGGCTTCTGTGCCGTCTTCATATTGGTATGATTCGTTTTACACTGCTTGTTATTTGATGAATCGTGTCCCTTCGACTTCTGTTAATAATTCTTCTCCATATGAAGCTCTTTTTGGTCTCCCACCTGATTACACTTCTCTTCGTGTATTTGGTTGTCTATGTTATCCTCACTTGCGTCCATATAGGTCTCATAAAATGGATCCTCTCTCTTATCCTTGTGTTTTTATTGGCTATAGTCCATCTCACAAAGGTTATAAGTGTCTTCATGTTCCTACTTGGTCGAATATACGCTAGTCGTCATGTTGTTTTTTGATGAGACTACCTTTCCTTTGCATCCGCATCATCACATTCGCCTTGCGTCGACTCCTTCACAGTAACTCCTCTCTCATCGGTTTCTTCTACTTGTCACTCAACTTCTCCGACATCTTGTCGAGATAGCACAACTTTCAAAAGCACCTATAATCCGTCAAGATATACAAAGAGTAAATGAAATACTTGTTATTGATAATGAGCCACCACAACCGACAGTGCCTGACATTATTAATGATGAGCCGCCACCTGCCGTTATTAATGATGAGCCGACAAGACATGATTACGTACGCATGTCTCCACAGCAACGCACAAGACATCGCATGATTCTCGTAATGATCAACTGACTTCCAACATCCGGTTCCACATCTATCTCTACACCCGAGTCTACTTCTTCTACATCCACGTCTACAGACCCTTCTCTTACCACACACCCAATGGTAACAAGGGCTAAAGATGGCATTTTTAAGCCAAATTCAAAATATGCTCTCGTATGTGATTCAACTCTTGAACCTACTTATATTTCCCAAGCTCATAAAGATCCATAATAGCGTACATCTTCCGATGACGAGATCAATGCATTAATTCGAATGGGTACGTGGTCATTGGTCCCATACGATCCTTCTATGAATGTTATTGGATGTAAATGGGTATTTCGAATCAAACGTCATCCTGATGGTACAATTGCACGTCGCAAATCTCGCTTGGTTGCAAAAGGTTACAATCAACAAGAAGGAATTGATTACTCTGAGACGTTTAGTCCGGTTGTTAAACCATGTACTATACATATTATTCTTACGTTGGCTTTATCTTCCAATTGGCCTATTCATCAACTTGATGTGCAGAATGCTTTCTTACATTGTGAACTTCAAGAAGAGGTGTATATGAAACAGCCACCGGGCTATGTGGATTCTCGTTTTCCTACTCATGTTTGCAAGTTACATCGTTCTCTCTTTGGACTCAAACAAGCTCCTCTTGCGTGGTACCTGGCACTTAGTACCTTTTATTACAAATTGAATTTGTCACTTCCAAATGTGACTCTTCTCTATTTATCTACAATGGTTCGTATGGTACTATTTATTTGTTGGTATATGTGGATGATATTATTGTTACAGGTTCCAACTCCGCTGGTATTAAATCCACTATTGATCGTATGCAACAAGAATTTGCAATTAAAGATCTTGGTTCCTTATCTTATTTTCTTAGAATTGAAGCAATTCATACTTCATCAGGATTGTTTCTTTCTCAGCAAAGGTACGTTCATGATCTTCTTATTCGAGCAAAAATGGATGGTGTTAAACCAATTCAGACTCCGCTAAGTACTTCTGGTGACATCTCTTCTGATCGAAGTCCCTTATTAACCGATGCTACTGATATCGTAGTATCGTTGGCGCCTTACAATATTTAACTTTTACTCATCCTGATTTGGCGTATGCTGTTAATAAGGTATGTCAGTTTATGCATGCACCTACTATTTTTCATTGGAGTCTGGTAAAGTGTATACTTCGTTATCTCAAACATACATCTACCTTTGGTATACTTCTTCGGCCATCTTCTTCACTCAAGATATCTTTCAGTGCATATAATGATTCAGATTGGGCTGGTTCTCTTGAAGATCGACGTTCTACTAGTGGTTATTGTATTTACTTGGGTGGTAATATTATTTCTTGGAGTGCTCGTAAGCAGAAAACAGTATCTCGTTCTAGTACTGAAGCAGAATATAGAGGACTTGCGATTGCTACAGCAGAAATTATGTGGATTCAGTCACTTCTTTCAGAACTTAGTGTTTCCACTCAATCTCCCCTTGTTCTATGGTGTGATAATCTTGGTGCTACTTATCTCACTGTCAATCCTATTTTTCATGCAAGAACAAAGCATATTGAGATCGATTATCATTTTGTTCGTGATCAAGTTACTTCAAAACTTCTTGATGTCCGGTTTATATCCTCTAAAGATCAAATAGCGGATATATTTACAAAACCACTATCTAAGGATCGGTTTTCTATTTTACGATTCAAGCTTACGGTGCAGGAGAACCCGTTACGCTTACGGGAGGGTGTTAACTCAATGTCTGTACGTGTGTGATAACACACGGTATCTTACAAGACAAGAAGACTCAGTTTAGGAAATCATGTATTTTAGGAAATCAAGTTACCTTGTAGTTCAAGGAACTCTTTGTATATATACTTCTCTCTGTTGAACAATTATGTGTGTGAAATATTAATCAAAACAAAACGTTGTTCAGTTTATCTCTTCTTGTGTCTATTATCTTCTTGTTTAACCTAGTTCTAAACCTAAACCAAACCTAGTTTTAGATGTGTGATCATGCCATTGAAGAGGGTTGAGGTGAACTCGAGTAGCAAGACAGAGAAGGGCTCGCAAGTTGAGCTTGTATTCGATTGATGAAGCTATTTTAGCGAAAGCCATTCGGTGATAGAAGATGGATCGTTGAAACATAACAAAGATGAGAAGATGAGCTTGGAAGTGATGATGGAACTTGATTGGTTAATGAGAAGCGAAATGAGAAATAAGTTCGTGGAGATGCAAAGAGATCTCAAGTTACAAAACAGAGAAGATGATCGAGCTTGGGCAGAGGCATGAAAATGGACCGAGTTGAGTCCGGGTTCTTCCATTGATGGCACAAAAAAGGATGATCTTTGAGCCGATAATGAAGTCGAAAATGCCAGGGACGAGATGAAAAAGACGTGTTGCTTCAATTCGGGACCGGTCATCTAAAACCGAGAAACCAAATGAAAGTTATTCAGGAAGTTAAGAAACAGGAACTCGAGCTTGACATTGAATATGGAGAGAAGAGCTACTGGGACCGAGCAAGAACAACGAGATTATCTCGTTTGGCAGTGCATGGTGATGGTCCGATGGAGGTTGGTAATGGAAGCTTGAGTTCGAGTTTTGGTATGTTTTGGGACTCGAAAACCTCAGAGAGAAGTCATAAAAGAGTGAGAATTTGCTTCTGATGGTTTTGGCGATGAACGGACATAAACGGAGTTTGAAAACAACAGGGGATTGTGGGTCTATCTTGTGCCGAGTTTTTATAGCACGAAAGTGTGTTTCTACCATGAAGTTCGTGGTTGTTTACCAACCTTTTCAGAGAAGATATTCGACTTGTTGTGCTTATCAAATAAGGAATTGTCGCTCACGTTAGGTTTTGTACGCAAGCCTGTTAAAAGGCCAAATAGCCCAACAGAGAACTTTTGGGAGAGAGAAAAATACCCAAAAATAGTGAGGAGAGATCTTTTGCCTCTACTTTTGGTTCTAGGGTTTAGAAACATGAAGTTTTTTCTTTTTTCTCCTTGTTATGAACTCCTATGACATGAGTACTTAATTTTATTATTGGTTATGGATTAGTTGGATTTTACAAAGCATGTTTCTTGTTCAATAAATTAGTTTTGTTTCAATTTTATCGATTATGATTCACTAGAAATATCGCCATGTATGATTGAATGTTTGTTTTGTCAAGTTGCAAATTGGTAGAACTCACATGCATATCTATTGCTAGATTAGGGTTATTATACGCAAAAGTGATAACTCCTGATTGCAAGTAGCATAAATATGATTATAGTTTGTAGTGATATATTCTTATGATCATATGTGAACCATAACCTTTGTTAAAATCAGATTAGTGCTTTTACACGTTCGATTGCTTTGATTGGCCTGATTTCATAGAACTTAATGCATCTAGGGAATTAAACTTGATTAGTGCTTTTACACGTTAGGTTGTTCTCTTAGATAGAATTCATATTCGCATATTTTAATGTGTTTGTTGATGTTAAGAGGAAATTAGCGGGATATACTTGCGATCAAGGTATCCTAGGGCTTTTGATAAAAGTTGAGATTAAATATCAATTCTACTTATTGTTAAAAAGCATGTTTGTGAATGAAGATGAATCCTTAACCAATATCTCTTCTATTTGATTTGCTTGCTTATTTGTTTATTTGCTTTTATTTTATTTTGCTTTATAAAAATCAGAAAACCCCCCTTGTTACTTATAAGAAACCGAAACATATTGACAACCCAAGACCTCTCTGTGGGAACGATCCTTTCTTGCCCTTGCTTCATTATATATTTTGAGTAGTAAGAAAGTGTAATTTATTTTTGACGCCTACGACAGCGATCATTCTATCAACTCCAGAACTTAGTTTGGTTAAATGTTTACAAACCCTAACACGTACTTCGATCGATACATGAGTCACGAACGTCTATGGTATTTGTACTTTGTGCATTTTCTAACCTTGTCGATTATCTTCAAGTATGAATAAATTATTTCTACGAGATAATTAGTATTTGATTAATTCTCTAAACCACTAGACTTATTTGATCACATGATTGCGACTCAAGGATAATGTCTTATGTGTTCATGAAAATGAGTATTAAGCTTTTATGTTCAAATCGGCTAGTTTCGGCTAACCACGTTGAACATAGTCTTTGTACACGGTTCATGTTAGGGCATAGCTTGGTTGAACCCACCAAGCATTGGTATGTCAAGTTTGGTTGTCATATTTTAGTGAGTCAAAACTCATCTAAGAGTCGCTTGATTATGTACTATAGACAACTTCGTTTAGGTTAGACTAGAAAGTCTAGGAATGTTGAGACATACAAGTATTACTCAAGACCCAAGAACGTGAAGAAGTAACGAGCTACAACGATTTACATCATCCTTCCTCTTGAGGTTAGTAATATTAACTTGAAATGTTTCATTCCTAACGTATCTTCCAAGTCGTGATATATTGAAAACATAACCGCTGCCGTGTATTGGATATATTACTCTAGTAGTGAGACATGATCACATGATCATAGTATTAGGGAATTAGACTACGAAGTATAACGCTTATCTTTTGAACTTCGTAGATATGACATCGACATAATCTTATGAATGTTGTTATGATTATGTGAATGGGAATGGTGAAGATTTCATCCTAGGAAACAATGTTTTATATTTGTTTAAAAGAAGTACATTCATGAACTTGTTTTATGAATCGAAAGGGAAATCGCTAGGCTTATTGGTACGACTACTCATTGTAAATATTTGGATTACCAATATGTGTGATATGGTATAACCGATCGTAACTTTGTTATGTATCTTGGTACAACTAATCACAATGCCTGACTTATGATTTGGTATGACTAGTTTTGATTAATTAGTATAACCGATCCTAAGTAATCACCTGAGATGGTATGATCGATATTTGTAATTGGTGTGACCGATCCTAGTAATTGGTGTGACCGATCACAGAGTGTTGTGTAATCGGTCCTTGTGATTGGTGTAACCGGTCCTAATAATTGGTGTAACCCGATCCTGGTAATTGGGGTAACCGATCCTAGTGACTGGTGTGACCGATCACAAGCAATACCATGAGTATATAGTAACTGGTACTGGTACTGGTAATTGATGTAACCGATCCTAGTAACTGATGTAACCGGTCCTGGTAACTTGTGTGACCGATCACAAGTGCTTCCGTATGAGGGCATAACCAATCCTAGTGATTGGTAGAACCGATTGAACCCATGGATGTGATTTGATATTTGATCAATCACATAGTTGTCTTGAAATACAGATGAACCAATTATAAACTTGTTTGGAAGTGTGGTATAATCGATTCCAAGATTGTAAATATGAAAGAGCATTTACAAAGAAAAGATGTCAACATACTTTGAACACGTACAATAACTCTTATCTTTTATTGTTCAAAGATATTCCTTAGTACTCAAGGAGATCATGTGCCGAAATAAATTAAGAAACTTTTAATTAAGGTTGTTAGTTTTATATGCTTTAAATACCAGCAATTAAATGCATATCTCTAGAGAATAAAAATTAGTAATATGCATTTCCTAATTGGGGATTTTCTATTGAGAGATTACGAAAAATATTGGACAAGCATTTACTGGAATTATGAAAACCGAATCTTGCCATTCATTGCATATCTTGAGAATATTTTCGGTTTTGGAAATTCCTTGGTGTCCAAACATCCTTGGTCTATAAATACCTAAGTTTGCATTTCTAGCAAACTATCCTAAGAGCCAGTGCAAACTTCATCTTTTGTTGTTTCCGGGTAGAGTCGTCTATTCGGAGAGAAAAGTACCCTAATTAGGCGAAATCTTTACGACCGCTCGTTTAAAGACTTCTGTGGGATCAAGAAGCTCTACGAGTACCGTTGGTGGAAAACTAGATAATTGCAGTGTTATTAGTTTTCAATTGATTTAATTGACTAACGGTTATTAAAACTTCGATTGCACCTAGTTTGTTTATTCTTGAGAATCTTCTCTTCTGATATAAGATTCACTCAAACTAGATCGAAGTATCGACGATATCTTTAGAACTGTTTGTAGATCTAAAGATATCTTGTGATAATCCATTGTTAACAGACTCCGTTCTGTGCGTGATTGATCACAAGAGATTCAAGTGGTGTTGTGCAGGTTTTAATTGAAGATTAAAGAAGATTTGAAGACGAAGAAGATTTCTTATTGGTTTTTCATATCTTTGTGTTGCACAAACCTTGATCGGCTTGGATCCAACTAGAATCAAATTCATTTGATTGATAGTTGCGTGAGATCGGTAACGCCTAATAGTTCTCTGGAGATCTATTTTGATTGTTACAAATTTGAATCTTATTACTTCAGTAATAGAGATTGGATTGATCTAACCAGGCAAATGAGTTTATTAGCTTAAAGGTAAGATCCTTTGCATATGACTTGAGATATCTTATTTTAAAGAATCAATAGAGTTGTTACCAAACAGATTTGTTGTTACTTTACTGTTTGGAATACGATCCAAAGGAATTGTTCCAGTGCGGTAACTCATCGAAGTCGGAAGCGCATGGATACTGAGGAAACTAAGTGAACTAGGATAGTTGTTTGGTCTCAACTATACGAAGTTGGCTTAGATTTTGTATAGCAAATTCTCGAGAGTATTCAATTGGACTAGGTCCCGGTCTTTCTTCGCATTTGTGGTTTCCTCGTTAACAAAATCTTGTTGTGTCGTTTAATTTTCTATTTCCGCAATTATAATTGTTTATTATAATTTACTTGATATAGTGATCCTATTGAGTTTGGTTAAGTACGAACCTATTATCAAGTAATCACACTTTGGTAGTCGTATTGTCTCGATCTCGTATCCATAGACAATCACACAAAGTGTGAATACCGATTTGTAGTATTGTCATGACTTTGTCCATAGACAATCACTTTCGGTAAGAGGACTTATAGGTGGATAAATAAAAGATTGTGGTGTATTTGGGTACCCCCGTCTTTTCAATTGGTATCAGAGTGGGCAAACACGAAAATATCTAACAATTTATGTTTGGCGTGATCCAACCTATAAGACCGGAATCTAAAAATGATTTTTATTGAACCTAGGAATGATTCAATAACGTAATACAAGATACCAAGAGTTCTGAATTAACTCTCGATGATGAGAAAAACATTGATTCTTCGAATATAGAAACATCTCGGTCAAACGAATTATACGAAAAATTTCTTTCATGTTCAACCGAACTAATTCATGCATTAGAAAGGGAAGGAAAGCTTCTAGACAATATAAGATGTCTGCAAGCCAAGAATGATCAACTTTTTATTGATCTTGCCTCCTCAAAGGTTGAAAATAATTCTCAACATATGCAGAATCTTGAGGACAAAGTAAGTGCTAGTCTTTCTCGAGCAGAAATTTTAGAGAAAGATCGTAATGCTGCTCTTGAAAAAGTCTATTTGTTAGAAAAGAAACTTGATGAATCTGAAGAAAGGATTAACTCTCAACAAGTAAGTTTTGAAGAGAAAGAAGGTGTATATCTCTCTCGACAAAAATACCTTGAGGCCAATCTAACTAGAGCTCTTGGTAAATTCAAGAAGCTAGAAGAAGAAAATTTGCACTTGAAAAAGCGCATTGATAGCTCAAACAATATAACCTTAATGTTAGAAGAAAATAGAAATCATCGTGATACACGAGGATTAGGCTATAAGGGAATAGATGCTTCAAATATTAGCAAAGAGGTAAAATTTGTTAAAGCTACAAATTATTCTCAACCAGAGGCTTCCACTAATGTCAATGATACTCCTATTTCTTGTAAAGAAGAAAAGCCTGTCATGCCTAAGAATTGTGTTCAACCAGACTCGTCAAGTGCAACCATCAAAGAGAGCACTTATGCTAATGTCAATAAAGCAACAACGTTGAACAAAGATAAGAAGAAGAAGAAAACTCGTCGGGATCCAATGAAAAAGGATCCATAAAAAGGTAACATTAAAACTCATACTTCGTATGTTACTATGCATTGTTGTTATTGTGGTAATAAAGGGCATGTGGAATGGGGATGCAAGATTCGTAAGATAGAGGATACACTTTCTTTTGTATCAAACGAATTGGCTAAGATTGCTCCACAAAGGAACTCGGATCGATGTTTTCCAAAGTTTGGGCAAAAGAATTATTATAATGATAGTTCAAATTTTGCCTATCACTCGACAAGGTCATCTCATAAAAGACCCAATTATAGAAAGAGAGATGACTTTGTAAATGCAAAGAGAAGATCTGATGTTCCAAATTGGAGAAAGGATGTTTCGCAAAGTATCCAAAAGGGCAATGGTCCTAATGGTATGAAGGAGAATGTCGCTCCTGCGAAATCCATCTCTAAATTTATCCCGAAGTCCTCCATAACCAAGAAGGGACCAAAAGTTAGTCACAAGAATGACTCTCTGTTAGAGCATAGCTTGGTTGAACCCACCAAGAGTTGGTATGTCAAGTTTGGCTGTCATATTTTAGTGAATCAAAACTCATCTAAAAAGTCGCTTGATTATGTACTAGAGACAACTTTGTATAGGTTAGATTAGAAAGTCTAGGATTATGAGCCATACAAGTATTAATCAAGACTTGAAGAATGTGAAGAAGTAACAAGCTACAACGATTTATATCATCCTTCCTCTTGAGGTTAGTAATATTTTGACTTAAATTGTTTCATTCCTAACATATCTTTCAAGTCGTGCTATATTGAAAACATAATCATGAGTCTGTGAGTGATTATACTCTAGTAGTAATACATGATCATATGATCATAGTGTTAAGAAATTAGGATACGAAGTATAACGTTTATCTTTTGAACTTCGTATATAAGACATCGACATAATCGTATGAATTCTATTGTGATTATGTGTATGGGTAAAGGTGAAGATTTCGTCCTAGGAAACAATGTTTACAATTGTTTAAAAGAAGTACATTCATGAACTTGTTTTATGAATCGAAAGGGAATTCACTAGGTTTATTGGTATTGTTATTCATTGCATATCTTTGGATTACCAATATATGTGAGTTAGTAGAACCGATCATAACTTGTTATGTATCTTGGTAAACTAAGCACAGTGCCTGACTTATGTATTGGTATGACTTGTATTAGTGTAACCGATCCTAAGTAATCACCTAAGATGGTATGATCGATATTTGTAATTGGTGTAACCAATCCTAGTAATTGGTGTGATCGATCACAAAAGAGTTGTGTAATCGATCCTTGTAATTGGCGTAACCGGTCTTAGTAATTGGTGTAACCGATCCTGGTAATTGATGTAACCGATACTAGTGACTTGTGTAACCGATCACAAGTAATACCATGAGAATACGGTAATCAGTCCTGGTAATTGATGTAACCGATCCTGGTAACTGATGTAACCGGTCCCAGTAACCATTTTAAGGTAGAACCGATCCTTGTATTTAGTAAAACCGTAAACCCATGATTAGTGAATCGATATTTGATCAATCATATAGTTGTCTTGGAATACACATGAACCAATTCTAAACTTGTTTGGAAGTGTGGTATAATCGATTCCAAGATCGTAAATATGAAAGAGGATTTACAAAGAAAATATGTCGACATACTTTGAACATGATCAGTAACTATTATATTTTATTGTTCAAAGATATTCCTTAGTAACTTAAGGAGATATCGGACCAAAATAAATTAAGAATCTTTTAATTAAGGTTGTTAGTTTTATATGCTTTAATTACCAGCAATTAAACGCATATCTCTAAAGAATAAAAATTAGTAATGTGCATTTACTAATTGTGAAAAAACTATGGTCTAACAACCTCACCCAATATTTCGCTTAGCAATCTGATGGACAAACTCCAATATAATTCCAAGAGAATCAACTAGACAAATGTACTCAATCAATGAAAATATATCCAAGAGTTCGTATTCAATTTCTCTATTCAATCCGCAATCAAACAAATAGGAATTTGCGAGCCCGATTGAATATAAGAGAAATAACTTGAACGGTACCAAAGACCAATGTTCAAGGATCAATCAATTTCAATCAAAAACCAAAGGTTGGATTTACCAATTGATCGATTCAACGCACAACCTGTGATATTTCAATTATATAACAAAATATAATGCGGAAAAGAAATAACACGTATTACGAGTAAATTTTGTTAACGAGGAAACCGCAAATGCAGAAAAACCCTGGACCTAGTCCATATTTGAACACCACACCGTATTAAGCCGCTACGCACACTAGCCTACTACCAAGCTAACTTCTACTGGAATGTAGTTGAGCCCTAATCAATCTCACACCGATCAAGGTACAGTCGCGTTCTTTGCGCCTCTTGAACCACGCCGGATTCTCGCGCACTTTGTTAGAGCATTGCTCGGTCGAACTCACATGCATTACTATCTCAAGCATGTTTGTCAATGTTAGTGATCAAAACTATAAGTCTTGATTTCTAGCCTATTATAGCTAAAGGTCTCGACTAGGCCAAAGTGTAGTTGAGCTCAAGACTCCATGGCAATCATCATACAAGACGAAGGACTACTCAAGGAACTGGTGGAACTTCATCGACTAAAAGGTATGTGGAGACTTGAACTTATCTGTCACTCAAAAGTCTATTTACTCTATCTCCTATTCTTGAGACAAAAGTCGTTTTGATATATAGACTTTCATTATACACATTTGCTATTTCTAGCCGAGTTTAGCTCGCCTATCTATTTCTCTAAATATGTGTTGGTAAGCTTTCGCTTTAGCCAAATTCATCTTTACCTAGTTACGAATGTCATGTTATGTTTCAATCACTTTGAAAATTGCTCTCGACGAAAAATGGTCTCGTGAATAACGGCTATATAACGTTCTCTCGAGAATGTTTCAATGATTGAAATGAGAGTTTAGATTACATAACCATTGGTAGGATATAAGCATTGTTGTGGAAACACATATATGTATAAGTCCTTATTCCTTGAACCAAAGTTTGCGAACTTTGTTGATCAAGAGAAACTAATGTGGCGTGAGCCAAGTCCGCGAACCGGCGGAAGTTCTCGACCCGAGAATTTCGATGGAGTTTGTGAACTCCTTCCGTGAGCTTAAGTCCGCGAACCCGCCGCGAACTTGAAATAGGTTATATCTAAAATCGGTTGTTCTTGAACTCATGTTTATATAAACTAAGGAATGCTTTTGCAAACCGTGGCTATAAAGTTCATGAACCGATTCGAGTGAATCAAATCGTTGTTGCTTCGATTGTGTCTTGTGTAGTTACATAAGATCTTAGCAATTGAAAAACTCTCTAAATAGTTCATTTGAGTCATTTGAACTAGTTATGGTGAAGAAGAATATGGTTGATATGGAATTGCTCATATGGCTAACCATTTGGTTAACTATTGTTGAACCAACAAATGTCAATGTTTGGGAATGGTTACATAAACCCAAAATTGGACATTTCATTTGTGTGTAACAAGCTAAGGTTTCGATCCAACGGTTGAGAAATATTAGCTTGATTCTAATCAAAGTTTTCATCTAACGATGAATATTGAATGCTTTGTTACTAAGCTAACATTGATTGCAAAACCTCGATTTGAAAGACTATATAAGGGAGAACTCTACCAACTGGGAAACCTAATCCCCATACCTTACGTGTGATACTAGTTGCATAAGCTAGAGTCGATTCTCCTTTAACCTTGGGTTTTCTTCTCTAAACCATGTTAACGACTTAAAGACTTCATTGGGATTGTGAAGCCAGACCGATACTACTTTTCTTGTAGTTGTGTGATCTGATCTTGCTATTTCTATCGCATTTCCAGTATAATTGGAATTATTGGCTTGAGATATATATCTCCGATAGGCAAGATAGAAAATAAATCACAAACACTTCGTCTTATCATTTGTGATTCCGCAATATCTTTTTAGCTGCGTCGATTAAGATTATTGTGAGGTGATTGATAATACTAAGTTGTTCTTCGGGAATATAAGTCCGGGTTATCAATTGGTTCATGTTCACCTTGATTTATCAAAAGACGGAACAAAAACTCGTAGGTATATATTCATGGGAGACGGATTTATCTATTACCGTAGACTTTTCATTGTGATACAGATTTGTTTATTAAAGTCTTCGACTTTGGGTTGTATCAACTCTTAGTTGTGGGTGAGATCAGCTAAGGGAATCAAGTACGTAGCATCCTGCTGGGATCGGAGGCGTAGGAGCATAACCGTACCTTGGATCGGTGTGAGATTGATTGGGGTTCAACTACGGTCCGCACCGAAGTTAATTTGGAGTAGGCTAGTGTCTCGTAGCGGCTTAATATAGTGTGTGTTCAATCTGGACTAGGTCCCGAGGTTTTTTCTGCATTTGCGGTTTCCTCGTTAACAAAATTCTGGTGTGTGTGTTATTTCTATTCCACATTATATTTGTTTATATAATTGAAATATCACAAAGTTGTGCGTTGTTCAATCAATTAGAATATCCGACCTCTTGGTTGTTGATTTAAATTGATTGACACTTGGATATTGGTCTTTGGTACCATCCAAGTTATCTCTCTTTGATAAAGACTCGCATATTTCTATTTGCTTGAGTAAAGATCAAATCGAGATATTGAGATATAAAGTCTTTGATATACTTTTCTCTAGATTGATTCTGACTGTCTAGTTGATTCTCTATAAAGTATATTGGAGTTTGTCCATACAAATTGCTAAGCGAAATATTGGGTGTGGTTGTTGTACCCCCGTTTTTTCAATTGGTATCAGAGAAGGCAAACACGTTCAAGACCTTATAAGTATGTGTTTGTAGCGATCTGACTCTATGGACAGAGGTGCTATCTCTATTAACGTACCACCAGTCTTCGATGGCTCTAATTACTTATGGTGGAAAATTGATATTCAAGCTTTTCTTCAAGCGCGTGATTTTCAATCATGGGTATATGTTGTTAATGGATATGATCCTCCCGTTGTGGCAGTTGGAAATGTAAACGTTCCCAAGAATATTGGTGAATACATCCCTGCTGAGATACTTGTTGCAAAGCAAAATTCCGACGGTTTGAATGCCATCATACATGCCATTATCCCAAATCTTCAGCACCATGTGTCAAATTGCACTAAGTCGCAAGAAGCTTGGGATATCTTAGAAAACGTTTTTGAAGGTAATACCAGTGAAAAGGAAGCTAGGCTTCAAAACCTTAATTCCGATTGGGAAAACCTTTGTATGGCAGATGAAGAAACATTTGATGAGTTTAATCACAAAGTGTCTGAAATTGTTAATGCATCCTTTGCATTGGGTAAGACTATTCATGAAAAGGACATTGTGATGAAAATTCTCAGATCGCTGCCATCCAGATACGATTCTAAGAAGCATGCCATCTGTTTGTACCCAAAATTACTTTTGGGCACGAAACACGATTGAGGTGTGTATTTAGGGTTGGAGATGAATTGAAGAACAAATAAAAGAGACACGGGTTTTACGTAGTTCTAGCATGGTTTGCCTACATCCATGGGTGAATCCCCTAGGGGGGTGGTTTATTTATAATAAAATTACAGTCTATTTTTTCTCTCTCTTTTTCCTCCTCTAATGATTTCTGCTCCTCTCTATTTATACAGTCGAATATCTAATTTCAATATAAACTTAAATGGCATTAACTGCTCATTTATGCCTCCTGTTTAATTCTGCATGAAACTGCTCATTCATGCCTCCATGTTAAATTCTGCATGAAACTGCTCATTCATGCCTCCATGTTAAATTCTCGCATGAAATCGCTCATGATCCATGGTCATTCATGCCTTCCTCGTTTGATTCTCGCATGCCGGGCAGACTGGATTGATGATTAACGAGCATAATGGGTCACAAGATGGATGGAGGCTCACTGACAACAAGATCTCGGCAACATGGCTGAAACTGTTACGGATATCTCAGCGGATGGCTTGAAACCGGTTGGCATGCGGGAAAAGTACTTGGATGAAAATTGGTTAGCAAAGACTGCCGGGCAAAAGATCAAAATTGGTCGGAGGTGCGACGTGCAACCCGATTTTGACAATTGGCCGACGGTTGACTTTGGATCGTTGACCGAGTGTTGACTTTGACCATTGACCGGTCATTGTAATACCGGGGGCCGGGTGGGCTTTTTGACTGATCGTTAGTGGGCTTGGATGAGGGCCAAAAGATGATTCAAGTACCAATTTGGCCCATTATGTGGCATTTTCACTTATGGTACAAACATCGCCCCCTCTTGTCGGTTAAGAAAATTTCGTTTTCCTTAGTCAATGACAAAACTCGCCCCCAAGTGTGGATTATTGATGCTGAGGTGATTGGCAAACTTCTCTTGTTGTTTGCGGAAATCAAGACGCCCCCAAGAGTAAATTTTTGTTGTTGAAGCGAAAAGAAAACCGCCGTTGATTGTGGAAATCGTAATGAAGTCGCCCCAAGCGAGGCTATTGTGTTTGGAAGATCGGCGGAAACAGGTTGGGTATGAACCATTGTTGTATGAAAAACAAACAGATCAAGGCTGATCTCGTCTCGCAATGGAAGCGTGATGCCTGAGCCAGTGTTGAAAGTGAGTCAATTGTTGATGTAAAACCGAACCGTGGTAGTTGCATAGAATTTGACTAGTAACTTGTTGTTTGGAAAAGATGAGCTATATTTGACGTCACTTCTACTGGAATCATGTGAGTATTGTTGTAAACGGAATTTGAATTTGCTGACTGTCAGTAATTTCCGACCAAACTATGTAGTAGTAGTTGTTGGTATTAAGTTGTTGTCAATTACGGACTGAGCCGCGGTAGTTGCGAGCGAAAGTGTGTGACCCTTTAGTAGTTGAGATGGTAACAGACTTTGTGTGTTGTTGGGCCTCCAATGGTCTTGGTTGTGCAACTGGATTGACATCGATCCTTATATGTCTTCAATAGTTATATGAATAAGGATAGAAGCAGCGATGTCGACTAGATCACAATAGTTGCTATGGAATCGAGTGATTATTGAAACTTGACCGTGACGGCCACAAAAACTTTCCTCCGCAATAATGAGCAAAATGGTAGTAACATCATAGAGTTAAAATCGTCTCTGGCAAAGAACACGATCACCGGATCGGGCAGAGCCGCGACAGTAGCCAGATCAAGAAGAAATTGCTCACCGGGATCAAGCAGAGCCGCGAACATAGCCGACTACAAGAACTTCGACAGCAAAATGCGCGAAATGATGAACAAAGTTTTCACTTCAGAAGAGGCAAGCATACCGGATCAGAGGAGTTGCGAACATATCGGGATCACAACAACTTCGATTAGCCGACCGGGCAGCAATGGCCAAAGCAAGACAACTACGAGCTGTGATCACCGGATCACAGATTTGCGAATATAGCCGACCGCATTCGGACACTGAAGGCGCTAGCCGACGAGCAAGACCGCACCGCAGCAACAAGTGCGTCACCGATCATAGGAATTGCGAACATAGCTGCACCGGGCACAGCCTTTCGATCACTGAGATGTGCTAGCCGGGGCGTAGCAGATCGCACCGGCACAGCCTCGCGCCACCGGACCGGCAGACTGCGAACATAGTTGGACCGCAAAGCATTCGATCGATGGATCGCAAGCAAGGCACGAGCAATAGATTCATCGCACGACAATGCGATCACTGGATCGGGCAGATTTGGCGAACATAGCCGGCGACCGTGTCAGCTGTCATCTGACCGGGCTGACGACCACAAGGAAGCTGGGGATCTTCACCGCGAATAATAAGGCCACTGGACCCGCAGAGTTGCGAACATAGCTGGACTCGCAAGCAGCAATGAGCTAAGACCGCGATCAAGCAAAGAGCTCGCGATCAGCCGGGACCGGCAGAATGCAACATAGCCGGGTTACTGGCATGCATTACTGCCGGCAATGGCAAAGCTAGCCGTTTAGCAAGACTGGCACTGGCAACGAATGCCAGCGTCACGGACTACGGTGGAGTTTGCGAACATAGCCGGACCGTAGGCAACTCTCAATCAGCCGGACCAGCAAAGAACGGCGCGAGCAAGACCGGATCGCAGAAGAAATGGCGATCACTGACCGCAGAACTGCTGTAACATAGCTGACCGGCAGCAGCTTTGATCGCTCGAGCCGCACCGGGCCGCGAGCAGATCAGCACCGCAAGCTAGCTGTGGTCACCGGATCGCAGAGTCGGTGAACATACATGGATCAGGCACAGTTTCTCATCATTCTGATCAAGCGCTCGCGATCGTACCGGACTCAGCAAGAGTTGCGTAATATAGCCGACTACGCCAGCACTGGACGACCGGGCCGCGAAAGCACGGCGGGCATAGTTACCGCATCGGCAAGAACTACCGCGATCACTGGACTGCCAGGAGTTGCGGGCATAGCTGGGATCGGGCAAAGCAGCCTTCTCGCATCGATAGGCCGCATCGCCGACGTAGCAGATCAAGCACCGCGAAGAATATAGCGATCGCCAATCGTTGTGAATTGCTAACATAGTCGGATCACAGAAGCAGCCTTCGATCACCGAAATAGCAGAATGATTTAGCAAGATCAAGATCGCAAAGAAATGCGAATCACTGATCAGAGTTGCGAATATACGGATCAAGTAAAGATTTGATCACTGGTCATAGAACGGTAAGACGATCGCAGCACTCGCGATAATGGATCAGTGAATCTAACATAATGATCAAGAATACATCGTCACCGAGTCGGCAGTAACGATTTAGCGATCGCATCGCATCGCCAGACAGGATCACTGATCAGAATTGCGAACATAGCTAGATCGCACAAGCTTGACAATTAGCCGTTAAGAATGATGAGCAAGTCCGATTTCAAGAAAAATTCACTGATCGCAGAGTTGGCAATATATTGATCAAGAATGGGCGAGTAAGACAGATCAGAATAATGGCGATCACCGGATAGCAGAAATGCGAACATAGTTGACCGCAGAGGCTTGACAACAGTTGCAGAAATAAGAGCAAATCGTCAAGCAGTTACTTATCACTGGATCAGGAATTGCGAACATAAACTGCAGGTGTGGCCTGCGACATGCCGTAGATGCAGGCAACGACTAGCAAGATCGCTGCTAGTACTGCGGGATCAACTGGATCGGAATTATAACAGAGTTGGCAAAACATAGCCGGAGCAAGACCGCACTAGCCGAAAGGACTAAGACTACTGACTCTGGGCAAAGCAATGATCTAGCAAGACTTCATCCAAAGATTGGATCCGCAGAATTGCAAACATAGCCGGGACTACGCACTTCGATCGGCTCTGAGTTGCGGCAGCGAATTTGCAAGACCGCACCGCAGCAGCTGCTGTCCTGGACTCCGCCGGAGGAGTGAGCAACGCTGCACTGCAGCAGCTGCAATAAGCTGGACTGCAAGAGCGACAAGCAGAGCTGGACTGCGGCAGCTTCGATCACTCGGACTCAGCCGGCGCGAGGATTAGACTTAATCGTTCGATAAATCCCGAGCGCACGGTTATAAATAAACCAAAATGCATCGGGCCAAGGCCAACCGAGTACGTAATGGATGAGCAAATCGATTGCATCAGGGCGCCCAACTGAAAGTGGAGATGTTGCTTAGAACCGGATTACGCAGCTTAGTTGTAGCAGCTTTAATATTACCGATTGCAATAATTGTGTCAAAATATTAGGGTGTATGCTCGCCCCTCTTAACTCAGAACTCGTTGGAGGATTAAGAAGTTTGGGTTACCTTTTGTTTCGATTTTCAGAAGCTGAATTCCGCATTGCATTTAGGTTCTATGTAACTCGCCCCCAAGCGTATGGAGTGTTACGCAGCTCGCCCCAAAAGAGTTATTTTAGACCATGAGGTGTTACATATATCGCCCCCAAGTGATGGTCATCCATGTTGAAGTGATATGCAACCCGCCCTATAAGACAGTGATCGTCATGCTGCTCAATGCTCGCCTAGGGTGCACAACCTTGCTGCATCTTGCTCGCACAGAATTGAGATGTGTGCATCTTCACATGCCTTGGCATATGAGAACGCTCGCCACATTACAGGTGTCCCAGTGAACAAAAGTATGCATGATTATATGAAATGATGCAAAAATATATTTAATTGTATTCGTACCTTATGAGTCGTGGTATTGCGACTTCGTTTACGAGGTGATTAGGATGTCCACTGGCTATGTTGATGTTTTCAAATGACGATGACTAGTGTAGTTTCCTTAGCGTCTCGGCTTGACTCAAAGAACTAGATTTGTCCGGGCGGTTGGAATTCACCAATTGAATCAAAACCGATTGAAGATAGTTGCCATGGAACTTATTTCAAAGAAATGCGATCGATGAATCAGAAGTGATTATAAGTAAAATCGATCAAGCGATTCTTTGAAAATTGAACTACGTTCGATCATATTGGACTAAAGTAGTTGTTGGGAAAGCATCTACTAAAGTCGCTTTTGAGGAAAACTGACACAACGAGTTGATCAACTGACCGTGGTAATTATACGAAAAAAGACAGATGATTGATCAATCGACTCGCAGATTTCTTTAGAATCGACTACAAATCAATCAATGGATCGTAATAATTATGTGAAAAAGGACTCAGAGCTGATCAACTGACCGCAATATTTCATGCGAATCGACTACATCACTTCGATCAACTGATCAGAAGGGGCTTATGATCATCACCGAACATAAGTGTCTTGAGATTTAAAAATCTACACAATAAGCACGAACTTTTCATGTTGTGGACTTAAACCGACACAATATCAATCTTTGAGGATTTCGTTATGGCTTCATATGGTGATTTAAAATGCGTCCCTCTTCGATGTCGCCGCTCTAATCTCAAAAATAATTTTTCTTTAAACTTAGAAATCGCGCCCTCATGTTGTTGGAAATTAACATGCGATCACAAAGAGCCGAAAATCACTCAATTCGGACGTAAGTTGAATAAGTTATCGAGCAAACAAATTTGCATGTGGAGTAAGTCGAGAAATAGATTGTTGTCGGGGCAGGAGCAGCTGATGTGGCGCAACTTCTACTAATAAGATGGCAAGTTGCTAATGTGGCAATTTGTATGGCAAGAAGTTAGCTGACGTGGTACCCGGTTGACGACGCGGTATTAACATGCTGATGACGTGATCCAATTTTTCAATGATTTTGGTCGGTGAGCGCCTTGCTCTAAAAATATTGATGATGTGATTGCTCCAAAAATATTCTTCTCCAAATGTAAAAACTTTACCTTCATGATGTAGGATATTGAAATACGATCGCAATGATCAAAAAATCACCCAATTCGGATGCGGGATGAAGAAGATATCAAAGAAACAAACTTGAAAACCAAGCCCAAGAAATGATTGTAGGTGGCTAAGCCCACGAACTAAGGCAGAAATATCCACAAGCCTAATGACGATGCGTTGAAATATCATTGAGCAAACGGCTCAACTCGGTTCAACTAGGTGGGCGTAAACATCCGCCAGATTAAAACGATCGGGGTGTAAACATCCAGGGCCACGCGCTAACTTGCTCCCGAGAAGCACCGAATCGGGACCACCAGTATTAACATGCGTCGCGATACACCGAAGTATAGCCGATTATTCTTGGTGAGTTAGTCACGCTCAATGGCCGGGCAAAGGCCGCCGAGCTACGGCCACGGCAATGGCCGCCGGGAATGCTGACGTGACCAAGATGCTGACGTGTCACCGCTGACTGGACCACTTTGCTGACGTGTCAACGCTGACTGGATAGTGTCCCTGACGTGGTTGTCGTTGACTGAACCAAACGGCTGACGTGGCGGATGACGTGGCACATTGCATGGACCATCTTGATGACGCGGCCGATGACGTGGCATATTATTGCTGACGTGTCAGTGTTTGTTTGGACGGGTTTGGTGGCGTGGTTTGGTGACATGGCATGCTGACGTGGCATGTTGTTGATACAATGAACTGACGTGGGTGAGTGGGGCTGTCAATGGGTCCGGTTCCTCCCGAGTACCATATTACCCGGAACCGGACCCTATTATTTTTTTCGGTTCCGGATCTTAACGGTTCCGGGTCCGATTCCCAAATTAGAAGGCCCAGAACCGGAACCGTTTAAATAGTCGGGTACCCACCGGTTTCGGGTATCAAACGGGTATTTTAGGTTAACCTTTTATAAAAATATCTGGATGAACATCAGTACCCCAGGGAGACAAAGTAGTTTAAGAAGATCCATCTACAAATATAATAGGATCGATCATGGATGCCTGAGAGGAGGTAAGGGCTGCAATGAGGGCTGTGGTTGCGTTGTACCATGCCGGTGGTTAAAAAAAAGTCTGAAGTCTTAACTGAATTTCATTTCTCAAAAATGAATCCCTAGATTTTTTTTCAAGTCGCTCTGATCACCCATGACCAGAATTTGAACTACCTCAATCCAATACCTTACTCCCCATATCTTATTTAACATTACCTTTCCCAAACACTTAAAAGTACCATTACCAACGAGAACTCGTCTCCACTTACAGACAAAAAAGAAGCTAGCTAAATCTAGCCATTAACTCATGAAACTATAAAAGCTAATAAATCTATTAAGAAAATTGTACACCTAAAGAACAATACGTATTATCAAAATCAAGATCTGAAATAACATAACCCGGAAATTTTTGCAGATCAATGAAAGAGGTGCTTCAAATCTGCCACAGAGATATAATGTTTATAGTTGAGGTGAGTTGATTGGTTATCAGTTTGAGCATGGAGGAAACATTGGATCCATGATATATAACAACACGGAAATATGAAACATTTAATTTGAGACGGGAAGAAAAATGTTTCACAGAGAAAACGGAGGCGGAATTATCACGATGCGTAACTTATTTTGAGGTTTTATATGAATTCAGTCAGGTACCCAAGACCCTCGGGTACCCGGCGGGTATACCCGATAAGGACCCGAAAGTAACCGGTTCTTTATCGGGTCTACCCGCCGGGTATTAAAACTACTAACGGGTCTAATATGGAGACCCAGAACCGGACCCTATTCTACCGGTTCCGGTTCGGTTCCGGGTAATTGGGTACCCATTGACAGCCCTGAGCGCAAAAGCTGAAGTGGGTGAGGGATACCTTTGACGTGGGTGACAGAAACTTAATGTGGGTGATGCAACTTAATGTGGGTGGCGGAAATATATCGTGGGTGACCGGAATTTCTGACGTGGGTGAAACTTTGCTGCTGCCAGAATATTGGCCGCCGGTTTTTTTTTTTTTTTTTGTAATTGAAACTTTCCGCGACGCTTTCTCAGAAATGTGGTCTTTGCCTTTGGACTTTTTGTGACAAGTTTTCGGAACGGTTGTCTATTCCTTCTACGGCTTCTTGCAACGAATCTGGGGACTGTTGCCGTTTCTCATGGACTTTCAACCACCGTTTTGCTACACTTTTGTGGTCTTTTCTGGAACCTTTTGAGATGCTTTTCTGGCGGTCTTCTCTAGGGTTTTCAAGCGCCTAGAGATGTAGGCAAGTTGACAACCCTGCGATCATGAAAGTAGTGATTATGACATACTACGAACTCGAACATGTGGATACTGCGTTATTTGAGAAGCAATTTTTTTCGAACTTTGGACTTGAACATGCTGCGGATCGAACATCCTGGAAATAGTTTCTACAACACTTGTAGTAATACAGTTTGGGTGGTTTCTGAAGGTAATAGTTTCAGCAAATCTCGAACCGCGAATCTAGATTGGCAAATATTTACGATCAATTGTACTGCAAGATCTGCGATTATATGGTCTGCAAGAACTGCGATCACCGGATCGCAATTGCGATCAAAACTGGACTGCAGCAGTTTCGATCAACTGGACTGCAACAGTAATTTTTTGACAACGTTCAAACTGCTTTCACATGAACACGATTTTGAAGCTTTATGTACTACTTTTCTCAATGGGAAAACACGATTCCTTTTCTCGTAAATCCCCTTAGTCGGTGATGCGTGTCGTAGGTGCAATCAAATTAATTGATGTTTCCACTCAATTAAAAATAATATAATGGAAGTCAAGTTCGTTCCCACGAGGAGCAAGAGATCTTAGTTGTAAAAGTTGTCACGAAAGGGGGGTGTAAAAAGCAAAAAGAAAATAAACAAAGCAATTAAAATCGAAAGTTGAAAACAATAAGAGAGACAAGATCAAGGAATCCTTCTTCGTTGCAAAACAATGATTAAAGTTATGTTCTTTTCTACTTGTTATTAGTCACAGATTATCACCAACCGTAGGATAGCAGGTCCGCTTTAGCTAGCCCCAAATCCCTAATTTCACCGAGTAACAGTCCGCTTAGTTATCGGATTCTATTCAAAAGAACCACCACGAGGTTCGCTTACAAGATGTAATTCCTGAATACATTAAGATTTATGAATTTAGGTTTAGTACTAGTAGTTAAACTCGGTTCGCTTGGTTCACTTTCTAGCGTTGTTTCTACACACAATTGCTCCACGGAATCCCTCCGCAAGGTCTTGTGTTTTCTACTTATGTAAAGTGTCGAGAACGATTACGTATTCCCTAACTTATACTAGATATAGATCAATTAACAAAACAATTTAGCGTGCACTCCAAACAATCTATCAATCAATCATGAATGAATAAACATTCCTATTAGTAAATACAATCGATAATCATGTGAAAAACTTCAAGATAGAATTGAAAACAAAACTCAAATCATGTTAAGAACTAGGAATTCATCCTCAATCAATAAGAAAATTAGCTACTCATGTTTTTGAAATTCACACAAATAATAATTATTAAAAGGAGAATTTTCAAGTTCACACAAATAATTAAAAAGAAAATCTTAGGAAAAGCAAGCAAAAACACAAGTGATGTGTGTGTAGAGAGGTGTGTAGAAGTTGTAGAAAACTTCTCTATTTATAGGCTTCAATATTCTCCAAATCTTCTAAGGAGTAGAATCCTTTTCCTTTAGCAATTCAATTTCCAATTCCAAGCTTTTCTCAACTCTTCCACCTTCTCTTTCCAAATTTGAGTCCAATTCTCCATCCAATTCCAAGCCCAAGTCTTCACACCCATGAGAGAAGTCCATAGAAAATTCGGAATTTTTGCTCACCGAAAAGCGGGATTGTGGCCCTAATCCTATTGAATTGTCGCGCTGGGCCACCAAAAAAAGTTCACCGTCGTCGGGAGAATATTCGACGGAATATTCCGTCAGTCCACCGTTAGGACTAACGGTCAAAAAGGTCAACCGTCAGTCAACTTGTTAGTCAAAGGTCAAGGGGAATTACTGAGTCATAAACGAGTCAGCTAGCTAACTCGGCTGACTGGTTTTGGCAAAGGCTGCTGCACTCCCAGCCATGATGGCTGTACCCTGCAATTTCTGCCAACACCAGTCTTTTACCTAATCTTCTCACACTGAACAAGTCAGTACCCATTGTAACCAAACAACCCATCTCAGTTGCAATCCTTGTAATACCTGTAGCTTGTAAATACATCTGTGCAGCACCACCTACAACTCAATATCACCAGTGCTAACTTACACCACCACTGCAACAACCGCATTCCCAGTTCAACCATCGCTTCCCCGCAATATACTTCATAATGAACCAAACCCCTAGCAAAGAAATGTGCTCAAATCATTCAACACAAACTCATTCTCCTTCTCACCAACACAAGCCTAGATTCACCGCCATCTCAAACCTTGACTCAACCGCCATTCCTAGCATACATCTATAGCATACACTTCATTCATCCCACATCCACTCAAACCATCATATCACTCTTGCAAAGACATCATTCATCATCTAACACCCCACAAGGGAAGAATTCCATTCTAGTGCCAAAGACTCCACCGTAACCTTTGCATTATAGCTCCACTCGAGTACCACCACACTGCAATTCCTTATTCAAATTTCCATAACTCCAGGGTACACACACCAAGAAGAGCATCAACATCAGTTCCTTGCTATGGTTCGAGCTCAACTCGACTGAAGCTTCACCAAAGATAAGCCATGTCACAAGACTCCGAATCAAATTCATTCATCACAACATCATAGCTGCCTCATACCAATTCGGCTCGGTTTTCCATTTGCTCGTTACTCCATCTCGTTTCCACCATATCCCATCATTCCATGACTAATGTATACCCGCAATTCCAATCTCGAGCCACCGCAACCACAATAAATTCTCAAGCTCGGACCATCATCTCGGAATCAACTCAACTTTCCCAAGACAAAAACATATTGACCGGCCAACGAGCTCTCGGAAACCCATTCCAACTCAAGCAAAGCAATTTCATCTTCACCAGACTTCACACTTTGGATTCATGTTCTTCCCTGGATAGCAGCAATCCATTGTTTCATGGTAACAACTTCGATCCCTGAAACCCATCTTACAAATCGACTACTTCAATCACTCATCTGCAATTTCTTGACAGCACTACTAACCCATTTTCTATTCTTCTCGATCTGTTCTTCTCTGCAATTCGAATAAGAGCACTATCAGTAGCAGTTTCACCTTTTATTTTTCATCTCGATCTTCAATCAAACCCCCCTTCTCTTTCTGTGTTGAACAACAGCTCAAGAACGAGCTCGATTACCTCTCGATTTTACAAAGCGGACCATGGCTGCTTCTTCTTCTCTCTCGGATTTTCAACTCTCAATTTTAGGACACAAATGATTGAGAAATAAATCTTCTCAATTAGGATAGGGTTGTTACAGCTTTGTCCGGATCCTGGCACGGTGTGGATGTGGGTCTATGGGTTTGGGTTTATACATCCATTTTACCACCGATAATAGCACTACATTTTACGGATAAGGGCTACCCAATTTGGCGACCCCTTAACTTGAACTTGTCATTTCTTTAGTAATCCTCCAATAGAGAGTAACCCTTAACCTTCGCTGGGTTCCAAATAGTGATCGCCCATGAAATGACAATTTTGCCCTTTTGGCTCAAAATAGAGTGACTTCTTCTTCTTTTCCTCCGTGTGACTCCAAAGTAGCTACAAAACTCAAAACAAGCGTAAAATACATAATTTACAAGAAAAATAGCAAAGAAAGCATAAACTACTAGATAGTAAATTAGGTGTATTCTACACCTATCAGTCGGCGCAATGTTTGTACCCAGAAATATTTCCAGGCACTAAACACGATGATTTTGGTGTTGATGAGGAAAACAGGGTTAAAAACATGAAATATCATAAAGATGAGAGATACCAATTTTACGTGGTTCGGCAAGTCTTGCCTACATCCACGGACGAATCCCCTTGGGGAGTGATGTTTTTATTCATATCAGAATTACAATGTATTTTTTCTCTCCTAGCTAGCCTAGCCCCTTTTCTAGGATTACAATTCCCTTTATTTATATAATTCCGAATTAAAGTCTTACCCTCATTATGAGGTAAACATAAATTGCATTAAGTTCCCATGCATGCCTCCTGGCCATGCCCTGCATGTCTCCTGGCCATAAATTGTATTTAGTTTCCTTGCATGCCTCCATACCATAAATTATATTAAATTTCCATGCATGCCTCCTGCCATAAATCATATTAAATTTCCCTGCATGCATGATGTTGACTGTGCTTTGAATGGCATGACCTGCTGGCAGACTAACTTGACTGATTGACAGGCATAACGGACTTTGACTAGCGGGCTTCCCGTCAAATTTATTGACGGTACAAACATCGCCCCCTCTTAACCTCCAAGTTGTTGGTGGTTAAGAATTTTATTTTTCCTTCTGTGTCGATCGTTGATGATGAAACTCGCCCCCAAGCGTGAGTAGAGACATTACAAAGACGCCTCCAACTGTAATTACCTGCAAAAAATTTGCTCACGTGCTAGGCGAGACTTTTTGCCACGTGGTGGACTTGTGATGCTCGAGAGCTAGCCGAGACTTGAAAGGGATGTAGTATGCTTGCGGCTGGGGCAAGGCTTTTTGCTCGCAACGTAACAAGGTCAGAGCTTCGTTGCTCGGGCAGGGCCGGTTGTTTTGCTTGTGTTGAGTACGAGTCTTTGGTCCAATATCGGGCATTGGGCTCGTGGTTGAGACGAGACTCTATGCTTGCCAAGGTGCAAGTCTTTCATACTCGTGTGCAAGACGAGATTTTATGCTTGTGATAAGAGCAAGACTTATGTGCTCACGTGCAAGGTGAGGCTTTAGGTGCTTGCGATGTGATGAAAGGCTAAATATTGAAGGGTCTAAGCAATCCTCATCTCCATGAACCTCGAACTAGATCATGTCGTTATCCACGAACCTCGAACTCGATCATGTTGCTGCTCCAAGTGCACATAAAAGTTACTTGAACACAAAAATTTTTGCTTTCATGTTCTTCGCTGATTTTTGCATGGAATTTCGTGCAGATTTCTTCCGCGCCTCTCTCAATGATAAAACACGATTATTTCACTCGAATCCCCTTAGTCGGCGCCAATGTTTGTACCCAAAATTACTTTTGGGCACGAAACACGATTGAGGTGCGTATTTAGGGTTGGAGATGAATTGAAGAACAAAGAAAAGAGACCGCGAGTTTTACGTGGTTCGGCATGGTTTGCCTACATCCACGGGTGAATCCCCTAGGGGGTGGTGTTTTATTAATAATAGAATTACAGTCTATTTTTTTTTCTTTCTTTTTCCTCCTCCTCTAATGATTTCTGCTCCTCCCTATTTATACAGTTGAATACCTAATTTCAATATAAACTTAAATGGCATTAACTGCTCATTTATGCCTCCCTGTTTAATTCTGCATGAAACTGCTCATTCATGCCTCCATGTTAAATTCTGCATGAAACTGCTCATTCATGCTTCCATGTTAAATTCTGCATGAAACTGCTCATTCATGCCTCCATGTTAAATTATGCATGAAACTGCTCATTCATGCCTCCATGTTAAATTCTGCATGAAACTGCTCATTCATGCCTCCATGTTAAATTCTGCATAAAACTGCTCATTCATGCCTCCATGTTAAATTCTGCATGAAACTGCTCATTCATGCCTTCCTGTTTAATTCTGCATGCTGGCAGACTGGATTGATGATTAACAGGCATAATGGGCTGGCAGTATGGATGGAGGCCGGCTGACAGCGCATCTGGCAACATGGCTGGAAATTGGTTAGCGGCATATCTGGCAGCATGGCTTGAAACTGGTTGGCAGTGCGGAAAAGTACTTGGCCGGAAATTGGTTAGCAGCACTGCTGGCAAAAAGACTGAAAATTGGCTGGAGGTGCGACGTGCAACCTGATTTTGACAGTTGGCCAACGATTGACTTTGACTGTTGACCGAGTGTTGACTTTAACCATTGATCGGTCATTGTAATACTGGGCAGGCTGGTGGGCTGCTTCGGTTGACTGGTTAGTGGGCTTGGATGAGGGCCAAAAGATGATTCAAGTACCAATTTGGCCCATTATGTGGCATTTTTACTTATGGTACGAACACCATCGTTGAGGGAAATAACCTTGATAATCTCCCTAGAAATACGCTAGTTCGGAAGCTTAAGATCTTTGATCATGAACATTCATCCAAAACTAAGGATATTGCGTTCAAAGCACTAAAGGACACTAAATTACTTGATAAAAGTAAAAAAAGTGTATATCTCTGAAGATGATCACTATGAGACAGATTCTTCAGATGAAGATCTTGACAAATCAGTCTCGATGATCACAAGACAGTTTTTGGGATCTTCTCACAAGAGAAGTAAACTAAGTTCTCCAGAGATAAGCCTAAGGCATCAGTCAAACCTCATAATCGTGTTCCTCCTAAAAATAGGGATATTGATGAAACTGATGACGAGGATATGCCTCGGTGCTTTAAGTGTAAAGGATTTGGTCATTTTGCAAACGAGTGCCCAAATCGTAGAAAATACACTGGGAACAAAGGTCTTGCAGCAACTCTTGATGAAATGTCGACAACTATGATTCTAATGAATACGAGAAATCAAGTGTTGCACTTCTTGGTGAAAATATTGATTTTTATATTTGTAGCAATACATACATCAATCTTGATATTCTTTCAGAAGATAATCCAACTATCTGGAAGATAAAGTTGATCCATTCTTTGGAAACTCTGTTTATAATATTTCGAGTTCCACTATGTGCCTAGTCACAGTGCACATCTCAAAAGCCTGACTTTTATCCTACACTAACGTGTTCGTATTGTTCTCTAAAGGGTCATGAACTTTCAAGGTATTACAAGTACAAACACCAACTGAGGCACGTCAACAAACTTCAACGAAAAGAAAGTCATTTAACAAAGAAGCTTAAACTTGCTCAAAAGACCGTTGAGGTATGTAGGATCTTATCTTCATCTAAGAAGTTAGTTTCCAAGGACAAATCAAGACCATTAGAAAAGAGAGTATGGTCGAGTCGGTTTGATAGACAGAAGTCTGAATATTCCTCTCATGAGGAAAATTGTGGACAAATTGTTGTTCACCGCAACGCAATCTAATTGTGTTGATTGATGAAAATCTTGTCTCATGTGCCTGATCAAAAGAGACAATGATTTTGTACCTCTCGGGCTTTAGGAAAAGCTTTTTTTCTTTTCTTAGTTTTTTTTGTTTCCTGTCTTTCTACAAAAAGAGAGGGTTATGATCGTCAATTCTACTCTTTATAGGGTTGAGAGTTTGACATGTACGAACCTGTTAAAGGTTTCGAAACCCTACATTCCTTTTCTTTAATTAAAACTCCTTTTTATCCCAAGACTACTTGTTGAGATTGTGATTTCCTCTCACAAACCCATACGCCTATGGATGCTCCAAGTGCCATGTCTTCTGATGGAAATGATGTTAGTATGATTGTCAAGCCATCAATCATGAAGGAAAAACAGAAATCTCCGTTAGCTCCGATATTGAAAAGAAAAAGAAGGAATGTGAGGAAGCCAAGAGCTGTTCCTTCAAACTCTCAGAAGTTTTCTGATGTTCTTGAAGTGTTGAAAGAGATGCGAAAGGAGATTCAACAAATAAAGGCTTTTGTGTATAAGACTCATGAGATTCAGAAGGCCCTGGTTCGACATCATCATCCAAGAAGGTTTATTGATATAAACTCCTACCTTAATGAACCTTACGTCCCATGGCTGTTGACGACAAGGAGTTCGGGGACGATATAGAATTCTTCAAAGGTCTTAACATCTAGTAAATCTTCTATTTTTCTGTTTTTATTGGAAGAATAACTAGAGTTTGGAATAGCCATTATTGTGATTACACATAGCTATGTCCAACGTTTTCATCTTCATATGTTTAGATTTTGTTTTAAACTCTAAATTTGTTTGGAAGATGATTTTTGCAGTATTAATCTTTATGGTTTTATATATTGCAATTGTTATGAGATATGTGTGTTTGCATCCATGAACTATGATTGTCCCATATCTTGTCAAAAGTAAAGTCTTTCATAAGTCGATATTCATATATTGATAAAGGAATGAATGGACTTTTGACAAATACAGAAGTTAAGCCTATACTGTCAATTATTGACGCAAGATAGGTTAAAATCTTTTGTTTTCAATGATTATGTCTATTGTTTGTCACTGTGCAAACGGTGATGGAAAATAGAATGAATCCTTGTGTATTCCGCAGTAATTGATCTTCCCTAATTCATATTTTATGTATTACTGTGAGGCTCCGTAATGTGTCTTATGTTGAGCACTAAATGACCAAATTGATTATTTTATGATTAGTTTTGTTGTTGTTCCGTGAGGTACTTTATGTCGAGCATTTTTGAACTAAATTAATCATATTGTTTGGTTATTTAGTTATAACTCCATAAGTCTTCTTATGTTTGAGCATTTTTGACTGGGTTGATTATTTTCATGATTAACTTAGTCATTGCTCCATAGATTCTCTTATGTCGAGTATGACCAATTAAATTGATTACTTTTGTGATTAGTTTGGTTGTGTATTTCGATTAGATTAATTATGGGTTCTCTTGTGATTAATCTAATTGAGTATTTTTGAATCTCCATAAGTTCACTTGTGTTGAGCATCATCGATTAAATTAATCATGAACTTCTTGTGGTTAATTTAATTAAGTATTTTGGATTCAAATTCATACTTGTATGTGATTTATTATGTCCAAAGAAATCCTTCTCTTTCGAAATTAAGGTCGCTCTTGTTGTTCTTTCGGGAATGACATATTATGGGGGAGAGTTTTTTTTTGAACTTGTGCTTAATTGCCAAATCTTTGTGGGGAGTGTGGCTGTGGAATATTACAGGGGTTGTCTTGTACCTTTAAACTCCTTGATGAATGCATTTAGCTTCGGCTTTATGATTGCATCTAAATAATATGATATGTGTTTCTTTCTTTTGTTCATGAAATGTCTCTTTCGGAAATTTCATTAGGATCCCGTTCTTGTACCTTTGCCAATTTTATTGACAAAAAGGGGGAGAATTAATATGTAGTTCACACTACAAATACATATGTTTTTCGGATCATTATGTAAGGGGGAGTGGTTTCCATATGAGATGGAGTATTGACAAAGGGGGAGTGATACATATCACCATAGTATTGTTGTTAAAGTTGTGATACAATTGGACTTTAACGCTGTGTAATGATATTATGACATTGTATAACAATGATTGAGAACTCTTGTTTTCTTGTTCTTATAGCTACGTATTTTCAACAACGATGATGCTAAACTTACAACCTTTAGGATCATTGGAGTACTTGGAAGTGACGAAGATTTCAAGTAATGTTGAAGATTAGGCATGTGGAATAGGAGCTACAAAAGTTAATTTATTTATTTTTTGTATTCCATATGTATTAATAGTTTTGTCACTAAAATTGACAAAGGGGGAGATTGTTAGAACATTGCTCGGTCGATCTCGCATGCATTGGTATCTCAAGCATGTTTGTCAATGTTAGTGATCAAAACTATAAGTCTTGATTTCTAGCCTATTATAGCTAAAGGTCTCGGACTAGGATAGAAAGTGTAGTTGAGCTCAAGACTCCATGGCAATCATCATACAAGACGAAGGACTACTCAAGGAACTGGAGGAACTTCATCGACTAAAAGGTATGTGGAGAATTGAACTTATCTCACACTCAAAAGTCTATTTACTCTATCTCCTATTCTTGAGACAAAAGTCGTTTTGATATATAGACTTTCATTATATACATTTGCTATTTTTGTTTGTAGTTTAACTCGCCTATCTATTTCTCGAAATATGTGTTGGTAAGCTTTCGCTTTATCCAAATTCATCTTTACCTAGTGACGAATGTCATGTTATGTTTCAATCACTTTGAAAATTGCTCTGACGAAAAATGGTTTGTGAATAACGGCTATATAACGTTCTTTGAAAATGTTTCAATGATTGAAATGAAAGTTTAAATTACATAACCATTGGTAGGATATAAGCATTGTTGTGGAAGCACATATATGTATAAGTCCTTATTCCTTGAACCAAAGTTTGCGAACTTTGTTGATCAAGAGAAACGGAATGTTGCGTGAGCCAAGTCCGCGAACTCAGTCCACGAACTGGCGGAAGTTCTCGACCCGAGAATTTCTGCTGGAGTTTGTGAACTCCTTCCGTGTGAGCTTAAGTCCGCGAACCTAGTCCGCGAACTTGAGTAGGTTATATCTAAAATCGGTTGTTCTTGAACTCATGTTTATATAAACTAAGGAATGCTTTTGCAAACCGTGGCTATAAAGTTCATGAACCGATTCGAGTGAATCAAACCGTTTTTGCTTCGATTGTGTCTTGTGTAGTTACATAAGATCTAAGCAATTGAACAACTCTCTAACTAGTTCATTTGAGTCATTTGAACTAGTTATGGTGAAGAAGAATATGGTTGATATGAAATTGCTCATATGGCTAACCATTTGGTTAACTATTGTTGAACCAACAAATGTCAATGTTTGGGAACGGTTACATAAACCCAAAATTGGACATTTCATTTGTGTGTAACAAGCTAAGGTTTCGATCCAACGGTTGAGAAATATTAGCTTGAATCTAATCAGGTTTTCATCTAACGATGAATATTGAATGCTTTGTTACTAAGCTAACATTGATTGCAAACCCTGATTTGAAATACTATATAAGGGAGAACTCTAGCAACTGGGAAACCTAATCCCCACACCTTACGTGTGATACTAGTTGCATAAGCTAGAGTCGATTCTCCTTTAACCTTGGGTTTTCTTCTCTAAACCAGGTTAACGACTTAAAGACTTCATTGGGATTGTGAAGCCGGGACCGATACTACTTTTCTTGTAGTTGTGATCCGATCTTGCTTTTTCTATCGTACAAGTACATTTGGAATAATTGGCTTGAGATTTATATCTCCGATAGGCAAGATAGAAAAGAAAACACAAACACTTAGTCTCATCGTTTGTGATTACACAATATCTTTTTTTTGCGTCGATTAAGATTATTGTGAGGTGATTGATAATACTAGGTTGTTCTTCGGGAATATAAGTGGGGGTTATCAATTGGTTCTGTTCACCTTGATTTATCAAAAGACGGAACAAAAACTCGTAGGTATATTCGTGGGAGACGGATTTATCTATTACCGTAGACTTTTCTCGTGTGATATGATTTGTTTATTAAAGTCTTCGACTTTGGGTCGTAGCAACTCTTAGTTGTGGGTGAGATCGGCTAAGGGAATCAAGTACGTAGCATCTGCTTTGGATCGGAGGCGTAGGAGCATAACTGTACCTTGGATCGGTGTGAGATTGATTGGGGTTCAACTACTGATCCAGACCAAAGTTAATTTGGAGTAGGCTAGTGTCCGTAGTCGCTTAATACAATGTGTGTTCAATATGGACTAGGTCCCGGGTTTTTTTCGCATTTGCGATTTCCTCGTTAACAAAATTTGTGTAATCGTGTTATTTCTATTCCGCATTATATTTGTTTATATAATTGAAATATCACAGGTTGTGCGTTGTTCAATCAATTAGAATATCCGACCTTTTGGTTGTTGATTTAAATTGATTGACACTTGGATATTGGTCTTTGGTACCATCCAAGTTATCTCTCTTTGATAAATACTCGCAGATTTCTATTTGCTTGAGTAAAGATCAAATCGAGAGATTGAGATATATACTCTTTGATATACTTTCTCTAGATTGAGTCTGACTGTCTAGTTGATTCTCTAGAAAGTATATTGGAGTTTGTCCATACAGATTGCTAAGCGAAATATTGGGTGTGGTTACCCCCGCTTTTTCACACTTGATTCCCTTAGCTGATCTCACACACAACTAAGAGTTGCTACGACCCAAAGTCGAAGACTTGATAAACAAATTTGTATCACACAGAAAAGTCTATTGAATAGATAAATCCGTCTCCCACAGATATACCTACTTTTGATAAATCAAGGTGAACGAACTAATTGATATACCGGACTTATATTCCCTAAAACGACCTAGAAATATCAATCACCTCACAATAATCTTAATCGATTAAAGATATTGTGGAATCACAAACGATGAGACGAAGATGTTTGTGACTACTTTTCAATCTTGACTATCGGAGAATAAATCTCGAGAAAATCTTAAAGAAGTGTTGATGGTGGTTTTTAGACAAGGGGTAAAATCGTAAAACCCCATGACCTAGTGTTACCCGCAACACATTAACTAAGAGCATTTAACTCAGTGTAAATAATTAATAGGGTATTTTTCAAAATACCAGTTAGGGTTTTCAACACGAACCCTAATTCCAAAACCAAAGCCGCACCCTGCGCACCATGGCAACAATGCCAAACCAAGCCGCATCTGCGCACCATGGCAACAATGCCAAACCAAGCCTCTCTGCGCACCATGGCAACAATGCCAAACCAAGCGCACCACTGCACCATGGCAACAATGCCAAACCAAGCCGCATAATGCGCCATCTTGGCAACAATGCCAAACCAAGCCGCATTGCCAAAACAAGCGCACACCATGGCAACAACCAAACCAAGCCGCATCTGATTGCCAAACCAAGCCGCACCCCGCGCACCCTGCGCACCATGGCAACAATGCCAAACCAAGCCGCACCCTGCGCACCATGGCAACAATGCCAAATCTCCAAGCCGCTATGCCTTTGGCCCACGCCAAATATAGCGCCCTAGGTTTGCAAGACTTGCAACTAGGTCAACATGGCCGCACGTGCCATTGGCACATGCCAACACGTGTCGCAAGCCATATTTCCAAACCGCTATGCCTTTGGCCCACGCCAAATATAGCTTGCAACTACAACATGGCCGCACGTGCCATTGGCACATGCCAACACGTGTCAAAACCGCTATGCCTTTGGCCCACGCCAAATATAAGGTTTAAAGACTTGCAACTAGGTCAACATGGCCGCACGTGCCATTGGCACATGCCAACACGTGTCGCAAGCCATATTTCCAAACCGCTATGGCCCACGCCAAATATAGCGCCCTAGGTTTGCAAGACTTGCAACTAGGTCAACATGGCTGCGTGCCATTGGCACATGCCAACATGTGTCGCAAGCCATATTTCAAGCCGCTATGCCTTTGGCCCACGCCCAATATAGCGCCCTAGGTTTGCAAGACTTGCAACTAAAGCCAACACGTCCGCAAGCCATATTTCAAGATGCCTTTGGCCCAGACACGTTGATAAACCTTTGGCCCAAAATATAGCGCCCTAGGTTTGCAACTGGCCGCACGTGCCATTGGCACATGCCAACACGTCTCTAAGCCGCTATGCCTTTGGCCCACGCCAAATATAGCGCCCTAGGCTGCAAGACTTGAAACATGGCCGCACGTGCCATTGGCACATGCCAACACGTGTCGAAGCCATATTTCTAAACCGCTATGCCTTTGGCCCACGCCAAATATAGCGCCCTAGGCTTGCAAGACTTGCAACTAGGTCAACATGGCCGCACGTGCCATTGGCACATGCCAACACGTGTCGCAGTTTGGCCCACACCAAACATAGCGCCTGTTCAAGACTTGCAACTAGGTCAACATGGCCGCACGAGCCATTGATAAACACACACGGTAGCCTAACTTTAAAAACCGTGAACCTACCACCAAGGCATTCGCACATGCCATTGGCACATGCTAAACACACGCTGATATACCACCAAGGCATTCCACATGCCATTGGCACATGCCAAACATACACGCTATATTCAACCTACCACCAAGGCATTCCGCACATGCCATTGGCACATGCCAAACACACACGCTCGGTAGCCTAACAATGCAACCTACACAATTAATGCCATTGGCACATGCCAATCGCCATTGCACTCAAGATGCAACCAACACTCGAGACATCGACACAAATCGGATGCTTCTTTAGGGTTTTGGTTTAGCGGTCATCACAAACGAAAGCGTGAAAAGGAATAAAGCGGTCAAATAAAAGAGGAAATAATGGTGAAAAACGATTAAACCATACCACCTCCTCCCATTATTTCACCCTTTACTCTCTTCCTTCATGAGGCCAAGATGTACATTTCAATCTCGACTTGTATAAATAGGTCTTACCTATTTCCACCGGACAACGAGTCTCGGTCGAGAAAAATACTCTAAAAGGCAACTTTGAAAAGACCTCTTGCAAGCTTCCTAATTTCACTCAACTCTCCTCAACACCTTTCTTTGCTTCCCTCCCCAAATCAACCCTTCTCCTCCACTTTGTGACCAAACAAAGAGGCCGGACTTGTATGATCTCTCGAATCTATAAAGTGCTCACGTGCAACACATTTTTTTAGGGTTTGAACAAGTTTCTCAAGAAATAGTTTTTACCCATAAACAAGAAGATAATACTCAATCACAATAGAAAATCACAAGATCGAGAACACGTAACTACAAAGAAATCCCCCAATGAAGTCTTTAAGTCGTTAACCTATCGAGTTTAAGAAAAACCTAAGGTTAAAGGAGAATCGACTCTAGTCGCAACTAGTATCACACAGGAGGTGTGATGAAAACCTGATTAGATTCAAGCTAATATCTTTCAACCATTAGATCGAACTTAGCTTGTTATGCACAAATGAAATGAACCATCATTTAGATAACGGTAACCATACCTAAACGTGTTCACCTAGTTGGTTCAATAATAGTTAACCAATGGTTAGCCATATGACCACTTTCATATCAATCTTATTCATCTTTATCATAACTAGTTCAAATGACTTAAATGAAACTAGTTAGAGAGTTGTTCAATTGTTTATGTTCTCATAGAAGTATACAAGATACAATTGAAACAAAATCGATTTTGATTCACTCCAATCATTTCATGAACATTATAGCCACGGTTTGCAAAATATTGCATTCCTTAATATATATATATATATATATATATATATATATATATGTATTAGTTCATGAACAACCGATTTTAGAATATAACCTACTTAAGTATGCAAATGGGTATGCATACTTAGGTAGCCGGATAGAGTTTGTTTTGCATTTCCAAACTCCAGCAGATTTTCACAGAACATGAACTTCCGCCAGTACGCGTACGAGTGTGCATACTTATTTCCGGACTTCCAACAACTAGCCAGTGCGCGTACGGGTACGCATACTTTGGTTCTTGGTTTTGGACTTTACACAGACGTGAATACACACTATGTTTATATCCAAACATGGTTATATGTTCTAAACCCTCATTTCAATCATTGAAACATTCTTCAAGACGACAATAGCTGTCTCACACAAACTATTAGCTTCAAAGCAATTTTCAAGTGATCGAATGATCAATACGAAACATTCCGAGTCTACATCAAATGATTGTCTCACACAAATCATGTAAGATGTTACAAGGCGATTTTCACATGATCATCTTTTGACTTTCGTCTATAATAAAAGATGAACTTGGTTAAAGCGAAAGCTTACCAACACATATTTCGAGAAATAGATACACGAGATAAACTTGGCTCGAAATAGCAAATGTGTAAAATTGAAGTCTATTTAGCAATACGACTTTTTGTCTCAAATATGAGATAGAGTATATAGACTTTTTGAGTGATAGATGAGTTCAAGTCTCCACATACCTTTTGTTGATGAAGTTCCGCAAGTTCCCTTGATTAGTTCTTCGTCTTCAATCGATGAACGCCGTGGAGTCTAAAGCTCAACTACACTTACTATCCTAATCCGAGACTTAGCTATAACTAGACTAGAAATCAAGACTTACAGTTTTGGCAACTAAACTTGACAAACAAGCTTGAGATAGCAACGCTTGCGAGTTCGACCGAGAAGTGCTCTGACAAATTGGAGATTTTCTAGTGAGATTTCAGAAATATTGGACAAAGCATTTCCAGGAATTATGAAAACCGATTTGGGCATTTATTGCATATCTTAAGAATAATTCGGTGGAAATTCCTTGGTGTCCAAACATCCTTGGTCTATAAATACCCAAGTTTGCATTTCGAGCAAACTATCCTAAGAGACATGCAAACTTCATCTTCTTGTTGTTTCTTGTGGAGCCGTCTATCCGGAGAGGAAAGTACCCTAATTAGGCGAAATCTCTTACGACCGCTCGTTTAAAGACTTATGTGGGATAAAGAAGGTCTACGAGTACCGTTGGTGGGAAACTAGATAATTGCAGTTTATTTTAGTTTTCGGTTGATTTGATTGACTAACGGTTGTTGAACTTTGATTGCACCTAGTTTGTTTATTCTTGAGAATCTTCTCTTCTGATATAAGATTCACTCAAACTAGGTCGAAGTATCGACGGGATCTTTAGAACTGTTTGTATATCTAAGATGTCTTGTGATAATCCATTGTTAACAGACTCCGTTATGTGCGTGATTGATCACAAGAGATTCAAGTGGTGTTGTGCAGGTGTTTATTGAAGATTAAAGAAGATTTGAAGACAAAAAAGATTTCTGATTTGGTTTCTATATCTTTGGGTGTGCACAAACCTTGATCGACTGGGATCCAACTAGAATCGGATTTATTCGATTGTTTAGTTGTGTAAGATCGGCATCACCTTATAGTTTCTTGTTTGATTCTATATTGATTGATTGCAAATCTAAACTCTGCTACTTCGGTAGTTGTTGGATAGATTGATGTGACCAGGCAAAGGAGTTTATTTGTTAAACGGAAGAGCCTTTGCATATGACTTGAGATATCTTTATCTGAAAGAATCAAGAGAGTTGTTACCTAACATATTTGTTGTTCCTTTATTGTTTGGAATACGATCCAAAGAAATTGTTCCAGTGCGTGCACGTATTGAATGTCGGAAGCGCAGGGATACTGAAGAAACTAAGTGAACTATAGGTTTAGTTGCTTGGTCTCAACAATACGAAGTTTGTTATATTTTGTATAGCGGCTTGATTCCGAGAGTATTCAATTCTGGACTAGGTCCCGGGTTTTTCTGCATTTGCGGTTTCCTCATTAACAAAATCTTGTTGTGTCTTTTACTTTTCTATTTCCGCAATTATAATTGTTTATTATAATTAAAAGTAAAATACACAAACGTTAAATCCGTATTACTTGATAGTGATCCCATAGAGTTTGGTTAAGTCCGAACCTATTATCAATTAATTACACTTTTATTGTTGTATTGTCTCGATCTCGTATCCATAGACGATCACACAAAGTGTGAATACCGATTTGTTGTATTGTCTCGACTTTGTCCATAGAAAATCACTTTCGGTAAGAAGACTTATAGGTGGATAATTTAAAGATTGTGGTGTATTTGGGTACCCTCGTCTTTTCAATTGGTATCCGAGCAGGCAAACACGAAAAGATCTAACAATCTGTGTTTGGTGCGATCCAACATATAAGAAATGAACTCGAGCTCACATGAATCGATTTCAGTTAACGTACCGCCAAGATTTGACGGAACAAACTATCTATGGTGGAAATATGCTATGAGATCTTTGCTTCAATCAAGAGACTTTAATACTTGGCTATTAGTCGTCGATGGTTATAATCGCCCGAAAATAGAAAATCGGAAACTGAGTTTAAATGCTTAGTGGATTATTCAAACGAAGAAAAGGCTTTTGCAAAGCAGAATTCAGATGGTTTGAACGCTATTATACATGTTGTAAGTCGTGATCTACAACATCATGTATCAACATGCCAAACTTCAAATGAAGCTTGGGATAATCTTCAGATCGTATTCAAAGGAAATACATCAGAGAAAGAAGCTAAACTTCAAACTCTTACGTCCGATTGGGAAAACCTTTGAATGGATGACAACGACACTTTTGAAGAGTTTCACATTAAACTCTCTGAGATAGTTAATGCTTATTTCTCACTTGGAAAGACTATTTCTGAAAAAGATATAGTGTGAAAAATTCTCAAATCATTGCCATCTAGATACAAATCTAAGAAGCATGCAATCATATAAGCAAATGATCTTTCAACACTCTCACGAAGCACACGTTGGAAAGTTAAAAATCTTTGATCATGAATCACAATCTATTCAAGCTAAATGAATTGCTTTTAAAGCTGCAAAGTTTCTAAAAGCCTCAATGGAGAAAGATAGATTGATAAATGATTCTGATGAACTGATTGCAGAAAATTCAGATGATGAAATTGAACAATCATTATCATTGATCACTAGACAGTTTTGAGATCTCTTAAAGAAAAGAAATAAGAGATTCATAAAAGATACTCATCGATCTTCTCGACCTCATGATCGACTTCCAGTCAAGAACAAGAAAGATCAGGAAGAAGACGATGAATATCAGCCTCAATGTATTAAGTGTAAAGTTTTTGGTCATATGGCTCAAGACCATGTCTTAATCTCGGGAAATACACTTTGGAATCAAGGCATTGGTTGTAACTCTAGACGAGACCTCTGATTCATATGATTCTAAAGAAGAGGAAACAACTAATATTGCATTAGTTGTCAATATAATTCCCTCTACTTCCATTAGTGATTTAACCATTTTAAAAATGGACATGTCTTCCGATGTCAATAAATCATCTAATGATAAAGGGAAAAATAAGACAAAGTGTAAAATTGTCTCAAAAAGCAGAATTGCTAAAAGTTGCATATGCAACCCCAGTCAATCTCAAGATACTTCGTTAATTCGAGGTAACAAGAAAAGAATTTTTCATACAATACTAGATCAAGGACACTCTGCTTATTCCAAATCCCATAATGAGAGAAAATCTCATACTAATACCACTTAATCGGTATTAGAATTACATCCTCACCATTGTGTGCCGAATATGTGTGTGAGGAAGTAAAAATCAAGGCACTTTTGTGTAGATTATGGGAATAAAATCTAGTAATTGAAAATATATTCATTATATTCGAATATTATATTTTCGGAAGTATGAAAAATATAAAAGGATACTTCTCCTACTTTGGTCATTCCTTGACCGAACTATGAGTCAGGATCCGATGTCTTCTCTTGATAAGGTGTTTGATCTGAAATATCACCTTAAGAATAAGCCCGCACCTTCTTTTGATTTTGAGAAATCAAAGAGAAAAATCAAAAAGAGAGATTGGCTTAGCAAGAAGGAAAGAGAGAATATGCTGAAGAAAGATCAGTGTATTGAACCATTGACACACTTCTGTGTTCAATCAAAAAACAGAATTACATGTTCTTGCAGAATCATTCACGAAAATTTCTCAATTGCAAGAAATTCTGGTCAAGCAACAAGGTTATCTACTTGAAGAAATTCACAAGTCAAGACCAAAGTAATAATCTGCCTTCCTCTAAAGACTATATGAAGGATTAAGTTGTGAAAAATAGACATCAGTTTTTTATTATTGTGTAAGGTCTATTTCTGAATAAAACTATCTATTATTGAATAAAATTATTATTTTATAATTTTTCTTGTGATAGTTTTTCTGATTACATAGCCTGTGCTTGAATGCTTTATATTATTGCTATGTGTTTATGGGATGTTTGATTTCAGTTAACCTTAATATCCGATCTCATATTGTGTGAACCCTTATGGTTTGTGTGGCTTTTTGATTTAGCGGTATTAAGTTCTATCCCATGTTGGGAGGCTTTATCAAAGGATCATAAGGTGTTCCGATTGAGACTCATATGTAAAAGTCACAATGTGTTGAATCAATTTGTGTTTACATGAGTTGTGTTTAGCATAAAACATATGTGTTTCGGGTTTTTAACTTTTGCTATTGGCACGCATTAGTTAAAACGGATTCAACCTTTCTCTGGTAAAGGTTGCTCTTTGTTGTTGTTCTTTTGTTCTTGCGAGAGGATGACAACATAATAGGGGAGATTTCTAACTTGAACTTGCACTTAATGATATATCTTTTTTGGGAGAAGAGGATGCGGAATATGAGGTAACGAATTTGTTAGTTAATCGTTTTCCTGTTTAAGAAAAGCCTGATTTCATTGCATATATTTTGCTTTTGATTAACAAAATTCTGTACAATTGATGTTTATTCCATTATGTGTGTATGGATGTGTGTATGTGTGATTCAATTATTTCCGGTTAATAAAAACTATTGTTTGATATCTTTCTTTATTGTTTGGTATCAATTGTTTTTGGCTTAACGAAATTTCGGTGAAATTGCGGTGCTATAATGTCTATGTTTGTTTCAATTGCTTCCGGTTAAGAGAAATAATTGTGCAAGTCAATTTGTTTGGTTTGTATGTATTGTTTATGGATTAACAAAATACGGGATCATTTGTTTAGTCCAATTCGATTCCGGATAAGAGAAACTAAGTTAATTCTGATCTTAGTTAAACTTATCAAAGTAAAGGATTCGGTTATTCAAGTCTAATCGAATGCCTTGACAAGAAATACTAGTTAACTAACATAGTACTTGTCCTGTCTAAAGTGAAAGGTCTAAGTTATTGTCTAAATAATTAGAGCCTGATGAGAAAAATAAAGTTAATTCTGATATTTATTTTGGTCTTATCGAAATAAGCGATTGTATTTGTGCAACCGGTTTACCAAGGGAACTAAGTTTCTTAGTCAATTTGTTAAACTATTAGGGAAAATTGCTTCGGGCTATTGTTTCCTTGATAACATATTAAAACCAAATTACTTGTAGTTTCGGTTTTGATATTGGTTATCTAAAATGGTATGTGAAACCTTTGTGCTTAATTCTTATAGGTTGTACAAGTCTTTTAGATTTGTAAGATCCTTTCGGTTTGACCTTTATTTGCTCGAACCTTTGTCATTTTGTGACAAAAAGGGGGAGAAATATATGGAGTAAACAAGTGATTCGTAATCACTAAGCAAAGGACAATTGTGCTTAAACGTGTTATATCTAACGAAAGAGTAAAAACATTGACTAAGGGGGAGCAACATATCATATTGCTATTGTAGTTATATTGACTACATAAGGGGAATTACAAAGATATTCAGATTTAAAATATACCTATCTTACCTTTAGGTGGAGTATTAGCTTTGTTATTCAAATGTCAACAACGGCATTTATAGATTGAATATATGCAGGTTATTGTGTTGTTGAAACTTGGAATCAAGCGTATGTGTAATGAATTCTTGTAATTTGTTTATCTATATGTATTAAGAGTTTTGTCACTAAAATTGGCAAAGGGGGGAGATTGTTAGAGCTATAAATCTCGGTTGAACCCACCAAGCGTTGGGATGTCAAGTTTGGTTGTCATATTTTAGTGAATCAAAACTCATATAAAGAGTCGCTTGATTATGTACTAACAACTTTGTATAGGTTAGACTAGAAAGTCTAGGATTATGAGCATACAAGTATTACTCGAAGACTTGAAGAATATGAAGAAGTAACAAGCTACAACGACTACATCATCCTTCCTCTTGAGGTTAGTAATATTTTGACTTGAGCTGTTTCATTCCTAACGTATCTTTCAAGTTGTGTTGTATTGAAAACATAACTGTGAAGCTGTGAATGATTATACTCTAGTAGTAAGACATGATCATATGATCATAGTGTTAAGGAATTAGGATACGAAGTATAACGCTTATCTTTTGAACTTCATATATAAGATATCGACATAATCGTATGAATGCTATTGTGATTATGTGTATGGGTAAAGGTGAAGATTTCTTCCTAGGAAACAATGTTTACATTTGTTTAAAGGAAGTACATTCATGAACTTGTTTTATGAATCGAAAGGAAAATCGCTAGGCTTATTGGTATTGTTATTGATTGCATATCTTTGGATTACCAATATGTGTGAGTTAGTAGAACCGATCATAACTTGTTATGTATCTTGGTAAAACTAATCACGGTACATGACTTATGTATTGGTATGACTTGTATTAGTGTAACCGATCCTGAGTAATCACCTAAGATGGTATGATCGATATTTGTAATTGGTGTGACCGTTCCTAGTAATTGGTGTGATCGATCACAAAAGAGTTGTGTAATCGATCCTTGTAATTGGCGTAACCGGTCCTAGTAATTGGTGTAACCGATCCTAGTAATTGGTGTAACCGATCCTAGTGACTTGTGTAACCGATCACAAGTAATACCTTGAGAATATGGTAACCGGTCCTGGTAATTGATGTAACCGATCCTGGTAACTGATGTAACCGGTCCCAGTAACCATGTTAAGGTAGAACTGATCCTTGTGTTTGGTAAAACCGTAAACCCATGATTAGTGAATTGATATTTGATCAATCACATAGTTGTCTTGGAATACAGATGAACTAATTATAAACTTGTTTGGAAGTGTGGTATAATCGATTCCAAGATTGGAAATATGAAAGAGGATTTACAAAGAAAAGATTTCGACATACTTTGAACAAGATCAGTAACTCTTATCTTTTATTGTTCAAATATATTCCTTAGTAACTCAAGGAGATCTCGGACCGAAATAAATTAAGAATCTTTTAATTAAGGTTGTTAGTTTTATATGCTTTAATTACCAGCAATTAAATACATATCTCTAGAGAATAAAAATTGGTAATGTGCATTTACTAATTGGAGATTTTCTAGTGAGATTTCGGAAATATTGGACAAAGCATTTCCAGGAATTATGAAAACCCATTTGGGCATTTACTGCATATCTTAAGAATAATTCGGTTTTGGAAATTCCTTGGTGTCCAAACATCCTTGGTCTATATATACCCAAGTTTGCATTTCGAGAAAACTATCCTAAGAGCCAGGCAAACTTCATCTTCTTGTTGTTTCTGTTTGAGCCGTCTATCCGGAGAGGAAAGTACCCTAATTAGGCGAAATCTCTTACGACCGCTCGTTTAAAGACTTCCATGGGATCAAGAAGCTCTACGAGTACCGTTGGTGGGGAACTAGATAATTGCAGTTTATTTTAGTTTTTGATTGATGTGATTGACTAACGGTTGTTGAACTTTGATTGCACTTAGTTTGTTTATTCTTGAGAATCTTCTCTTCTGATATAAGATTCACTCAAACTAGATTGAAGTATCGACGGGATCTTTAGAACTGTTTGTAGATCTAAAGATGTCTTGTGATAATCCATTGTTAACGCTTCGTTACGTGCGTGATTGATCACAAGAGATTCAAGTGGTGTTGTGCAGGTGTTTATTGAAGATTAAAGAAGATTTGAAGACAAAGAAGATTTCTGTTTTGGTTTCTATATCTTTGGGTGTGCACAAACCTTGATCGGCTGGGATCCAACTAGAATCAGATTTATTTGATTGTTTAGTTGTGTAATATCGGCATCACCTTATAGTTTCTTGTTTGATTCTATATAGATTGATTGCAAATCTAAACTCTGCTACTTCGATAGTTGTTGGATAGATTGATCTGACCAGGCAAAGGAGTTTATTTGTTAAACGAAAGAGCCTTTGCATATGACTTGAGATATCTTCATCTAAAAGAATCAAGAGAGTTGTTACCAAATAGATTTGTTGTTCCTTTACTGTTTGGAATACGATCCAAAGGAATTGTTCCAGTGCGTGCACTTATTGAATGTCGGAAGCGCAGGAATACTGACGAAACTAAGTGAACTATAGGTTTAGTTGCTTGGTCTCAACTATACGAAGTTTGTTAGATTTTGTATAGCGGCTTAATTCTAAGAGTATTCAATTCTGGACTAGGTCCCGGGGTTTTTCTGCATTTGCGGTTTTCTCGTTAACAAAATCTTGCTGTGTCTTTTACTTTTCTATTTCCGCAATTATAATTAAAAGTAAAATACACAAACGTTAACTCCGTATTACTTGATAATGATCCTATAGAGTTTGGTTAAGTCCGAACCTATTATTAAGTAATCACACTTTCATTGTTGTATTGTCTCGATCTCGTATCCATAGACGATCACACAAAGTTTGAATACCGATTTGTTGTATTATCTCGACTTTGTCCATAGACAATCACTTTCGGTAAGCGGACTTATAAGTGGATAATTTAAAGATTGTGGTGTATTTGGGTACCCTCGTCTTCTCACTCTCAGTTGTTAAATATTGATAACAATGTTTACAATAGTCTTTTTGAAAGACTTCATGTTGTCTAAAGTCTCTTGTACTAATGAACATTGTGATAATGACACTCCTCATCACAAGTCAGAGAAGAAAAACAAGAGATGGAACAAGAAAAAACAAACCAAGCAAGAGGTCAAGAATGATGATTATGTCTTAGTCACTCGTGACGAACAAGACAAGGCTCAACTCAACATAACCTAGTTATATTAGAATGTGCATGCTCATGTTGGTGCTCAATCTTTTGAAAGGTGAGGAAGCACATGAAAACTGAGCACATGATCTCTCGGTTATTATATGACTAATTAACATCTTTAGGGAGATTTCTTTTCTAATATACTCATACCTTCTCTATCTATATTTGAGCTTTTGATAGAAACGTTAATTTGAGTTTATGATGTTGATATTTACTGATCATATATGTGTAGCTCTTGTTTTTATGGTTAAAACGAGCCACAAATCACTGCATTCGGACATTGTATGCAAAACTTATGTCTAAAACAGTTTCGTGTATGGATTCATGTTATAACCGGTCCTGGTGATTGGTATGACCGGTCACAAGTAATCACCATAACTGGTCCTAGTGATTGGTGTGATTGCTCCATACAAAGGAGTGTAAAGCTATTTTGCCAATAACTTCTTCGTCCGAACTCGGAATGACCTCATTCTTTTTGCGTTGGTTTCGTCAATTTCGTCAATAAGGGATTGAAAGCGGTTGTCTGTGGTTCGATGTTGAATAATTGCTAATTGAAAGATAATAGTGTTGGTGGATGTTCATTGGTATGGTTGTGGAGATGGTGAGAAACAGTATGGGGAATGAATGAAGTTTGAACTAGCTGTTTTGACATGGATTTGATGGTGGGTGAACTGGTGGTAGTATGCAGAAACTACAGTAATGGAGTAATGGGTTCAGGAAAGAGAATTGGTTTGTTGTTATAGGTTTGTATGAGTGTAGTTATAGAAATGGTGATACCATTTGTAATAAAATGGTCTTGCTGCAAGCTGTTGCAGGGCTATATGATCCAACTGGAGGAACGACTGGTGTTAGAGCATTGCTCGGTCGAACTCACAAGTGTTGTTATCTTAAGCTTGTTGTCAAATTTAGTTGTCAAAAATATAAATTGATTTCTAGTCTACAATTAGTTAAGTCTCGGACTAGGATAGAAACAAAGGATCACGGCAGTCATCATTGCGTTCTACCGTTTGAAGGCGAAGATCAACCGAAGCTTTTGGAGAACTTTATCAATAAAAGGTAAGTGAAGACTGGACCACCTATTTCTCAAGTTATATTCACTTTTCTATCATTTGAGACGCTGTCGCATAACTAATTAGACTATCATGCATATACAAGAATTTCGAGTCGAGAACTAATTACCAAGTTAAGGGACTTCTCGAAATATAATGACTAAGCTTAATGAACATTTATTCATACTTGATAAATTTCGGTTAAGGACACTTTATTGTTCGGAATCAAAATCATGATTCAAGTTTTATCACTCGAAAATAGACTGGAACAACGATATGTGTCATTGATATTATTCGGGAATATTTCGAATCGATTTAGAAAGAAATATAGAACTACTATAGATTCTGATAACAAGACAAAGGTTATCGGTCTTGCAAACTAGGAAAACTATTATAAGTCTGAACCCGTATTACATGTACTCGTATATGTAGCGTAGTATCTATATATCGACTTACAGATTGGTGATACGCATATTCTTATGTATATCATATGAAAAATTTGTTTAACTCATGAACTGGATCGGCATGCATACTCGTATGCAAACCATTTTGGAACTGTTGTTACGGAACCGATATTAGTATTCAAACCGGTATACGTACTAAAATAGTTCTGTGTTTCCAAACTTGGTTTAGTACCCATACCGGTACGCAAACTAACATAATTATGTGAATTCCGGAACCGGTCATAGTCTTAAGGTTTCCAAACCGGTACGCATACCTAAATAGTTCTATGATAAGTGGTTTATTTACATATATTTGGTGCCAATCCCATGCTAGTAATTGTTGATCTTCTTGCAAATTATTGTATATTACGCTTGTTTTCTTGTATTTGTCTTTCATCAGGTGAATCATCCTAAAAGAAGTGGAAATAGCTACAAAAGTGAAGTCACAAGTGAAGAAGAGCCAAAGACCAAGTGGAACTCGTTCAAATGGAGAATTTCTAGTCATCATTTTATAGAGGACATGAAGATGAAGTCAATGGCGAAAGAATGAAGTCATTCTGAGTTCGTATGAAGAAGTTATGGGCAAAACAAGAACTTTGAAGATTACAAGGGCAAAATGATCATTTTCCAGTACAAGTGCTATTGGAACCCCACTATACGTTAAGGGGCAGTCGTTCTCATTAATGGGTGGACTGTTTCAAAGGAACTGCTAAAGGCAGTCGAGCCATTTGCTGGGGGGAGGTCGGAATTCAAATGGTGATAACAACACTTGTTGTTTTACTAAGGGCACTATTGTCTTCTCCAACATCAGGTCGAGTTCGAGCAGGGACGAGGAATTAGGTGTTGTTTCTAATGGCATATTTGATGGTGATGATGTTGTGGTCTGCCGATTGAGTTGGTTGGGTGTTTGAATCGGAATTCGGATGGAGTCTTGGATGCTGCCATTTATGGGTGTGTGATGAGTTAAGATGAAAGACGTCCTTGCTGTGATCGATGGTCTGTTGGTTTGCAGTTGGTCGGAGATGGTTGAGTTCAGTTAGGAACACGGTGGTAACGATAGTGATGATCGGCTAATGGTGACTGTTAAATCAATGTCTGTACGTGTGTGATAACACACGGTATCTTACAAGACAAGAAGACTCAGTTTAGGAAATCATGTATTTTAGGAAATCAAGTTACCTTGTAGTTCAAGGAACTCTTTGTATATATACTTCTCTTTGTTCAACAATTGTGTGTGTGAAATATTAATCAAAACAAAATTGTTAATCTCTTCTTGTGTCTATTATCTTCTTGTTTAACCTACCCTAAACCAAACCTCTCATCGATCCTACATCATGTCAACTCTGAATCGCCTACCATCTCATCAACTCGATCAACTATTTCTTCTCAATCTTCGAATAATGTCCTCTGCTTCAGTTTTCTCAACCTCATCATATCATCACAGTTAAGCTCAACGAAACCAACTACTCGCTCTGGCGAGCTCAGTTTTTACCCTATCTCCAAGGTTATGATTTAGATGGTCATGTTACCGGTACCAAACCCTGCCCTGCGTTTACTCTTGCGGATGAATCTCTCAATCCTGCCTTTGCTTCATGGACCAAACAAGATAAGATCCTGGTTAGTTGGATGTTTTCATCTCTTACTCCTTCTGTTTTTCGTCATGTTCATCGTCTTACAACAGCCAAAGAAATCTGGACCTCCCTTGAATCTCTGTATGCTTCCAAGTCTGATGCCCAAATACATCATCTACACTGTGAGTTATGTATGCTTAAAAAAGGATCTAAAACGATGCGCGCATACATTGATCATGCTCGAGATTTGGTCGATAATCTTGCTGCGGCCAACACCACAGTCTCAGATAAAGAATTCCGCCACCTGTCTCTTAGCCTGGTTTGGACGGTTCCTATGATGCTATTGTTACGTCGCTAAACACCACAATGAGCTCGCTGACAGTGGAAGATTTTCTCACCTTTCTACTAAATTTTGAGTTGTGTATCGATCAACAAACGAAAACACTGAACTCTCAGCCAGTTGCTAATCTAGCTGCATCGTCTCGACAGCCTTCATCACGTTTCTCTTCACCAGCTGGTTCTTCTGCATCGTCTGTTTCTCAATTTGCTCCGTATCGTTTTTCTGGAAACAACAAAACCCAATATCAACGTGGGCCTGATCGTTTTGAACCTCAATATGGGCCTGCTGGTTCTGAAGCATCGACTGTAACTTGTCAATTATGCGAGCGTAAAAATCACGAAGAACATAATTATTGGAATCGTTATGACAGGAGCTTCCGTCCTCCCAAACGTCAACCACCATCATCTGGACCACGGGATTACGCGCTTCTAGGTCCGGCTTACTACCGTCACCTTCACGGACGCCTTTGACAGGTGGTGCTACCGATCACATCACCAATGATATTTCTCGTATTCAATTTCCGACCGAGTATACTAGTCCTGATGGAATACAGATGGGTAATGGTTCTTCTATACCAATTTATAATGTTGGTTCCTCTATTTTAGGAACTCCCACTCGTAAGTTGCAGCTTCGTAATGTTCTCTTTGCACCCAAAATTTCTCATAATCTCTTATCTGTTTCTCGTCTCACTACTGATAATAATGTCCTCTTTGAATTTCATCCAAATTTTTGTCTTGTGAAGGATCGATGTACTAGGAAGGTTCTTCTTCTCGGCAGTAGGAAGGGTGGTCTCTATCAACTTGATGTTTCGTCTCAATCTCCTCAGGCTTGCATAGGGGAACGTGCTAGTTTACAAGCCTGGCATGCTAGAATGGGTCATCCAATGATGCGCACAGTTCGCAAAGTTATTTCTCAGTTTTCTCTTCCAGTTTCAAACCAAACTATTAGTTTTTGTTCTTTTTGTCATGAGCATAGGAGTCATAAGTTACCATTTAAATCCAGTACAACTGTCTATTTGAATCCATTAGATTTAATTATCTCCGATGTATGGGGACCCTCTCATATTTTATCTAATGAAGGATACAAATATTATGTCATATTTATTGATGCGTATAGTCGCTTTACTTGGATGTTTCCTATGTCTCAAAAATCTGAAGTTTTCTCTATATTCTTTTTGTTCCAAAAGCATGTTGAAAATCTTTTTAATCGAAAGATAAAAATATTTCAATCTGATAATGCTGCTGAGTATCGCAAACTTACTCCGCATCTTCAACAACTTGGAATTTTTCATTGTTTTTCATGTCCACATACTTCTGAGCAAAATGGTTTGGTTGAACGTCGTCATCGTCATATTCGTGAAACTGGTCTTACTATCCTAAATATGGCCTCTGTGCCGTCTTCATATTGGTATGATTCGTTTTACACTGCTTGTTATTTGATGAATCGTGTCCCTTCGACTTCTGTTAATAATTTTTCTCCATATGAAGCTCTTTTTGGTCTCCCACCTGATTACACTTCTCTTCGTGTATTTGGTTGTCTATGTTATCCTCACTTGCGTCCATATAGGTCTCATAAAATGGATCATCTCTCTTCTCCTTGTGTTTTTATTGGCTATAGTCCATCTCACAAAGGTTATAAGTGTCTTCATGTTCCTACGGGTCGAATATACGTCAGTCGTCATGTTGTTTTTGATGAGACTACCTTTCCCTTTGCATCCGCATCATCACCTTCGCCGGCGTCGACTCCTTCACGAGGTAACTCCACTCTCATCGGTTTCTTCTACTTGTCACTCTACTTCTCCGATCTTGTCGGATAGCACAACTTTCGGGCAGCCTATAATCCGTCGATATACAAGGCCGACAATGCTTGTTATTGATAATGAGCCGCCACAAATGATGCATGACATTATTAATGATGAACCGCCACCTACCGTTATTAATGATGAGCCGACAAGACATGATTACAGACGCATGTCTCCACAAAGCGGACGCACACTGCACATGATTACGTTAATGATCAGCTACAGCTTCCAACATCTGGTTCCACATCTATCTCTACACCCGAGTCTACTTCTTCTACATCCACGTCTACAGACCCTTCTCTTACCACACACCCAATGATAACAAGGGCTAAAGATGGCATTTTTAAGCCAAATTCAAAATATGCTCTCGTATGTGATTCAACTCTTGAACCTACTTGTATTTCCCAAGCTCATAAAGATCCACAATGGCGTACATCTTCCGATTACGATATCAATGCATTAATTCAAATGGGTACGTGGTCATTGGTCCCATACGATCCTTCTATGAATGTTATGATGTAAATGGGTATTTCGAATCAAACGTCATCCTGATGGTACAATTGCACGTCGCAAATCTCGCTTGGTTGCAAAAGGTTACAATCAACAAGAATGAATTGATTACTCTGAGACGTTTAGTCCGGTTGTTAAACCATGTACTATACGTATTATTCTTACGTTGGCTTTATCTTCCAATTGGCCTATTCATCAACTTGATGTACAGAATGCTTTCTTACATGGTGAACTTCAAGAAGAGGTGTATATGAAACAGCCACCGGGCTATGTGGATTCTCATTTTCCTACTCATGTTTGCAAGTTACATCGTTCTCTCTATGGACTCAAACAAGCTCCTCGTGCGTGGTACCACAGACTTAGTACCTTTTTATTACAAATTGGATTTGTCACTTCCAAATGTGACTCTTCTCTATTTATCTACAATGGTTCGTATGGTACTATTTATCTGTTGGTATATGTGGATGATATTATTGTTACAGGTTCCAACTCCGCTGGTATTAAATCCACTATTGATCGTCTGCAACAAGAATTTGCAATTAAAGATCTTGGTTCCTTATCTTATTTTCTTGGAATTGAAGCAATTCATACTTCATCAGGATTGTTTCTTTCTCAGCAAAGGTACGCTCATGATCTTCTTATTCGAGCAAAAATGGATGGTGTTAAACCAATTCAGACTCCTCTAAGTACTTCTGGTGACATCTCTTCTGATCGAAGTCCCTTATTAACTGATGCTACTGATATCGTAGTATTGTTGGCGCCTTACAATATTTAACTTTTACTCGTCCTGATTTGGCGTATGTTGTTAATAAGGTATGTCAGTTTATGCATGCACCTACTGTTTTTCATTGGAGTCTGGTAAAGCGTATACTTCGTTATCTCAAACATACATCTACCTTTGGTATACTTCTTCGGCCATCTTCTTCACTCAAGATATCTTTCAGTGCATATAATGATTCAGATTGGGCTGGTTCTCTTGAAGATCGAACTAGTGGTTATTGTATTTACGAATATTATTTCTTGGAGTGCTCGTAAAGCGAGAAAATGTATCTCGTTCTAGTGCGACGGAATATAGAGGACTTGCGATTGCTACAGCAGAAATTATGTGGATTCAGTCACTTCTTTCAGAACTTAGTGTTTCCACTCAATCTCCCCGTGTTCTATGGTGTGATAATCTTGGTGCTACTTATCTCACTGTCAATCCTATTTTTCATGCAAGAACAAAGCATATTGAGATCGATTATCATTTTGTTCGTGATCAAGTTACTTCAAAACTTCTTGATGTCCTATTTATATCCTCTAAAGATCAAATAGCGGATATATTTACAAAACCACTATCTAAGGATCGGTTTTCTATTTTAAGATTCAAGCTTACGGTTCAGGAGAACCCGTTACGCTTGCGGGAGGGTGTTAACTCAATGTCTGTACGTGTGTGATAACACACGGTATCTTACAAGACAAGAAGACTCAGTTTAGGAAATCATGTATTTTAGGAAATCAAGTTACCTTGTAGTTCAAGGAACTCTTTGTATATATACTTCTCTCTGTTCAACAATTGTGTGTGTGAAATATTAATCAAAACAAAACGTTGTTCAGTTTATCTCTTCTTGTGTCTATTATCTTCTTGTTTAACCTAGTTCTAAACCTAAACCAAACCTAGTTTTAGTTGTGACTGCTGCCATTGAAGAGGGCTGAGGTGAACTCGAGTAGCAAGACAGAGAGACTGGCAGTTGAGCTTGTGTTCGATTGATGAAGCTATTGGCAGTAAAGATAAGAAGGGCTCGAGCAAGTTCAAGGAGCTGTTGGAAGAGACGATGGGTTTATGATGGTGACTATGACCATTGACGCTGTTTAAAAGGGCCCGAGCAACAGAGAAGGAGGTGTGTTGACTATGGTTTAGTAATGGTGATGTTTGAATGAAAGCCACTCGAGTTCGGTTGATGTTGGTGATTGGCAGTAGATGATGGATCGTGATGAGACTTCAACATAACAAAGATGATGGAATGGGTGTTTGAGCTGCAGATTGATGGAGTTGTTCATGAAAGTTGGTAGGAAAATAGGAAAGCCGTTGTGAAGTATCGGTGATAGAAGATGCTGTGTAACAGAGAAGATGAGCTTGGAAGTGATGATGGAACTTCGGTGATTGGTTAATGAGAAAGCGAAGAAGTTCAGGGAGATGCAAAGAGAGCTCAAGTTACAAAACAGAGAAGATGATCGAGCTTGGCAGAGGCATGAAAATGGACCAAGTTGAGTCTGGGTTCTTCCATTGATGGCACAGGCAGTGATGATGCTGGTCTGAGCTGATAATGAAGTCGAAAATGCCAGGGACGAGATGAAGAAGACGTGTTGCTTCTGAATTCTGGGACCGGTCTCCTAAACCGAGAAACCAGCTGAGTTATCTAGGAAGTTAAGAAACAGGGAACTCGATCTTGACATTGAAGATGGAGAGAAGAGCTACTGGGACCGAGCAAGAACAACGAGATTATCTCGTTTGGCAGTGCATGGTGATGGTCCGATGGAGGTTGGTAATGGAAGCTTGAGTTCGAGTTTTGGTATGTTTTGGGACTCGAAAACCTCAGAGAGAAGTCATGAAAGAGTGAGAATTTGCTTCTGATGGTTTTGGCGATGAACGGACATAAACGGAGTTTGAAAACAACAGGGGATTGTGGGTCTATCTTGTGCCGAGTTTTTATAGCACGAAAGCGTGTTGCTACCATGAAGTTCGTGGTTGTTTACCAACCTTTTCAGAGAAGATATTCGACTTGTTGTGCTTATCAAATAAGGAATTGTCGCTCACGTTAGGTTTTGTACGCAAGCCTATATAAAGGCCAAATAGCCCAACAGAGAACTTTTGGGAGAGAGAAAAATACCCAAAAATAGTGAGGAGAGATCTTTTGCCTCTACTTTTGGTTCTAGGGTTTAGAAACATGAAGTTTTTTCTTTTTTCTCCTTGTTATGAACTCCTATGACATGAGTACTTAATTTTATTATTGGTTATGGATTAGTTGGATTTTACAAAGCATGTTTCTTGTTCAATAAATTAGTTTTGTTTCAATTTTATCGATTATGATTCACTAGAAATATCGCCATGTATGATTGAATGATTGTTTTGTCAAGTTGCAAATTGGTAGAACTCACATGCATATCTATTGCTAGATTAGGGTTATTATACGCAAAAGTGATAAATCCTGATTGCAAGTAGCATAAATATGATTATAGTTTGTAGTGATATATTCTTATGATCATATGTGAACCATCACCTTTGTTAAATCGGATAAGTGCTTTTACACGTTCGATTGCTTTGATTGGCCTGATTTCATAGAACTTAATGCATCTAGGGAATTAAACTTGATTAGTGCTTTTACACGTTAGGTTGTTCTCTTAGATAGAATTCATATTCACATCTTTTAATGTGTTTGTTGATGTTAAGAGGAAATTAGCGGGATATACTTGCGATCAAGGTATCCTAGGCCTTTTGATAAAAGTTGAGATTAAATATCAATTCTACTTATTGTTAAAAAGCATGTTTGTGAATGAAGATGAATCCTTAACCAATATCTCTTCTATTTGATTTGCTTGCTTATTTATTTATTTGCTTTTATTTTATTTTGCTTTATAAAAATCAGAAAACCCCCCTTGTTACTTATAAGAAACCGAAACATATTGACAACCCAAGACCTCTCTGTGGGAACGATCCTTTCTTGCCCTTGCTTCATTATATATTTTGAGTAGTAAGAAAGTGTAATTTATTTTTGACGCCTACGACAGCGATCATTCTATCAACTCCAGAACTTAGTTTGGTTAAATGTTTACAAACCGGTACACGTACTCTGACTGACATGAGTCACGAACGTCTATGGTATTTGTACTTTGTGCATTTTCTAACCTTGTCGATTATCTTCAAGTATGAATAAATTATTTCTACGAGATAATTAGTATTTGATTAATTCTCTAAACCACTAGACTTATTTGATCACATGATTGCGACTCAAGGATAATGTCTTATGTGTTCATGAAAATGAGTATTAAGCTTTTATGTTCAAATCGGCTAGTTTCGGCTAACCACGTTGAACATAGTCTTTGTACACGGTTCGTGTTAGGGCATAGCTCGGTTGGACCCACCAAGCATTGGTATGTCAAGTTTGGTTGTCATATTTTAGTGAGTCAAAACTCATCTAAGAGTCGCTTAATTATGTACTATAGACAACCTCGTTTATGTTAGACTAGAAAGTCTAGGAATGTTGAGACATACAAGTATTACTCGAAGACCTGAAGAACGTGAAGAAGTAACGAGCTACAACGACGACATCATCCTTCCTCTTGAGGTTAGTAATATTAACTTGAAATGTTTCATTCCTAACGTATCTTCCAAGTCGTGATATATTGAAAACATAACCGCGAAGCTGTGTATTGGATATATTACTCTAGTAGTGAGACATGATCACATGATCATAGTATTAGGGAATTAGACTACGAAGTATAACGCTTATCTTTTGAACTTCGTAGATATGACATCGACATAATCTTATGAATGTTGTTATGATTATGTGAATGGGAATGGTGAAGATTTCATCCTAGGAAACAATGTTTTACATTTGTTTAAAAGAAGTACATTCATGAACTTGTTTTATGAATCGAAAGGGAAATCGCTAGGCTTATTGGTACGACTATTCATTGCAAATATTTGGATTACCAATATGTGTGATATGGTATAACCGATCGTAACTTTGTTATGTATATTGGTACAACTAATCACAATGCCTGACTTATGATTTGGTATGACTAGTTTTGATTAATTAGTATAACCGATCCTAAGTAATCACCTGAGATGGTATGATCGATATTTGTAATTGGTGTGACCGATCCTAGTAATTGGTGTGACCGATCACAGAGTGTTGTGTAATCGATCCTTGTAATTGGTGTAACCGGTCCTAATAATTGGTGTAACCGATCCTGGTAATTGGGGTAACCGATCCTAGTGACTGGTGTGACCGATCACAAGCAATACCATGAGTATATAGTAACTGGTACTGGTAATTGATGTAACCGATCCTAGTAACTGATGTAACCGGTCCTGGTAACTTGTGTGACCGATCACAAGTGCTTCCGTATGAGGGTATAACCAATCCTAGTGATTGGTAGAACCGATTGAACCCATGGATGTGATTTGATATTTGATCAATCACATAGTTGTCTTGAAATACAGATGAACCAATTATAAACTTGTTTGGAAGTGTGGTATAATCGATTCCAAGATTGTAAATATGAAAGAGCATTTACAAAGAAAAGATGTCAACATACTTTGAACACGTACAATAACTCTTATCTTTTATTGTTCAAAGATATTCCTTAGTACTCAAGGAGATCATGTGCCGAAATAAATTAAGAATCTTTTAATTAAGGTTGTTAGTTTTATATGCTTTAAATACCAGCAATTAAATGCATATCTCTAGAGAATAAAAATTAGTAATGTGCATTTCCTAATTGGGTTTTTCTATTGAGAGATTTCGAAAAATATTGGACAAGCATTTACTGGAATTATGAAAACCGAATCTTCCCATTCATTGCATATCTTGAGAATATTTTCGGTTTTGGAAATTCCTTGGTGTCCAAACATCCTTGGTCTATAAATACCTAAGTTTGCATTTCTAGCAAACTATCCTAAGAGCCAGGCAAACTTCATCTTTTTGTTGTTTCTGGTAGAGTCGTCTATTCGGAGAGGAAAGTACCCTAATTAGGCGAAATCTCTTACGACCGCTCGTTTAAAGTCTTCTGTGGGATCAAGAAGCTCTACGAGTACCGTTGGTGGAAAACTAGATAATTGCAGTGTTATTAGTTTTCAATTGATTTAATTGACTAACGGTTATTGAAACTTCGATTGCACCTAGTTTGTTTATTCTTGAGAATCTTCTCTTCTGATATAAGATTCACTCAAACTAGATCGAAGTATCGACGGTATCTTTAGAACTGTTTGTAGATCTAAAGATATCTTGTGATAATCCATTGTTAACAGACTCCGTTCTGTGCGTGATTGATCACAAGAGATTCAAGTGGTGTTGTGCAGGTTTTAATTGAAGATTAAAGAAGATTTGAAGACGAAGAATATTTCTTATTGGTTTTTCATATCTTTGTGTTGCACAAACCTTGATCGGCTTGGATCCAACTAGAATCAAATTCATTTGATTGATAATTACGTGAGATCGGTAACGCCTAATAGTTCTATGGAGATCTATTTTGATTGTTACAAATTTGAATCTTATTACTTCAGTAATAGAGATTGGATTGATCTAACCAGGCAAAGGAGTTTATTAGCTTAAACGTAAGAGCCTTTGCATATGACTTGAGATATCTTATTTTAAAGAATCAATAGAGTTGTTACCAAACAGATTTGTTGTTACTTTACTGTTTGGAATACGATCCAAAGGAATTGTTCCAGTGCGGTAAATCATCGAAGTCGGAAGCGCATGGATACTGAGGAAACTAAGTGAACTAGGATAGTTGTTTGGTCTCAACTATACGAAGTTGGTTTAGATTTTGTATAGCGGCTAAATTCTGAGAGTATTCAATTCTGGACTAGGTCCCGGGGTCTTTCTGCATTTGTGGTTTCCTCGTTAACAAAATCTTGTTGTGTCTTTTACTTTTCTATTTCCGCAATTATAATTGTTTATTATAATTTACTTGATATAGTGATCCTATTGAGTTTGGTTAAGTCCGAACCTATTATCAAGTAATCACACTTTGGTAGTCGTATTGTCTCGATCTCGTATCCATAGACAATCACACAAAGTGTGAATACCGATTTGTAGTATTGTCATGACTTTGTCCATAGACAATCACTTTCGGTAAGAGGACTTATAGGTGGATAAATAAAAGATTGTGGTGTATTTGGGTACCCTCGTCTTTTCAATTGGTATCAGAGTGGGCAAACACGAAAATATCTAACAATTTGTGTTTGGCGTGATCCAACCTATAAGACCAGAATCTAAAAATGGTTTTTATTGAACCTAGGAATGATTCAGTTAACGTAATACAAGATACCAAGAGTTCTGAATTAACTCTCGATTATGAGAAAAACATTGATTCTTCGAATATAGAAACATCTCGGTCAAACGAATTATACGAAAAATTTCTTTCATGTTCAACCGAACTAATTCATGCATTATAAAGGGAAGGAAAGCTTCTAGACAATATAAGATGTCTGCAAGCCAAGAATGATCAACTTTTTATTGATCTTGCCTCCTCAAAGGTTGAAAATAATTCTCAACATATGCAGAATCTTGAGGACAAAGTAAGTGCTAGTCTTTCTCGAGCGGAACTTTTAGAGAAAGATCGTAATGCTGCTCTTGAAAAAGTCTATTTGTTAGAAAAGAAAGTTGATGAATCTGAAGAAAGGATTAACTCTCAACAAGTAAGTTTTGAAGAGAAAGAAGGTGTATATCTCTCTCGACAAAAATACCTTGAGGCCAATCTAACTAGAGCTCTTGGTAAATTCAAGAAGCTAGAAGAAGAAAATTTGCACTTGAAAAAGCGCATTGATAGCTCAAACAATATAACCTTAATGTTAGAAGCAAATAGAAATCATCGTGATACACGAGGATTAGGCTATAAGGGAATAGATGCTTCAAATATTAGCAAAGAGGTAAAATTTGTTAAAGCTACAAATTATTCTCAACCAGAGGCTTCCACTAATGTCAATGATACTCCTATTTCTTGTAAAGAAGAAAAGCTTGTCATGCCTAAGAATTGTGTTCAACCAGACTCGTCAAGTGCAACCATCAAAGAGAGCACTTATGCTAATGTCAATAAAGCAACAACGTTGAACAAAGATAAGAAGAAGAAGAAAACTCGTCGGGCTCCAATGCAAAAGGATCCATAAAAAGGTAACATTAAAACTCATACTTCGTATGTTACTATGCATTGTTGTTATTGTGGTAATAAAGGGCATGTGGAATGGGGATGCAAGATTCGTAAGATAGAGGATACACTTTCTTTTGTATCAAACGAATTGGCTAAGATTGCTCCCCAAAGGAACTCGGATCGATGTTGTCCAAAGTTTGGGCAAAAGAATTATTATAATGATAGTTCAAATTTTGCCTATCACTCGACAAGGTCATCTCATAAAAGAACCAATTATAGAAAGAGAGATGACTTTGTAAATGCAAAGACAAGATCTGATGTTCCAAATTGGAGAAAGGATGTTTCGCAAAGTATCCAAAAGGGCAATGGTCCTAATGGTATGAAGGAGAATGTCGCTCCTGCGAAATCCATCTCTAAATTGGTCCCGAAGTCCTCCATAACCAAGAAGGGACCAAAAGTTAGTCACAAGAATGACTCTCTGTTAGAGCATAGCTCGGTTTAACCCACCAAGAGTTGGTATGTCAAGTTTGGCTTTCATATTTTAGTGAATCAAAACTCATCTAAAAAGTCGCTTGATTATGTACTAGAGACAACTTCGTATAGGTTAGATTAGAAAGTCTAGGATTATGAGACATACAAGTATTACTCGAAGACTTGAAGAATGTGAAGAAGTAACAAGCTACAACGACGATATCATCCTTCCTCTTGAGGTTAGTAATATTTTGACTTAAATTGTTTCATTCCTAACATATCTTTCAAGTCGTGCTATATTGAAAACATAACTGCGGAGCTGTGAGTGATTATACTCTAGTAGTAATACATGATCATATGATCATAGTGTTAAGAAATTAGGATACGAAGTATAACGTTTATCTTTTGAACTTCGTATATAAGACATCGACATAATCGTATGAATTCTATTGTGATTATGTGTATGTGTAAAGGTGAAGATTTCATCCTAGGAAACAATGTTTCCAATTGTTTAAAAGAAGTACATTCATGAACTTGTTTTATGAATCGAAAGGGAAATCACTAGTTTTATTGGTATTGTTATTCATTGCATATCTTTGGATTACCAATATGTGTGAGTTAGTAGAACCGATCATAACTTGTTATGTATCTTGGTAAACTAATCACAGTGCCTGACTTATGTATTGGTATGACTTGTATTAGTGTAACCGATCCTAAGTAATCACCTAAGATGGTATGATCGATATTTGTAATTGGTGTAACCAATCCTAGTAATTGGTGTGATCGATCACAAAAGAGTTGTGTAATCGATCCTTGTGATTGGCGTAACCGGTCTTAGTAATTGGTGTAACCGATCCTGGTAATTGGTGTAACCGATCCTAGTGACTTGTGTAACCGATCACAAGTAATACCATGAGAATACGGTAATCAGTCCTGGTAATTGATGTAACCGATCCTGGTAACTGATGTAACCGGTCCCAGTAACCATTTTAAGGTAGAACCGATCCTTGTATTTGGTAAAACCATAAACCCATGTTTAGTGAATCGATATTTGATCAATCATATAGTTGTCTTGGAATACACATGAACCAATTCTAAACTTGTTTGGAAGTGTGGTATAATCGATTCCAAGATCGTAAATATGAAAGAGGATTTACAAAGAAAATATGTCGACATACTTTGAACATGATCAGTAACTATTATATTTTATTGTTCAAAGATATTACTTAGTAACTCAAGGAGATATCGGACCAAAATAAATTAAGAATCTTTTAATTAAGGTTGTTAGTTTTATATGCTTTAATTACCAGCAATTAAACGCATATCTCTAAAGAATAAAAATTAGTAATGTGCATTTACTAATTGTGAAAAAACGGTGGTCTAACAACCTCACCCAATATTTCGCTTAGCAATCTGTATGGACAAACTCCAATATAATTCCAAGAGAATCAACTAGACAGTCAGACTCAATCAATGAAAATATATCCAATAGTTCGTTTCTCAATTTCTCTATTCAATCCGCAATCAAACAAATAGGAATTTGCGAGCCCGATTGAATATAAGAGAAATAACTTGAACGGTACCAAAGACCAATGTTCAAGGATCAATCAATTTCAATCAAAAACCAAAGGTTGGATTTACTAATTGATCGATTCAACGCACAACCTGTGATATTTCAATTATATAACAAAATATAATGCGGAAAAGAAATAACACAGACACCAGAAATTTTGTTAACGAGGAAACTGCAAATGCAGAAAAACCCCGGGACCTAGTCCATATTTGAACACCACACTGTATTAAACCGCTACAGACACTAGCCTACTACCAAGCTAACTTCGGCCTGGAATGTAGTTGAGCCCTAATCAATCTCACACTGATCAAGGTACAGTCGCGTTCCTTGCGCCTCTTGAACCACGCCGGATTCTGCGCACTTTGTTAGAGCATTGCTCGGTCGAACTCACATGCATTGCTATCTCAAGCATGTTTGTCAATGTTAGTGATCAAAACTATAAGTCTTGATTTCTAGCCTATTATAGCTAAAGGTCTCGGACTAGGATAGAAAGTGTAGTTGAGCTCAAGACTCCATGGCAATCATCATACAAGACGAAGGACTACTCAAGGAACTGGTGGAACTTCATCGACTAAAAGGTATGTGGAGACTTGAACTTATCTGTCACTCAAAAGTCTATTTACTCTATCTCCTATTCTTGAGACAAAAGTCGTTTTGATATATAAACTTTCATTATACACATTTGCTATTTCGAGCCGAGTTTAGCTCGCCTATCTATTTCTCTAAATATGTGTTGGTAAGCTTTCGCTTTAGCCAAATTCATCTTTACCTAGTTACGAATGTCATGTTATGTTTCAATCACTTTGAAAATTGCTCTGACGAAAAATGGTCTGTGAATAACGGCTATATAACGTTCTCTGAGAATGTTTCAATGATTGAAATGAGAGTTTAGATTACATAACCATTGGTAGGATATAAGCATTGTTGTGGAAACACATATATGTATAAGTCCTTATTCCTTGAACCAAAGTTTGCGAACTTTGTTGATCAAGAGAAACGGAATGTGGCGTGATCCAAGTCCGCGAACTGGCGGAAGTTCTCGACAGAGAATTTCTGATGGAGTTGTGAACTCCTTCCGTGAGCTTAAGTCCGCGAACCCAGTCAGCGAACTTGAGTAGGTTATATCTAAAATCGGTTGTTCTTGAACTCATGTTTATATAAACTAAGGAATGCTTTTGCAAACCGTGGCTATAAAGTTCATGAACCGATTCGAGTGAATCAAACCGTTTTGCTTCGATTGTGTCTTGTGTAGTTACATAAGATCTTAGCAATTGAACAACTCTCTAACTAGTTCATTTGAGTCATTTGAACTAGTTATGGTGAAGAAGAATATGGTTGATATGGAATTGCTCATATGGCTAACCATTTGGTTAACTATTGTTGAACCAACAAATGTCAATGTTTGGGAATGGTTACATAAACCCAAAATTGGACATTTCATTTGTGTGTAACAAGCTAAGGTTTCGATCCAACGGTTGAGAAATATTAGCTTGATTCTAATCAGGTTTTCATCTAACGATGAATATTGAATGCTTTGTTACTAAGCTAACATTGATTGCAAACCCTGATTTGAAAGACTATATAAGGGAGAACTCTACCAACTGGGAAACCTAATCCCCATACCTTACGTGTGATACTAGTTTCATAAGCTAGAGTCGATTCTCCTTTAACCTTGGGTTTTCTTCTCTAAACCATGTTAACGACTTAAAGACTTCATTGGGATTGTGAAGCCAGACCGATACTACTTTTCTTGTAGTTGTGTGATCTGATCTTGCTATTTCTATCGTACGAGTATAATTGGAATTATTGGCTTGAGATATATATCTCCGATAGGCAAGATAGAAAAGAAATCACAAACACTTCGTCTTATCATTTGTGATTCCGCAATATCTTTTTTAGCTGCGTTGATTAAGATTATTGTGAGGTGATTGATAATACTAAGTTGTTCTTCGGGAATATAAGTCCGGGTTATCAATTGGTTCATGTTCACCTTGATTTATCAAAAGACGGAACAAAAACTCGTAGGTATATTCATGGGAGACGGATTTATCTATTACCGTAGACTTTTCTGTGTGATACAGATTTGTTTATTAAAGTCTTCGACTTTGGGTTGTAGCAACTCTTAGTTGTGGGTGAGATCAGCTAAGGGAATCAAGTACGTAGCATCCTGCATTGGGATCGGTGAGGCGTAGGAGCATAAGCGTACCTTGGATCAGTGTGAGATTGATTGGGGTTCAACTACAGTCCAGACCGAAGTTAATTTGGAGTAGGCTAGTGTCTGTAGTGGCTTAATACAGTGTGTGTTCAATCTGGACTAGGTCCCGGGGTTTTTCTGCATTTGCGGTTTCCTCGTTAACAAAATTCGTGTATCTGTTATTTCTATTCCACATTATATTTGTTTATATAATTGAAATATCACGGTTGTGCGTTGTTCAATCAATTAGAATATCCGACCTCTTGGTTGTTGATTTAAATTGATTGACACTTGGATATTGGTCTTTGGTACCATCCAAGTTATCTCTCTTTGATAAAGACTCGCAGATTTCTATTTGCATGAGTAAAGATCAAATCGAGAGATTGAGATATAAACTCTTTGATATACTTTTCTCTAGATTGATTCTGACTGTCTAGTTGATTCTCTAGAAAGTATATTGGAGTTTGTCCATACAAATTGCTAAGCGTTAAATATATTTATAAATTATGTTCTGTTTTTCTTCCTTTTTCCTCTTCGCTTCGCGAGCTGGGCCGGATATCTACTAATATACGCAATGCCATTTATGCTCCTCACTGCGATAAACCGCCATCTTCAGCGAACCGCCATTCACGTCTTCCCGCGATACGCCACATACCTTCTCGCTGATGCGCCGGGCAGATCGATTGATGATTAACAAAAGGTTGGGCCGCGCATGATGGAGCATATCGCGCCGACGCCGCAGCGCGAAAAAGTACTGGTCGAAATTATTACAAAGATCGTCGTAAGTAAAGATCAATGTCGACAGGTGGCATTCGCAAATTTATTTTGACGCTATCAGCGAACATCTGATCGCTGATCGCGCGGACTTTGACATTCGCCATTGTACATCGGGCGCCGCCGACGTTATGGGTTGCGGTCAAAGAGATGCGTCAATTTGCCCATTATACTTCAATTTGCGCAACATACGCCTCTTTCAGCGCTACATAAATATTTGCGTCAATATCAACGCCTCAAGCGTGATGATTTAGTAGATTGTTTCGTTGTTTATGAACGCTTCAAATATGTTTGCCAGCCGAGTTTATAACGCCGTTGAGGGTCGTATCTTTTCCCCAGCGCCGAGACGCATGAAACAATGGGGTATTATCGTATTTAAAATAAACAATGATCGGTACCGTGAATGGAGACGGTGTTGAAAGTGAGTCGTATCAGTTGATGTAAAATCGCAGTGCTGCGAGCAATAGACACGCTGTTCTGCGCCATTTGTTGAGCCGACGCCGTCGTCGAATCGCAATAAAACGCATTGAATTTGCCGACGTCAGGATTTACCGTAGTAGTATTACAGCCAGCGCCGTTTATCGGTCGCCAGAGTTTAAAAGTGCTGTGTATCGAGAGGTACTTGTTCAGACACGATCCTGCTCACAGTTGCATCGCGATAGTGTTACTGATAAATGATCAATAGTTGCCGCCGAACGCAGCGATCGCGGCCCTGATCGCGGGACGCCAATAAAGCCGAGCAAACCGGTAGTGACAGAACTGCCCGCAGCAAAGCGATCGGGACGCAGAGGGCCGCTGGACAGCGCCAGGCCGACGCAGTATCGCCAATTTTCGACATTAAATAAATGCCAGTCGGCTGCTTCACGCGGCTGCCGCGGCCGCCTGATTGCAGGAGTTGTAACATAGTCGATCAGCATGATTGTTTTGTCGGCAGAATGCAACAGTAACAATCGCATTGTCGATCGCAGATAATATATTGACAGCATTTTCGAAGCCGCACAGCGGTTTTGTGCAAGACGGCACGTTACGCTTTTAACATAGTTATCGTACAGCTGCTAGCAGACGATAGCGTTATGGCAGCAGAGTTGCGGTTGTCGACGCAATAGCTGACAGATCGCAAGAATGCGCTAGCAAGACCGCCGCGAATCGGGACGCAGATTTGCGAATATACGCATCGCAGTTAGCGCCATCGCCGGCTACAGCCTCGTAAACGCAGCCAGGCAAAGGCTGATCGCAGAGTTATAGATCGCATCAGCAGCATCGACGCGTTCAGGCCGCATCGCCGACCGCCGTTTCATTGTCATCGATCGCAGCCGCCGCCACAGAGTCGTCATCGCCGATCAGCACATCACTGATCGTACACGCGCTGTAAGATCGATGCGTATCGTCGACGCAGTATCAGCAATATGGCCGACGCGCTGACAAATGCAGTCGATCGCCGCCATAAGATCGCGATCGCAGTTGCGGTCACGCAGAGCCGCTTAACATACGATCACCGACGCAAGAGCCGCGATTGTACAGACTCAGAGTTGAAGATATTTTGATATAAAGAGCGTCAAATGTCAGTAATATCGTACAGCGCAATATTCGCGATCGAGGCTGCCATCGCCGGGATCGAGAGCCGCGGTCATAGTGATCATCATCGATAGGGTCGAGATCGCGACGCAGCAAGACGCGATCGCAGCCAGCCGCTTGTCAGCAGAATTGCACAGCGGGTCGATCGCGCCAAGATCGCATCGTTAGCCGCATCGGGCCGAAGCCGCAACATACTGACGTAGCCATCTCGATCGCCGCAGAAGTGCCAGCACCGCATCGTTGTTCGCGATAGCCGACAGAAATGTAACATACCGACTTCCTCCAGCCAGCAGACGCCGAAGCCGCATAACGTCGAAATAAGACTCCAGACGCAGCCAAACAGAGCGCATCGTTGACCGCAGAATTGCGAACATGTTGCATCAGCAATGCTTTCATCGCCTGAGCGCGGCGATGACAGCAAGTTCAGACTTCGCCAGCCGCGTCGCAGATCGCAGAGTTTTTAATACGGGTCGATCGCAGAAGCAGCAAGACGCGACGCATGTCGCTGCATCAGCGCCGACGCAGAAATTGCTTTTAATCATAGTTGGGACGCTAGCAGCTTTCATCGCCGAAACGCAAGACAAGATAATCGCAGCGGGCCGCTTATCGGGCCAGCAACGGCGCCGAAGTAGTTGTTTTCGATGAGATGCCATCTGGCTTCGCAAGACGTAAATACGCATCGACGCAGAACTGCAACAGGCTGATCGCAAATGAGCCAGCCGCCGCACTTTAGCAGCATCAAGATCTCAAATATCGCCGTCACCAGGGACGCAGAAGTAACATAGTCGATCGTGTAAAGACGCGAAGAATATCATAAAGACTTCGGCGACTGCCGACGCCAGGAACAAACATAGTCGATTATTATCGCCGAATAGGTAAAGAAATACTTTAAGGTTATCACGCTGCGCGTCAGTTGGACAAGCCGGATATCGCCGCATCAGCCAGAATAAAGTCGAATGCAGAAAGAACAGCAAAGTTAGTGATCGCTAGATCGATCGCGAAGAATGTTATGATGATTTGGTCAGCTCGAGCAACCAGCGTTAGTCAGCTATAGCGCCCAATCGGGAGCGTCAGATGATTATAAAATGATTGCATCACAGGCCCAATCAGTGCAGATAAAGAAGAGAACTGGATACGTTGAGGTTGTAGCAGCTGACATCGATCATAATTGTGCCAGATATATATCGCTCTCTTAACCACCCAATTGCCGGATATCAGCGTTTGCCGCCTTTTGCTGATTTTCGTGAAATGAATTCATTGCACTTAGTTCTATACGTCGCCAGGATGAGCGTTGTTGCCGCTTCAAACATGTTGAAAATCGCCTATACATGCTGATCATCGCCGGTTTGCCGCCATGCGGCGCCAGATGCGCATTTTTCACATCGCCTTCGCGAGCGCTTCAAACCCGCGAACAAAGCACAAGATTATATGAAATGATGCAAAATATATTAATTAGAGTTCGATTTGCGAGTCGTGGGTATTGCGACTTTCGTTTACTTGCGGTGATGATACCACGGCTGATAGCGCCTAAATGACGGTTTGCCGCCGACGAATCCAGATTTAAACGAATCAATTAGCCACAAAACCGATTGAAGATAGTTAGCCATGGAATTTATTGAAAGAGCTGCGCATCGATGACCAGAATCAGCTTGCAAATCAGATCAGCTGTTTGCCGAGAACATTCAGCTGCAGGCGCTCGACAGCCACCAAGTAGTTGGGAACAGAGCCTCAAAAAGCGCTTTGAAAAACCAGATTACAACAGCCTGACATCCCGACCGCAATTATTACGAAAGATCAGACAGCTCGACACCGATCAAAGATTTTCGTCGAGAACGACGTCACAATCAACCGACCGCAGCCAATATGAAAAGGACGCGTTGCCGACGACGATCTGGCTATTTGCGACCGACTACATCAAATTGATCGGGCTGACGCGCGACATCATCAACACAGCAAATTATTACCGCTAATCTTAACCATGCTGTGACGAACCTACAATACAGTCATCTTGAGATTCTCGCTAGCGGTTATTAAGCGGCGATAAAACAAAGCCCTCTTCCATGTCGCCAAAATAATTCTTCGCGAAATGCCGCTCATAAAGCCGTTGAAATTGCTGCTCACATTACTGACGCAAGCTGGTCGTTAATAGCAACAATTGATGTGGAGGTCGAGAAATAATGTCGCAGTAGCAGTCGATATTAACTTACTACTATAAAAGAGGTAATAATTTAGGCGGCAGACCTATACTCGTTGACGATGATTAACATGTGCCGATGACGCGATCGCCAAAGATGATATCGTTCCAGGCCATTTTCCGAAATAAAAATTTACCAGATGAAATATCGCGAATGAGTCAAAAATTAGCGCGATTAGCTCAGCTAAATATTGTAGGTGGCTGCTTCCATCAAGTACACAGCATACGAAGACATTATCGCCTTCAACTAAACCGCCAGCAGAATCTATCGGTAACATCCAGGGCCACGCGCATCTCAGCTCGAAGACGGAATAAAGACCACATGCCGCGAGCACCGAGGTATGGCTGATTGATTGGCGCACGCGCACGCTGAGCACTGAATCTGATTGTCGCTATCGACGACAAGATACGACGCAAGGCCGACGAACATTGTCGACGCAATTGGCGCCGACCGATTGGCACCGACGCGTTACCAGTGTCGACGCGATGACGGCACATTACTCTTGATGACGCTGCCGATGATCGCGCAGAAGAGAAATGACGCGTCGCTAAGAAGACGGGCGCAGGCGATGGTATACGATGCAGCATGTTGTTGATAAGAGCCGAACCGACAGTGAAGGGGCGCCATCGTGGTCCGCTCTCTCCGAAAATTATTACTTCCGAACTGACCTTCTCCTACAGAAGGTTAAAGAAAATATGCCGGTGGTTGCGTTCGAAATGAATTACTCTCAAAAATGAATCCCCAGATTTGTCGCCGGTCACAATTTGAACTACCTCACCCACACCTACCTCCCCATCTTATTTAATATTATCTTCCAAACACTTAAAACATAGCCACGAGAATCTCGTCTTCATTTCAGACAAAAAAGAAGAAATTCCAGTTATTAACTCATTTATAGTTAATAAATTATTAAGAAAATTTCAAGTACACAAATAAGACTATGAATCCGTTTCCTTAAGATCAACAGTTCAGTCTCATGGTCGTTTATAGTTGAGGTATTGATTGGTTATCATTTACATGGAGGAAACATTGATCCGATTGTATCAACATACGGAAGAGAAACATGGACGGGAAGAAAATGGGATGATGCGTGAATCTCTGTCTTGAGTGTTTTTACTCTTCGGTACCTGGCGTATAACAGTAAATCGTCTTACTCCGCCTGGCCTGGCCAGACGAACGATTGGGCGAAGAGTCTGTAATCGACTCTATCATCAAACTGGCCTTCTGGCCTGGCAATTGATTTCTGATTTGACGCAGACGTAGCCGCCGCCAGAAGATATCGCCGGTTTTTTCGTAATGGGGCTTTCGACGCCGCCCCGCAGATTTTAATGTTGTCCATTCTTCATCGCCTTGCGTTCAATCAGATCGGTTAACGCTTTCGTATCATCATGTTATATTGGTGTCTGGAGCCTGAGATGGCTTTCGGCGCTTTCTGGGGTTATTAGATGTAGCGTTGACACCGGGATATTGAGAGTTGTTTTTCTCAACTTTAGCCGCGATCGGTCATCTCGAAATAGTTTACACACTATGTTTGGGTGCGGTTTTCGCAGAAGGTCTGAATCGCTATCAGATTGCAGCGTTACTTATCAATTAAAATAAGAGCCGCTGAAGAAATGGCCAGCCGCGAGTCAGCCGGATCGAAGAATAAGAATAACCGACGCAAAGAAGCTGATCGGTCGAGATCGCGTTGCGGGTTTGGATAACGCCAAATTTCAGTTGATAGCTTATTTTTGAAGCTTTATAAAATACTTTTTCACGGGAAACATTTACGCAAATTCCTTGCCGGCGATTGAAGTAATCAACCACTGATGTTTCCACTCACTAAAAATATAACGGAGTCAAAAAGCCACCTCACGAGATAAAGAGATCTTGCTGTAAAAGTTGTTCAGGTGGGTAAGCGTGAAAATAAACAGTACCTAAAGAGAGACAAGATCAAGGAAGTCTTCTTTCGTTGCAAAACAATGATTGTATTGTTCTTTCATTTCTGTTAGTTAGTCACAAGATATCATCAAATCGCAGGTGGTTCGCGTCCGCTTATCGATATTCAAAGAATTACGCTTACAAGATAATTCTCAATACATTAAGATTTCCTTATGAATTTAGTATTGTAGGTTATCTTCGTCATTTAGCGTTAGTTTTCTACACATATTAAATTATTTTAATTTTGTTAGGTATCTGTGTTTACTATGTAGTAAATGAACGACATGCATTCTCTGGTCCTAGATATAGATCAGACAACGTGTGCACTCCAAACATTCCACACAATCATGAATGAATAAACATTCCCATTAGGAATACAATCGATATCATGTGAAAAACTTCAAGATAGAATTGAAAAACAAAACCAAATCATGTTAAGAACTAGAATTATCCTCAACACAAGAAAATTAGCATGCTTTGAAATTACATACCACAAATTATTAAAAAGGAACTCAAGTTCACACAAATAATTAAAAAGAAAATGAAAGGCAAAAACATAAGTGATGTAGTGTGTAGAGAGTGGAACGTGGTATGCAGTTTAAAGCCATATTCTCCAGTTCTTTATAGAACTTTTCCTTTAGCAATTAATTATTCCAGTTTTTCAACTCTTCACCTTCTTCACTTATTCATTTCGTTTGCTCAGTGAGAGAAGTCGCTAGTAAATTTCGAATAGTTATCGCAATCGATATCCGCCGACGAGTCAAACACTTCGAAAGACAAGACCACGAATATCGTTACCCATCGTTAAATTAACGGTTAAAAAGGGTCACCGTCGCCGCATAGCACAGTGTGTCGTATCGAAATATAAATCCAGCACTCGACATCGTTTTGGCAGCGGTTTCTCAGCTTCATGCATGGCTACCCTATTTTCAACATCAGTTTACCTAATCTTCAATATCGGTCAGTCGCACCATTGTGTCACTATCGCCGTTAGTAACTTGTGGATACTGCATGTTAGATTGCAGTCATCAGCCTACACATCATACATCTTACACACGATTCCCAAAATCTCAACCATTACCCGCACATAGTTCATACAATCAAACCCTCAGTACAAATGCGCTCAAATACACACAGAATATTTTTCCTTTCAATTTTTCCTTAAATATCAAATATTTTTCAATTCAAACTAAAATTTAATTTATCTTAAGCATATATACAATTTCTACTCATCCACACATCCAATCGTTCATCATAATACTCTTGTTTCAGTTATAACATTGTCATCTATATGCAATATTTCACCGTCTCTTTGGGAGCTATAATACTCGGAAAATCTTCTTTCACTCGTTTCATGTACACACACAGTATATAATACAGCTCACTGCCATTCGCCACCAAATATCATAGCTACCTCATATCAGCTTTTTCCATTACCATCATTCCACATCACGGTACCCGCATTCTCCGCCTGAGTCGCCGCAATCATTAATATCTTCACAAAGCCACACGATTCAAGGTTCTCTCGAAGAATCCATTGCACAAATTATCTCTCTTCAAAAATTATCTGTTAATCATTATTCACTTTTACGACAGATTAACCCATTTTCTATTTCGATTCGCCAAAGAATCGAGCACTATCTATAGCTAATTTTTATTTTTCATTCCTATTCAATGTTCCCTAGTTGAATGTTTCAAGAATCCACTTCATAAATGTTATTCATATCAGCTCTTCTCGATTTGGGCTACTTTCGCATACAAATGATTGAGAAATAAATCTTCTCAATTAGATAAATAATCTGGTAGTATGGGTCTATAATTGGGTTTGACACTATTTTAATGTCGATAGCATTGATATTACCAGTTTGCAGTTCTTTTACTTTTGAATCGTCATTTGTAATCCAATAGAAAATATATTCACGCCCATTTTCAATTTATCTTCTTACCAAAAATAGAATTTATCTCTCTTCTTCTCGACAGTGTTAAAGAAACAAGCAAAATACATAATTTTACAAGAAAAATAAATAAAGAAAGAGCAAACTACCAGATTGTATTCTACACGGGCCAATATTTGCGTAATTCAGAATATTCCGTAAGTACTAAACACTATGATTTGGTAAGCCGAAACAGTGGCTGCGAGACAGAAGTTTGCCTTACATCCATCGACTTGTTCCCTGTTTTTACTGTCACATAATGGGTTTTTCTAGCCCTTTCAGGATTACAATCTGAATTGTCTACCACATGCAACATATACATTACCATAAATACATACTTCCATACTCTCTGCCATAAATCATATTAAATTTTCCGCATGCATGATGTTCTGACTGCCTTGAATGGCATGATCGTTACAGACCAACCCTGACTGACTGATGCATAATCTTATTCTTGACTCAGCGGGATTCCCGCTCTTCTATTGATCTGGGCATAGTTCAAGTTCGTCAGTGGTTACAATTTTATTTTCTTCGCAATGATCGATGATGCCCCAAAGCGTGAGTAGAGACATACGCCTCCACCGGTATTACCCGTAAAATTAAACCACGTGTTGGGCTTAGACTTTGCCATGCAATGCCGAGAGCTAGCCGATCTGCCTACAGTAGGCTGAAATGCTTGTTGTGTTGAGTACGCAGGTCCACAGTCAGTATTGGGCCAAATAATGTAGACGCAGACGCATGCTAGCCAAGGCGGTCTTTCATAGCCGTGTATAAAGACGAGGGTTTCGCGCTTGCGATAAGCATGTTTGCGTTCACGCAAAGGTGAGAGAAATATTGAAGTGGTCTAAGCTAAACTCATCTCCACAGTCTCGCAACTGTCGCAATCACAACCCAACTGATTTCCACAGTCTAGTACACATAAAGTTACTTATCCACAAAAATTTTGCTTTCATAAATTTTCGCTGATTTTTGCATAAATTTCAGAAAATACGCTCTTCTTCTCAATGGTTCAGTCATTTTTGTACTAAAATTACTTTGGGCACGAAACACGATGAGGGGGTGCGATGGGTTGAGATGAATTGAAGAATAAAAGAAAGATGACACAGTTTTAATGTAAATTTCTGCCTACATCCACGGGTGAATTTCTCTCTAGTGGAGTTTTTAATAATAATATATTTTCTTCTTCTCCTCTAATGATTTTCGCTCATGCTTATGGCAGCGGAATACTTACTAATATAAATCTATCGGTAGTTGTCATTTCTCCTCAGCCAGAGGAAATCGCCATTCATTCTCCATACTCGCGATGAAACCGCCATCTATTAAAGAATGACGCCACTATGTTCATGTTAGTTATACTTGAGCGAAATCGCCATTCATGTTCTCCATTCTCAGACCGCCATTTCGTTCTCCAGCTACTGCGATGAAATCGCCATACTGCGATTTTCGATGTCGCGATTGATGATCGATCGTATATCGGGCTGGCAGATGGAGTCAGTCGTCGCACGCGGGCCACGGCCGCTAGCGGTAATATCGGCAAAGATAAAAGTTAGGCCAAGGCGAGTATTGTCGAATGGCCAGCAGCACGCCGGCAGTAAAATTGGTCGGTAAGTGTATCGTAAATCATTTGATTAGCTGGCCACGCTAGACTGAAGTGTTGACTTTTAAAGATCGCCATACTGGCAAATGCGGTCGCCGATCGTTGGTGGGTTGGATGAGGCCAAAAGATGATGCTCGCTTAAATTATTATGCGTATATTTGTTTATGTACGGTCATCAGTCGCTAGAGGGAATAGCGCCTCCTCGAAATACGTTAGTTCGAAGTCTATTCATCTGTTATGCCAGTGACACAAATTATTGATAAAAGTAAAAGTGTATAGTCTTCTCAAGATGATCACTGCGAGACAGTATTCAGATCTGACAAATCGCCTGCATTATCAAAGATAAAGGGGATCTTCATCGGAGAAGTAAACGCAGCCTGGCACAAATGCAAATTCTCCTAAAAATAGGATATCGAGCGAAATCGTTTAATGATTTAGAGATAAAATTTCGCTGCTTTCTAGCGCTGATTTAAAAATATATCGGAACAAATTTGTCTGTCGTACTCTGATGTCACAACTGTTCTGTTGTTTTTCTCGCAGATAAATTCAATTATCTCGAAGATAAAGTTGATTCGTTTGGTACTCGCTTATGGTTACTGTTCACTATGTGGCTTATCGCAGCACATTAAAGCCTGACTTTATCTCGCTTACTGGTCGCACAGAGTTGTTTCAATTAAAATATATAATAAACACCACCGAGGCACGCCGTTCAACTTAAAAAAGAAAGTCATTTAACAGAAGCGAAACTTAGCCAAAAGACCGTTGAGGTGATGTAGATCTATCTTCATCTATTAGCTCAGACAAGTCAAGACATTGTGAAAAGAGAAACAAATATACAGAAGTATTCATTTTCATGAAAATTGTGATGTCAAAGACGCTAAATCGTGCGGATTGATGAAATTATAAAACCACAAAAGAGACAATGATTTGTACTCAAGCTTTGTGCTTCTTTTCTTAAAGCCTTTTTTCTTTCCAAATCTTCTACAAAAAGAGAGGGTTATGACGTCAATCTACTTATAGTCGAGCGACATACGAACTGCTGTTTTCCGAACCGTTAATTTTCTTTACTAAAACTGTCCAAAGATTACTTGAGATTGCATTTAAACATGTTTCCATGATTGTGCCATGTCTTTCGAAATGATGTCAGTATGATTAAATGTTCATCATCATGAAGGAAAATAGAAATGCCAGCAGTCGCAAGAAGGAATGTGAGAAAGCCAAGAGCCTTCAGCCGTAGTTTTCCATTACTGAAGTACGAAGAGCATTTTTCAAAGTATTATTCACAGTCAAAGCTTTTGCGTAGTAAGAATTACGAGACTGCAGCGCCGCTCCGACATCATCGTTCAAGAAGTAAATTTGGTTGATATGTCCTCAATTTCATCTATCGTTCGTCGCTGATCTGACAGTAGTCGTATTATAATTCTTCAAAGGCTCCACATAGTAAATCTTCTGTTTTGCTTTGTCTGGAAAGAAGGTTCAGAAGTTGCGATTATTGACATGTTAGCAACCAACGCCATCGCCATATGTTTAGATTTTGTTTAAATTTGCTTGGAAGAGGGCTTAAAGATATCTTTTTATGGTTTTATATACTGTTATAGAGATATAAAATATATTCGTGAACAAGGATTGTCCTGATATCTTTAACAGTGCTCCATGCTTCATATCATATATTGATAGAATGAATGACTTTACAACAATAGAGGTTAAGTTTATAATGTTATTAGGTTAAAATCTTGTTTTCAATGATTATGTCTATTGCTTGAAACATCGCAACCTATGATGGAAAATAGAATCTTTCAAATTTCGCAAAGAGCTTGATCTTCACTATATTTTAGAGTTATCAGGAGGTCACGTGTCTGATGTTGAGTTGACTGATTTATTTATTAATAGTTTTGTTACAACCGCGAGGCATTGAGTTCCAGTATTTTTGAACTAAATTATCATTGTTTGGTTATTTAAAAGCAGTAACTCATAAGTCTTCTGCTATGCTATTTGATCAAGACAACTTACGCTCCATGCATTTTTATGTCGAGTGGCTGACCAATTAAATTGATTACTTTGTTAATAGTTTTCGATTATTACTATGGCTTTCTGTTCCCAATCGGTATTATTCATTAAAATACTTGTAGCACACGATACTGGTCATTTACTTATGTTTCAATTCCAATAAAGAGCTTGACAAATCTCGTATGCATTGTGTCCGTGTTGAAATCCTTCTCGAATAAGAACGCCTGTTGTAATGGTATGGGGGAGAGTTTTCGAACCAGCAATCGTCAAACGCTGTGGGAGCGTACGTGAAGGACGCTAAACTCCCCGCATTTAGCCGGCTTCATGATGCCGCATCTAAATAATATGATATGTGTTCTTTCTTGTTCATGAAATTTTCCTTCGAAGTTTCATAGATCCGCTCGTATACCTACCACTTATGCGGATATCACATGTAGTTCACACTGCTGTCAAATATATAAATTTTTCGATCATTACGGGGTAGTTTCATATGGCATTTATACATATAAGGGGAGCGATTACTATCACCATAATTGTTACAGTTGCATATAATTGGATACCCTTAACGCCGCGTACGATATTACGACATTATACCAATGATTGAGAACTTTGTTTTCTTGTTCTATAGCTGCTGCAGCTTAACACGATGATGTTAAACTACCTTTGGGGATCATTGAGTACTCTGAAGTGACGAAGATTCAAGTAATAAGCCGAAGATTAGCATGTGGAATAGGAGCTATTGTTATTCTGTTTATTTTGTATTCCATATGTAGTTAATATTTTGTCAGCTCGACAAAGGGGAGATAGCAAATGATGTTCAGGCCGATCTCGCATGCATTCAAGAAGGCCAGTGACAAACCAGTCTGATTTGCCTACAGGTCTTCGATAGAAAAGTGAAGTTGAGCTCAGCACATGACCGTCATATAAGACGAGCGACTCACTGCGAACCGCGGGAATTACGCCCAGGCAGGCGTGAGAACTTGCCTGTCACTGCTATTTTCCATTCTGTCTTCATACAAAACGCTTCTGATATATGTATTCATTATATTACTTGCCGAGTTTAACTTCGTCTATCTATTTCCTCGAAATAGCGTGCTGGTAGCTGTTTATCTCAGCTCATTCTACCTGAAGATTAATGCCGCAAAGATAAGCCAACACTGAGGCTGTCGATCAGTGCTGGTTTGTGAATAACGGTCGTTTACTAATGATTGAAATGAGTATTTAAATACATAACATTTCGTGGGGATATGGGCATATGTCCTATTCTGAATCAAAGTTTCGCGAACTTCGTTGACAGCAGAAACGGAAGGGCGTGAAGCCAAGAAACGCTTTTAGTACGTTTAACGGCCGAGCTTGCACGCTTCCTTAAGTCCGCAGTTCTTGTCCGCGAATTGCCATAGCTCCAAAATCAGCTTTTGAACTTCATGTTTATATAAACTGCGAATAAAAACCGTGGTTATTTCATGACCGACAGTGAGCAGTTGTAAAGTATTGAACAATCCTTTCTAATAAATTATTTGAGTCATTTGGCAGAAGAAGCAATGGCTGATATGGTACTCAGCCATATGGCCACCATTTGCACCATTGTTGACCAGTTTTTTCCGCAGCGAACGCGACATAAAAAACCCGTGTAACTGGACATTCATTTGTAATATTAAGTTTGATTCAATCGCTGGAGAAATATTAGCTACCTAACAGTTTCATCTAACGATGAGCCACAACGCTTGCTGCCAAAACTGCACAGTAATATATAAGTGAGACTTGGGCAATCAATACTTGCCGCAGATAATAGTTGCATAAGTTGTGGTTTTCCATTCTCCTTAACCTGGGTTTTCTAAACCAAAGTTAACGACTTCTGCCATTTCATTAAAGAGTTGCATCGACTTTCCAATGCAATGCGTTATTTACCACATTTATATTTCTCGATAAAGAAAACACAAACATTAGTTCATCGCTTGTGATTAATACAAAAAAAGTTGTTGCAAGCGATTAAGATAGAGTGATCATTAGTCGCCGTGATAGAAACGTGTTATCACAGTTCGCCACCTGATTTGTCAAAGACTTTAACAAAATTAGGATTGGGGGACGGATTTGTTGTCGATTATTTGTTGTATTGTCTGACTTTTGTCGTAGCACCTAGTTGTGGTGAGATCATTAAGGAACAGCACGATAGAGTGATAACGCACTGGGTTCGCATCTGGTTTGGTAGTTGTTGTCGCAGTTTATAATGCGTCATGGCCAGTCCTCGGTTTTCGCATTTCGCATTTCTTCGTACCAGGCTTATCAAGATATAATTAAAGATAACGAAATATCAGGCCGCGCTATTAATCAATTAGAATATCCGATTTTGGTTGTTGATAATTGATTGACATCTTCAGATATTGTCATCCGTTGTCTTCCTCTTGAACAGTATTTTCATCTGCTTGAGTAGTCAAACAGAGATCGAGATATACTTTTTCGATATACTTTCTGCATTGAGTCTCATCATTTGAAGATTCTCTAGGAAAGTATATTTGGAGTTTGTCCATACAGATTGCTAAGCTAAATAGTGTGGTTACTCATTTGATTCCTTAGCTGATCTCACACACAACTAAGAGTTGCTACGCACCCAAGTCAAGACTATTAAACAATTATCACACAAGTTTCTTATTGAATAGATAAACTGCCTCCTACGCATTGCTACCTACGAGTTTCATTTTTTGATAAATCAAGGTGAATCAGAAATCCAATTGATATACTGACGACATTCCCAATAACAGCCTAGAAATATCACCTCCTACACTAATCGATGAAGATATTGTGGAATCACAACGATGACTTAAGATTTGTGACTACTCTTTCAATTGATCTATTTTATAATAAATCTCGAAAATCTTTTAAAGAGTGTTGATGTAGGTTTTGTGATAAATCAGAAACCTCATGACCTATGTTACCCATAACAGATAACTAAGAGTTATTTAATCCAAAAAATACTGACAGGGGTGATATTTTCAAAACATTAATCAACCATATTCAAGATCATGGCAAATAATGGTCAAATCAAAGTCGCGATATCGCACCATGGCAATGCCAAACCAGCGCATATCGACATAAAATAATGCCAAATAAGTCATCTCACATCAATAAACAAGTCGATAAAATGGCTCATAAAATAATAAACAAATTATTAAAGCATTCCTAAGAACCAAGTCAAGATACACATAACAATGTGCCACCAGTTTGATCGCCACAGCCATGGCAACACGGTTAACCAGTCGCATATCGAGCACCATGGCAACAATGCCAATAAACGTCATCACACCATGGCAACACGCCAAATCAGTCGCATTTCAGCACTCCTCAAAGATCATGGTATCTTCTCGCAGCATCATAACAATGCCTGCCGCTATAAATGACCACGCCAACATGTTCTTAGAAGATTGCACCAGGTCAACATACCGCCATTAATATCGCAACAGCATTTAAATGCTGCTTTGGCCCACGCTGGAAGGTAGCACCACATATCGTTAGGCACATGCCAACACGCAACTGCGTCATTATTAGCCGCTATGCTTTACACGCCAGTCAGATTTAGGCTTCGTAAGATTTTTGTAATCCAGCCAAGATGGCCGCCACGCAAGATATACAGGTTGTCATCGCACGCCAAATTTGATAGCACCTGACGTTACAGTGGAGCGCCGCAGGCAGAAGACTTAATTGAAACAATGATGACGCGACGTTATCAGCACAGGTCACATACGGTTATATTTTCAGTGTCGCAGGCTTAGCCCACGCCAATACTCTTAGGCCGTAGCACTCGTAACCAGTCAACATGTCACGCCGCTAATATTTCAACATCGCAGCCGCAGTTACATTTCAGTTATACTTTCGTTCAATTTAGCGCCCAGGCCGCGCTATAACATAACGCGACGGCGTTATTAGATACACACGGCTTTAGTGCCGCTAGTGTGCCTTTACCACTAGCTTTATTTGTAAGATTTCAAATCCAGGGTCACCGCACGTGCGCCACAACATGCCAACACGCACGCAGCCGCTTGCTTCCAGCGCCGAGCAGCGCCTTAACCCACGCCAGTCGCTTCATAGGTTATAGCATTTAAGGTCAGCATAACAGATGGCCGCGACGCATACATGCCGCATACGCTAGGCCAACGCGAGTACTTTACCCACGCCAAAGTTCGGGCTTCCGCAAGACTTACCAACATGGAACAAGATGCTGCTGGTTTTCATGCTGTCACCAGTAAATGCAGTTACATTAAAGCTGCTTATTCATTCACTAAATATATTTGTGTTTCATAAGACTTGTAACTGTGTCAACATGTTATTATACACGCAGTTATTAGCTTTAAAGTCAGCGTATTCATCTAAATATAATACTTAGGTTTGTAAGACTTGCAACCAAATAACATAATGAAGATGCGTCATTAGCATATGTTAACATCGCAATGCGAAGTTATATCCTAAACAAACATATTTGTATTTCGTAAGACTTGCAATCTGTCATGAGGTCAAGATTTGTATTATTAGTAATATGCCACGCTGTAGCCTAACTTGCAAATCGTCAAGACATACATTGGCAATTACGCCACATTACGCGGAAACGCGTAATTCACATCAAGGTGAGTTCTCACATGCCATTGGCACATGCCAAACATACACGCCGGTGGTTACATCGGCATCACACACGCCATTGGCACATGCCAAATATCGCCGGTAATTTCACAAACGCGCTCCAGCCACTCTGCCATTACACACTCTCAGCAAGCGCCATTTCGTACAGCGATGCAACCAATCACTGAGATCGACACAAATCGATGCTTCTTAGGGTTTTGTTTACGGCCAAAGATGCATTACTTCACATAAGAAAGCGCGAAAAGTGAATAAAAAGCGGTCAAATAAAAGAGGAATAATGTGAAACGCCACATTAAACATAAAAAATAATTCGTTTCACCTTACTCTCCTTCGCCAGCTAATCTCGAATTTCGTATAAATATGCATGTTACCCGGTCGCAGAAAAATACACATTTCCAGGTACTTGTACTTTCCAAAGCCTTCATCTTTGCTCTAGCTCTCTTCACTTTCCATTACTAAACGATATTTCTCTCAGTCAAATTTTCCTAGATCAAGGTGCTGACGCCATTTGAATTTAGCCGGATTTCTGTAAATGATTCTCGACGAGTAAAAATTATCAATTCAATAGCTTAGGTCGTTCACGAGTCAAGCAGTAGCTTTACCATAAACAAGAAGATAATACTGTCACAACATGCACTGCTGTTGTCTGCTTCTGTCCTACGATTTAAAGCAATCTACTGAGTTTTACAGGTTGGGTGAAGCAATCGAGGTCGCACCCAATAATATCAAAGAGGTGCGCGATAATGATTACCCAAAGCTAATATCTTCACCATAGAAATGAACTTAAAGCAGTTATATAATGAAATTAACTATCATTTAGATATATAAGGCCTAAACGTTGTACCAATTTAAATGTTTCAATACACCAATGGTTAGCCATATGACAATTTCATATCACATTCATCTTTTATCGTTTACTCTAAATGAAACTAGTTAGAGAGTATAAAATTTTCATAGAAGTATATTATATTTACAATTGAAACAAAATGATTTGATTCATTCGTCATTTCATGAACATTGTACATGGCTCTGTAAAATATTGCATTCTCAGTATATATATTTATATATATGATATATATATTAGTTCATGAACAACATTTATATATAAACGGTATATATTAAAAATGATGTTTTGCATTTTCAAATCTATATATTTTCATAGACATTAGTACGCCGATAGTGTGCATATATTTCTCGATCACTACGTTACGCATCGTGGCACTACATAGCTTTCTTGTTCTTGCCTTGACTTACATAAGATGGTCATATCATTCATGTTTATATTCAAACATGGCCAGTATGAAGCAAAACTCCGTTTCGTCATTGAAACATTTTCGAAATATTCTTTATCAATACGACCACAAATTACAGTCTTCAAAGGCTCTTCGCGACGGCTTCCGAGTTCGGCTATCAACGACATCATCGGTACATTATAATGATTTTCACATTTATATTTGTCTTTTGACTTTCGTCTGAGTACAAAAGATGAACTTCTGTTGCTTCTAAGTTTTCACAACACATATTTGAAAGAAATATTTACACGAAGATAAATTTCCTCTTGCTCAAATATACGTAAATGAAGTGCCTATTTAGTAAATATTTACTTTTTGTTCAAATATGAGATATATATAGACTTTTTGAGCGATAAATTTCACATACCTTTTGTTGATGAGTTCCGCAGTTCCTGATTGTTCTCGTCTTCACCGAGAATGCCAATATTACTTACAATTTAATGAGATTTTAGCTATGGTCTCAGAAATTGGGCAAGACTTACAGTTTTTAAATTGATAAATAAAGTTGAGATAGCACGTCGAGAAATGATTAGCTCGGAGATTTTCTTAGTGAGAGCTCGTAAATACGTTATTTCAGACATTTGCATTACCCGTAGTTTCGGTGTTCAAACACTGGTCTATAAATAGTTGCATTTCGAAAAGAAACGATCAGACATGTAGCTTTCAGTACAGCTTGTGAGTTTCAACATCCAGAGGAGTGCTCAATTAGGCGAAATCTTGAGCATCGCCAGCACTTATGTGGATGTTAGCGTTCATTTATAGTCGCTGGTGGAAACTGATACCGCAGCGAACAGTTGCCCTGATTCCTCGGTACCTTCTTCTCGATATAAGATTCACCAAACTGTGTCAGTATCATCTAGAATCGCTTGAGCCCAAGAGGCGCCCAGATAACTATTGTTAACAGTATCGAAGAAAGTGATTGATCACAAGAGATTAGCAAAGGTGCGTGTGTGTCTGCCGAGACAGAAGATTTCCGAAGACAAAAAGATTTCTCGATTTCCGGGTTCTGTCTTGCCTGACGATCGCATCCGTCCAGTAATCGACGCCCGACAGTTCAGCCGTAATAACGATTCTGCGAGCCGATTGACGCGTGGCTCAGTCCGCTATTCTCGTAGCTGCTGATAGATTGAGTGCATCATGGTTTGTTAACAAGAGCCTTTTGCATATGATTCTGAGATATCTTTATTCGAAATAGTCAAAGAATAAAAATATCTAACATATTGTTGCCTTCTACAGCTTGGAATAAGCATTCAAAGAATAATTGTTAGCAAGTACGTAGCTGGTTTAGTGATTATCAAGAAACTAAGGAACTATAGTTTAGTTGCTTGGTTTTCACAATGCGAGTTGTTATATTTGCGGTAGCGGGCTTGATCCTTATATTCAATTTTTCGACTGTGTCCCGGCTTGCATTTTTTATGCTTCTCATTAACAAATCTTACTGTCTTACTTTTTCCCCTAATTATAATACTGTTTGTTATAATAAAAAGTGTAAATACACAAACAAATAAATTCCGTATTGATAGTTTATCCATATTGGTTAGTCCACCTATTATCAATAATACATCTTTATTGTTGTATTGTCTGACCCGCATTCATATCACACAAGTAAGGGAATACGATTTGTTACAAATCTTCGCCTTGTCCAGAAAACACTTTCGCAAGAATATTTTGTAGCGATGATCGCGGTGTTCCCTCGCCTTTTCAATTGGGTACGAGCAAAGTAAACACGGAAAGATCTAACACCGCTTATAAGACCAATTGCTTCATGAATCTTATTTCAGCACGTATCGTCAAGATTTACCGAACAATTATTAGGAAATGGTGCGCGAGAGTCTGTTAACAGATTTCAATACTGAGGTCGCCGACGTTGCACGCCCAAAATAGAAACGGGAAACCGAGTTTCAAATGTTTATCAAACGAAGAAAAAGGCTTGGCAAAGTAGAATTAGATAGTTTTGGGAACGTTGCTATACATAAAGGACTACAACATCATGTATTAACATACAACTTAGATACCCTCGATCTTCCGAAATATCGTAGAAAGAAGCAACTTCAAATTTACGATTGGGAAATCTTGAATGGATTTGTTAAATCTATTTCTTGCCATTCTCTCATAAATCCCTTCGAAAGATTTATTAATGCCATTCTCACTGAAAGCCATTCTCGAAAGATATAGTGAAAAATTTCAAACACTGCTCATCTGATAAACAAATGATCTTCACACTCCACGAAGCACCGTCGCCGGGAAAAGCCATCTTGATCATGAATCATTACCTATTCAGTTAAAGCTCTGTTAAAAGTTCAATGTATAGAGTCGATAAATGATTCTCCGAATTTAATGCATTAAAAATTGCATTTATTTAGTTCAATAATCATTATCATTGAGTCACTAGATAGCTTGAGATCTTCTTAAAGAAAAAGAGTCGTTATATTCATAAAGATACCACGATCGCCGCATCTTCATGATCGACTTCAGCCAAGTTAAATACAAAGATCGTTGTTGAAATATCTATATCACTCAATGCGGTTAGCGTGTTTTTGTCATACAAGATCGCATTCAGAATACACCGAATCGCGTTGTTTGACGAGACTCCTCTGATTCATATGACTTCAAATAGAGGAAACAACTAATATTGCATTAGTTGTCAATATAATTGCGATTTAACTCAGTCGGACATAAATGCCGATGTCAATAAATCATCTAATGATAAAGGAAATAAGAAATAAAGTACCAAATGCCAGTAATTGTTGTGCCAGATATGCTGTGGTTCAAGATACTGCTAATTGAAAAGAATTTTACAATACATCAGATTACTGTTTCAAATTCATAATGAAGAGAAAATTCATATTGTCAATATTATCATTAAATGGTTTCATGTGAGAGGCAAAATAAGATTTCTTGTGTAGATTATAAATAAAATCTAATTGAAAATATACTATTATATTCGTAATATTATATTTTCGGTAGTTTATGAAAAATAGCGCAAAGGATAATCTTCTACTTAATCATTTCGACCGAATTATGAGTGTCAGATCCGATGTTCGTGTTTGATCTGAAATATCACCTAAATGTTATTCTTTTGATTTTGAGAAATCAAAGAGAAAAATCAAAAAGAGAGATTGGCTTAGCAAAGAAGGAAAGAGAATATGTCAAGAAAGATCAAATAGAACCATTGACACACTTTCAGAAATTACAAAAACAATTGGCAATATTCACGGTAATTTTTATCGAAGAAATTCTGAGCAACAGTTGAAGAAATACAGTTGAAGATCAAAGTATTTCACTGCTTTTCCACATCTATATGAAGGATAGTTGTGAAAATAGATATCAGCTTTATTACAAAAAGGTCTACTGGCCAAAACTATCTATTAATACAAAATTAGTTATTTTTATAATTTTTCAGATAGTTTTCCGATACATGTTCAATGAATGCTATTATTACAAGTTTATGGGATGTTTGGATTGCTAATCCTTAATATTGTATCTTTATTTAGTTTTTGTTAAGTTCTATCCATGTTGGGAGGCTTAATAAAGGATATAGCAGTACCTGACAGACCATATAAAAAACATTGGTCGTAAAGATCAATTTGTGTTTCAGAGAGTTGTGTTTAGCATAAACATGTTTCTTCGTTTAACTTTAGCTATTGGCAACTATTAGTTAAAACGGATTCAACCCGCAAAATGCTTTTTGCCGTTTAAATTTGTTTGCAGACAACATAATAAGTATACTCAACTCCGGAATCCCGCACTTAATGATATCTTTTGGAGATGTAGACAGTAACGAATTTGTTGCTGTTTTCCGTTTCTTGTTTTGCTTTTGATTAACAAAATTCGGAAAAAGGATGTTTATTCCATTATAAAAAGGGTGGGATGTGTAGTGCGGATTCATTATTTCCCGGCATAAAAACTATTATTTGATACTATTTTTTATTGTTTGGTATCACTGTTTTTTCGTTTAATCTTAGTCGCGAAATTGCGCTATAATGTACCATGTTTGCTCATCTATTCGGCGAGATATCGTAAAAATAATTTGTTTGTTTATAGTTTGACATGATCATTGTTTAGTTCACGAGCCTCCGATAGAGAAACTGCTACCTCATCTAGTTAAACTTATCAAAAGCAGCGATTCTACATTGTCTAATCGAAATGGACAAATACAGTTACAATAGTAGCTTAAATCCTGCGAAAGGTTCATTCAAATAATTAGTTCCCATTTATTAAAAATGTGTTACTCGAGTTGTCGAAATAATATTATGTGCAAATGGTTTAATAGAACTGTTTCTGTCACTCTGTTAAATCATTAAATTGCCGGGCTACGTTTCGATAACATATTAAAACAACAGTTGTGTCGCTCTTGATATTGGTTACCTGTAAATGGTATGAAAGCAATTTCCATACGATCCTCGGCTTACCGAATCTTCGTCATTCCAGACAGCCAGAGTAAATATGGAGTAAACAAGGATTGCATCACTGGCAAAAGGACACTGTGCTAAACGCTAGGTCTAACTAAAGAGGTAAAAACATGATTGCGTGGGGATAACATATATTGTTATTGTAGTTAGTATTGACTACATATAAATTACTGCATAATTCAGATAGTACAGCGTCTATCTGGCCTTGTGTGGAAAGATAGTTTGTTATTCAAATAAATAACAACGCATAGCGAATGTTGAAACTTGGAATCAGTATAATGAATTCCCAAAATTCATATGTACAGCATATCACTAAAATATTAAAGGGGAGATTGGTTAGAGCTATACTCCGGAAGACATAATAGATGTTTCGTTGGGCTGGTCACATTTGTGCGAATCAAACCATTAGAAAGATCGCTGAGTACAACAACTTTTGTATAGTTAAGACTAGAAAGTCTAGATTATATTAATAGCAGCTTAGTTACTCGAAAGATCCAGTAAATAGTTGCACCTATTCGCTATCATTCTTCCTCTGAATAGTAATATTTGATTGAAATGCTTATTCTAACGATTCTTCAAGTTGTGCCATTGAAAATCGAAGTCGCGGGACGATTATACCTAGTAGTAAGACATGACATAGTGCTGTGAATAGATACGGCGGGCGCTGAACTTCATATAAGAGAATGACATGGGTCGCATGAATGCTATTGTGATTATAAAAGGGTAGCGAAGATTTTCAATGTTTACATTTGTTTAAAGGAAGTACATTTTCATAACTTGTTTTATCGAAAGTGAAATGTTAGTTGGTAGTTAAAGATTGCATATTTTGGATTCAATAATATGTGAGTAGAATCATCATACCCTATTATGTATTCGTAAACTAATCATCTTTCATACGACTTGCTGGCTGGTATGACTCTCGGTAAAATGATCCTGTGCAATCACCTAAGATGGTAATATCGATATTTGTGATTATATCGTGATCTATCACAAGAGTTGCGTAATATGCAATGAAAATCCTGCGACTTGTGTAATCGATCACAAGTATCGCCTGAGAAGGTCAACCCATATCGATGTCGCAATCGACAATCGCCTAGCCATACAACTGATCCTGTGTTTGGTGTCATAAACTCCATGATTATGAATTGATATTTGATCAACAATATTAGTTCACCTGGTCATGAACAATTATGGTATGAATCGATTCCAAGATTGGAAATAGAAAAGAGGATTTATTAAAAACATTTTCGACATATTTGAAAATAAGATCAAGTCTTTTATTTGTTCAAATATATTCCTTAGTTACTGACTAATTAAGAATCTTACTGGTTGTTAGTTTTATATACATTACCAGCAATTGTCTTAGGTAAATAGTAATTGTAATGCGCTACTGAGATTTTCTGTTATATCGGTTGGACAGAGCCCCAAAGAGAAATTTATTCATTTTGGATTTATCAGAAATTCTCGTTCAAAGTCATCCGGGCTCAGGTTGGTACAGTAATTTATGAAAACTGTATCAAGCAACCACTTCGTTGAGTCACGATCCTGTATCTAACAGGCTTAAATTTGACGACGCCGCTAAAGATCTTCCATGGGATCAAGAAGTTTACGAGTGTCGCTGGTAGAACTAGGATAATTGCAGTACTATAGTTTTGATTTATTGACTAACGGCCGCCGAACCTGATCAGCACCAGCTCGCTATTCTCGGTACTTTCTTCTGTATTGCCAGATCATCTCAAACTGCATCAGCAATTTATCTTGTGAATCAGCGCTTGCAGATTCAGCATGTCTTGGTGATAACGATTGTTAACAGACTCTGCCTTGCGATTGATCACAGCAGAATAAGGTGCTCAAAAAGTCTACGAAAGACAAGATTTCCAAGATTTCAGTCAGCGTACGTCTCGATCGACCCACCCAATCGATTTGTCAGATTGCTTAGGCTGTGTATCACGTCACCTATAGTTTCTGTTTGATTCTATAGATTACTGTACGCATTTGTTATTGCTGAGGAATGATTCGACAGCAAAGGAGTGCCTATTTGTTAACCAAAGAGCCTTTTGCGACTTGAGATATTCATTCGGAATCAAGAGATTGTTACCAGATTTCCAGTTGTTCTCTACTGCTTAACGATCCAAAAATGTTAGCGCGCAATTATCGGTCAGAATAAATGACAAAGTCTCAAGTGAACTATAGTTTGGGCTGTTGTTCAACTGTATGTTTAAAGTTTGTTAGATTTTTGTATGGGGCAGTTTGGTTTCCTAAGAGTATCACTTCGAGGTCCCACTTTTTCGTTAACAAAATCTGTCGTATCTTTACTTTTATTTCAAAAAGAATTAGTTCGTGCAAAATATACAGTTCGCACTGTAGAGTTATTGATATTCTGTAGGAGTTTGTTAAGTCCGAAATTATTGGGTAATCACATTCTCATTACATTGTCTTCAACTCTTATTCATAGATCTATCACACAAAGTGCTTGGAATACGATAATAGTTATTCAATTTCATAGACAACAATTTTCGCAGTTTTATTTACTTATCAAGGTGCTTAGCGCTAAACCTTCTCACGCCAAATATTGATAACAATGTTAATATCTTTGAAAGACTTCATGCTAAGTCTGCTCAATGAACATTGTGATAATTACACTTATCAGTCGTAGAAGAAAAACAAGAGACGGAACAAAGAAATCAAGCAGCAGGTCACACGATGATTGCAATAACCAACATACCTAAATATATTAGAATGTGCATACATACAGTCATCTGGAAAGGTGAGAGCACATGAAACTGAGACATGATTCCTTCGAAAGAGTTATACACTAATTACCAGCCTTGTATATTCTCTAATATGTCATCTCTCTTGTCTATATTCTGCTTTCTTGATAGAAACGTTACTCTGAGTTTATGATACATTATTTACTGACATATATGCGTAGCTCTAGCTTATGTTAACAGTCATTAAATCATGATCGACATTGCATGCAAAACTTACCTAAAACAAGGGCAGTGGAAGGATTCGATAAGGTCTCCGGTGAGGGCGACGTCACAAGTACACATACTGAACCAGATTGGAAAATTCCATAGCCGCGAGTGTAAAAGCATTTCTGCCACATTACGCCGCCTCGCAATGACCTCGCGCCATTATGACTGGTGCTGCTGTCTGTGGTCAGATGCTGAATAATTCAGCAATTGAAAGAAGAAAAGGTGGATGTTCATTGGTATGGCTGTGAGATGGTGAGAAACAGGGTTGGGAAATGAAATGGAAGTTTGAACTAGCTGTTTTTGATGCAGGCGGTGCAACTGGCAAAGGTCGGAGCGGGATCGACATCTATTTCACACTTTCTCATCATTTGAGATGCCGTCATTAACCAATTAGATTGATCATGATTGATAATGACGAGACCATCAACAATGGTAGACTTCAAATAGCTAATGACTGTTAATGAACATTTATTTTTCATACTGATAAATTTTCGCTAAGCGACACTTTTACTAGCCGACAAATCATGACGTTTTATCGAACATTTATTATGTCATTGATATTATTCGGAATATTCGAATCGATCGAAGAAATATAGAACTATTATAGATTCTAGATAATCAAGACAAGAATACCTTGCAAACTATTATAAGTTCAACATTACATGCACCGTGATACAAAAAATATAAGTATCTATATATAATACTTATGTGATATTATGATAAATGTTATAATTCTTATGTATATCATATGAAAATTTGTTTAACTATAATTGACGTGTATTTTTATTATGCACAGAGTAAACCATTTTGGAATCGTTATTAGCATTCAGCTAAAAATAGTTCCTCTGCAGTTTCAGTCCAGCTCTAGCAATTATGAAACTGTCATAATATAGAATTCCTACCGGGTCATATCTTATGTTTCCAGCTCGGCATGCGCATACCAGTTGTTCTATTAAGCGGTTTATTCACACTATATTTATACCAATCCATGCTGTAATTGCTGACGCCTGCCATTGTATATTACACTTTCGTTCTCTGTATTATCAGGTGATCATTCACAGGAATAATAAAAGCAGTCGGTTATAAAGATCAAAGCGAACCGCCAGGCCGAGACAACGCCGATGTGAGACATACATGTTACATTATAATGTTGCTCACTGCAGAAGGTGCAAACATATAGTGATCGCTTCAGTAATCCGCAAGACAAATGCCATTATCGGGATGTCGAATGACATCTATTATCATCGCAGACGAAGCGTTGTTTTCACACACAGATGCTGTGTCCGCCGCTAACGAAGGCATTATTATTTGCCGAGTTGATGCCCTGTCGGCTATTGGCTCATTGAGTTCAGCTGAGAAGACGCCAAGAACGACGCAATGACGTGGCAGATAACACATCTTGATAAATTAAAGACAACATTCGTTTAGGAAAACGGCGTCTGTGAGGAACGGGTTATCTTTACCAGCTTGAACCTCTTTGCGGTTATGGGCAATTTTAAACGTCATTGTGCGTGCGGAATATTGCCATTTTTCTGTGTTCATTATCTTCATTGACCATTTCAACGGAACAAACCGTTTTGGCTTATCAGAATAATTTTCACGTCAAACATCGCCAACATCAAGCTCGCCGTTGTCAACTTTACTATTTTCTCACCTTCGCATGCCCTTCGTTGGGTCCAACAGAGCTTCGGCAGCTCATACTTACGAGAGCCATAACACATTATTACGCGTTTTTATCTTGCAGATAGTTCTGAACTTCACATGACCAAACAGATAGATCTCAGCTAATGATTGTCTTCACTTTCGCTTTTTCGTCATATTTCACGTCGCAACAGCCTGGTGTTGAGGTTCTGACTTCCTTTAACTTCAGATGTTTCAAATGATGCTCAAACAGACATTCCGGCCACCGAGCTTTCGCGGCGTTAAAAAGGATCGAACGATTTATTACTGATCATGCCTAATGATATCGAGCGCGCTAACACTACGCTCGTGATAAGAATTACTTAATTATTTCTAGCTGTTTGGAGCGCTCCTATGTGATGCTATTGTCACGCCGCTAAACACCACGAGTCGCTGATGGAAGACGCCAAATTTGAGTTGCATCGACAACAGCCTCGCTGTTTAATAAAGCCGTTGTTTTCAAGACGTCGTTTGACTGCTTTCGATCGCCGTGAAACATAATTAATCGTTTTGAACTCCGATTGATAATCACTATTCGATGATCATCGCAACTGCAACAGATGTTGTAACACTCTTACACATAATATTGGCGACAGAGTTTGCCCTTCAATGCCAATCATCATCACCTGACCACGCTTAGTTCAAAGCGCATTATCATTATCTTCTGATGCTGGAAAAGTTGATTTATTTTCAATTTCACTCAGCACAAACTCCATAATGTATTGTACGGCTTGCTACCAATTTATAATGCTGTCCCTATTTTTAGAACTCACTCAGTGCCAGTAAAGCCAGAATGTTTCCACCATGCCTACCACGAGCGTAATAATGTCCTTGAGCATCCAGTTTTGTCCAGAATACTAGAAATAAACTTTTCCGCAGAGCGGTCTTCTATCAACCCTGATACTGCCGCGATAAAAACGCGTTGCCTAGCTGTCAGCATAAAATAGTCAACACATGATATTATCGGTTTCCTCGCTTCTTTTCTTCCAGCTAAATCAAACTGTTGTTTCGTTTTGTCATGAGCAGTACATTTTCTAAACTAGTACAATCACTATTTCGAATCATTGCATTTCCACATCTCCATTTGGGACTATATTTGCTTTCCACGAAGATCATATTTATCGATGCGATAGTCGCTTATTTCGATGTTTTATGTTCAAATTGAAGTTTTCTATAATTTTTGTTCCCAAATCTTTTATCAAAGATAAAAATATTTCAATTCATCGTCGCCGAGTACTAACTTCTGTATTGTTACATGTTCATATTAGCAAAATGGTTTGTTGAATGTCAACATCAAACACATTCAGAAACAATGGATTATCCTGAATGAGTATTTGCGTCTTGCCCATTGGCATTTGACACGCTGTTATTTTGATTTATCGCGGTGAATCTCTCGCTTAATAATTTTCCATTTTGTCTCCGCATTTCTCGTGCATTTGTCAGTCTATCCTCACTCAGTCCATTATAGGTCCTCTCATAAATGGATCATCTCTTCCCAGGCTTTATTACAGTAGTTCATTCACAAAGAATATAAAATTGTTGCCGACGTAAACAATATACGGCTGTCATGTTGTTTTTTGATGAGACACATTTTTTGCATCGGGTGACAGTCATTGGAAAAATGACTTCTTCAATCTCATTCACGTTTTCTGTTAAATCATTTGGTTTTCCATAATCGTTGATAAAGAATAATTTTTTCGTGCAGCTTGAGGGACCGTCAAGAGGCGCCGTGATGATGAGGCTGCCACAGCGACAGTTGTCGACATTGGTTAATGATGAGTCGCCACCTACCGCGAATGATGGTTTATTAGCAAGCATGATTGTAATTGAAGAATTTATTAATGATCGGGCCATATTTTCACATTTCGTTCCATCTATTTATTATTCAAACGCTTACGATTCATCGCCGTATTTGCTGCCCGCCAGATATGATTCGGCTTGAATTACTTACTGGTTATACATTAATGGCGTATATCTTCCCATTTCATGACACGCATTACTAACTTAATTTATCTTCTTTCTATTATCGTTATGATAAATGGTATTTCTACAACGTTACTCAGACGTCGCAGTTCGCAGCCATCAATACTGAGATGTTAGTCCGTTAAAGAACATAATTCTCATACGTAGCTATTTACGTTGGCTTTATCTTCACTGTCGCCTGATGCAGAATGCTTACATGGTGAACTTCAAGAAGAGAATATAGAAATGTTCACCGCTATGTGGATTCTTCATTTGGCCATATATCGCTTTCTGCTGATTTCAGGTACCAGATTTAGTACCTTATCATAAATTGGATTTGTCACTAAAATGACTTTCTTCATTTATCTGGTTAATGGCTCGCATGGCAATTATTTTATCAAGTTGTTATGCTGATGATATTATAAATAGCAGCTCTTACCGCCGCAATTATTATCGTCGAATTTTAATTAAAGATTTGGTTCCTTTATTTAATTGAAGTAAATTATGCTTTCTCTGGTCAGATTACGCCGTACGCCATGTCTTATTCAGCAAAAATGGACGGTGCCAAATACTGTATTCTGCTTTCAGACATTTTCGAAATAGTCCTATTAACTGATGCCGGATAAATGGGATATGCCTGCTACATTATAATTTTGCCGCCCGACTTGGCGGTTGCCGGACAGCGGATGTCAGCTTTGCGCATACCTGCCGCTTTTCATCGGTTCGCAAAAGTCGCATATTTCGTTATCTGCCTGGTATTCTCTCGGCCATCTTCACTACATCTTCAGGCGTATAATGATTCGCTGGGCTGGTTCTGAAAGATCGAAAAGTTAAAAACAAGACTCAGTTTAGTAACGGGCAGAATATGACTTACAATGCCAGTAAATTCATGTGGATATCCAAATATTCTTTCGTAATCCATGTTTCACCACTCGTACTGCATGGTGCAGGCTCTGCGCTGTCCACATAGCGTCATTTGTCGCGATCGCGCCGTTTCAAACTTGATACGCTTGTCTCTCTAAAGATCACGCTTTCGCGAGGTGCACCATACTGCATGTTAACACACTGCATCTACAAGATTGGGAAGACCAGCTTAAAACATAGAAATTGTCACTTAAATTCAAGAACTCTTATATACTTCTTCGCTCAACAATTAGTGCGGAAATATTAACAAAAATATTAGTGCCCGCTTATCTCCTGTGTCTGGTTCCAAGCCAACCTAACAAACGGCTGATCGCCGCTGAATAATGAGTAAACCAGGCAAGACAGAGAGATCGAAGTTGGAGCTGTGGGAAGATTGATGAGATTACGGCGCGAAGATAAGAAGGGCCGAAAGCAGTCAGCGGAGTCAGCGTTAAGACGCATGTTTATGATGGCATGACACGCCGATGCTTATAGTTCAGCAAATGCAGGTGAGGTGCATGGTTTAGTAATGGTGATGTTAAATGAAAAGCCACTGAGTTCGGTTGATGCTGCGGCAAGTAGATGATGGATCGCGATAGATTCAGTTATTTACGGAATAAATATTATCGATGGAAAGCTGTTCATAGGTGCTGGTAGAAAATAGAAAGTCGCTGTGAAGTTTGCTTCCTGCGATAGAAGATGCCGCAAATCGTAGAAGATGAGATGATGAACTGGTTACGAGAGTCGAAGATGCCCAGGTGATATTTAAAGCCAGTATCAGGATAGATTATAGGCTATGCAGGCATAAAACGGATCAAGTTGCCCGAAACGATGGTCGTAAATGGTCCAGTCGACGAAGGCGATTGTTGCGGACGAGATAAAGAAGATGCGGTTGTTTCTGAATTCCGGGATCGTCCCAAATCGAAATCAAATGAAATATTCAGGGAACTGATATCATTGAAGATGCAGAAGAGCCGTATCGAGCAGAACAACGACATGTTCGCTTGCAAATAAATGAGATCCGATGGAGGTTATAATGGAAGCGAGTCGTTTGCATTTGGGGACTCAAAAACCTCGTGAGAGTCATGAAAGAGTTATAATTTCAGCCGACAGTTTTATATTTAATCCGACATAACGAGTTGAAATACCAGATTGTGGGTCTATCTGCGTCGAAGTATAAAGACGAAAGCGTGCTGCTTACCATTTAGGTTCGTGGTTGTACTATCAAATCTTTCAGAATATTTATTATTGCTTATCGTGAATTGTCGCCACGCAGCTTTGTGTACAAATATTAACCCTTGTATAGTATAAAAATACCAGTAAGGAGTATAGACTTTGTCTTCACTTTGTCTTAGGTTTGAAACACGAGTTTTCTTTTCTCCTGTTATAACTCCCAGACATGAGTGTTTCAATTTTATTATATTATGGATTAGTTGGATTTTACAAGTTATTATTTGTTCACAAATTAGTTTTAATTTCCACCTTGTTCCATTATGATTCACCAAACACGCCATGTATGATTGAATGATTACTTTGTCGCTGCGCAACCAATATATATACTTATTGCTAGATTGTTACATACAAGTATGTGTTCCCGACAGTAAGTGTTATATTGTAGCGATTAGCACCTATTTATATATGTGACCATAACCTTTTAGCTAAATGATATAAGTATTACGTTGACAAGGATTGTCTATTTCATAGAATTTAATGATCAGGAATTAACCTGATTGCGCTATTATAATAATTTAGATAGAATTATATTCACAATTCTTAATGTTTGCCGATGTTGCCAGAAATAGTGAGAGCCTGAGTACATTAAATATCATTCTTACTTATTAGCAAAGCATGCTTGTGAATGAAGACGAACTCTAACTGTCAGTCTCTTTCATTGATTTTTGCCGTTTGAGTTTGCTTTCTACGTTTGCTTATAAAAACAAACTCCCAAAGAGCTATAAGAAACCAAATGATGGCTCAGCACTGGGAACTTATCTCTCAAGCTGTATAGCTTGAGGTAAGAGTGCATGATGTCACATTGTATCTCCACTTAAGAAATGTTATATATTGACGACATGAGTCACTAATGCCCATGGGTATTGCTTGCATGTTTTCACTGTCTTATTATCTGGTATGAATATTATTTACGAGATAATTAGTATTGATTAATTCTTCTTTAAAACAATGACTATTTGACGACATGATTGTATAATCTTGTGTAAAAACATAGAAAATAGTATTGCTTATAGCTATCGCAGCTGTAGCAACACGCTAAATTTGTAGCATCAGTCAGGTTGTTGACTCACCAAGCATTAAGTAATAAGTTTGGCTGTTCAGTGAAATGTAAAACTGTTTCCAAGAAGTCGCACTGGCTGGGAAATATAGACAACTTCGCTATGTTGTGAAAGGTCTAGGAATGTTGATATTATTGGTGATGATGCTACGAGCACCAAGACGGTAATTAGTTGAGCTAACGACAATTATCCTTCCTCTGAGGTTAAGTAATATAACTGAAATCAGCTCATCTTTAATCAGTCGCGGATATATTGAAATAAATCATCGAAGTCGCGTAGATATACATTTAGTAGTGAGATGATGATCATTACGATCAGGTATTATAATTAGACACGACGCCATCTTGAACTCAGAATGACATACTATGTCGTTGTGCCATGATTAGTGTGAATAACAGAAATCTCATCCTTAGAAACAATGTTTTACATTGTTTAGCGAAAGGTTTCGTTTTAGTTTACGACTAATAATAGCAAATAGTTTGATTATCAATATGTGTGATAAAGGTGGTACGTGATCGTAACTTTGTTATGGTTGCGTTAAATTATCACAATGCCGACTTATGATTTGGTATGATTAGTTTGATTCAATTAGGCAATCATCCTAAAAAGGGACAGATTGTATGATCGATATTGCAGCTGAGTAGACGACACAGCAGGGCATTGGTGTAAATATGCAAGTGCGATCCAGCGCGGATCGATCACAAGGTCGCTCATGAGCAGTAGGTTATCGCGTTCTTCGGTACTCCATTCCTAGTAATCTGGTAATTAGGTGATCGATCACGCGTTTCCGTATGAGGGTAACCAATCCTGGGTGATTGCGAACCGACTTGAACCCATGCGGATGTGATTTACATTCTGATCAACACATATTGCCGAAGATAGATCGAATATAAATTATTTAGCGGTAATAATGATTCCAAGATCAGTAAATATGAAAGAGCATTTACAAAGAAAAGATGTCAACATATTTGAACACGATAATAACTCTGTTTTCTATCGTTCAAAGATAATTCTGTACCGTGAGATATCATAAAATTCCAAATAAATTAAGAATCTTAATTGTTATCGTTACTTATATGCTTAAATACTGTTAAATGCATAGTCTCAGAGAATGCGCTCGTAATAAAAATTTTTTACCTGCCTTATCGAGAGATTCCCGTTGGGACAAAAGATTTACCTATTCAGAAATCATCTAAGTAAATTACTTTACTCTGAAATTTCGCGTTCAAACATCCTGTCTATAAATAATTTATTTCAGATTTCAGAGCCGCAAACTCATCTTAAATACTTCGGTAGATCGTCGATCGAAGAGAGCGTCTGGGGCTTAAATCTACGATCAGCCAAGGTCGCCAAGTGGGACAAGAAGTCACGAGTAAATGTCGGCGGAAAATCCAGTATCGCGGTACATTGCTTTCACTGATTTGTCACTAACGGTTGTTGAAACTTAATTTCCGCTTGTCTATCTGAGAATCTTCTTCGACAGGCAGATCGGCACGCATCTATCTTCAGAATCGCTGCAGATCTTAAAGATATTCCAGATAATCCATTGCAAAGGATTGATCACAGAATAGCAGGCAGTGTGCCTAATTGAAGATTAAGAAGATTGAAGATAAGAAGATTTTCATTACTCTGCCGTCTGATCGGTTTGGATCCGTCCAGCATCAAATTCATCTGATTGATTACGCGAGACGTATCCTTACCAGTTCTCGAGATATACTTGATTGTTACAAATTGTAGCCACAAAGAATGTAGATTGACATACCAAATGCGAGCATTAGCTTAAATGCGTTATTTTTATTATGATCTGAGATATCTATTTAAAGAATCATGATATTAATAACGAGATTACTATTAAATATTCAAAAGGAATGTTTCGAAACATCAAAATGAGTTTCATGGGATACGAAACTAAGTAATTAGAGAAGAAAGACCAGCAGAGTTGTTTGTTGTATACTTGAGAGTATTACTTGCCAAAGTTTATGGTTTCTCTCAAGCACAAAATTTGTTGTGGAGTCTTTTCAATTATACTGTTTATTATAATTTCATTTGATATAGTGATAAGTCCAACCTAGCTTGTAATGGTTGTCTTCGATCTTCAGATTCATAGAGTACAACACACAGTATGATTTCCCTAAAACCATAGACAATCACTTTCTAAGAGGCGGATAGATTGTGGTGTGCCAGTGTCCCGTCTTTTCAACTGGTATCAGAGTAGCAAACATCTAAAAATAGTCTAACAATTGTGTTTATGGATCCAACTCTATAAGACGAGTCAAATCTAGAATCTATTCTCAAGCACGAATAAGATACATCCTCGATTATGAGAAAAACATTGATTCTCGAATAAACAATTCGTCTTTTAAAAATTATACACCGTTCAATTCATGGTTAGCAGCGAGAAAGTTTTAGACAATATAAGATGTCAAGTATAAAGCCAAGAATGATCAACTTTTTTATTGATTCTGCCTTCCTCAAAGTTACCAACATATGCAAGAGACAAAGTGTTTGTTTTAACTTCTTTATAATGTCGCCAAATATTAGAAAAGAAAGTTGATGAATTAAATAGGTGATAATCCTCATTTTTTGAAGAGAAAGAAGGTGAATATCTTCTCTTCTCAGACAAAAATATTAGAGTTTGAAATTAAGAAAGTAGAAGAAAATTTGCACTATATAAATAGAATACAGATACACTTATGATTAAAGGCAAGGGAGAGATGCTTCAAATAGTTAGCAATAAAAATGTTACAAATATTCTCAACCAGACAACATTCTTATTTTTTGCGTTATTAATTGTATTGCCATATCAGCCAGTAAATTCATTTATCTATATAATAAATAATAGCACAATGTTGAACAAAGATAGTAAATGATCCATTGCAAATTCATACTGCATATACATGCATATTAAAGGTATTAGGGTATAAATCGGGATAAGATTATGATACACTTTCTTTGTATCAACGAACTGGCAAGCCCGAGTTGTCCAGCTTAAAAAGAATTACATAGTTCAAATTTTGCCTATCACTGAGCCAGTGTCACATGTTAATCCATTGTGAGTTAGAGATGATTTTTGGGTCAGAAAGACAAGATCCCATGTCTCCCAAATTGGAGAAAAAGATGTTTCTGCAGTAATCTGCTGCAATGGTCCTAATGCATCTGCTAAATCCATTTTCTTACACCCACCACCATACCAGCACTGTGAGTAGTCACAAGATTAACTCTTTCCACAGTATGGTCATGAAGACTGTAATCATTCTGGAAAAGTCACTTGATTATGTGGCTAGAGACAATGTGATAGTTAGATTAAGAGTATTATTGTATTACTGAAGACTTGAAGAATGGTGTGAAGAAGTGGCTTGCTAATGATATCACTTTCTCCTGTTGCATGTCTTGACTTAAATTGTTTCATTCTCTAACATATCTTCAAGTCGCCATTGAAAATATAATCACACAAGGAGTGATTATAGCCTGTAGTAATTACATGATTAAGAAATTAGATTGCCTAGCAAGGGACTATCTTCTGAACTGCATAGCACAATGATCCCACCGTATGAATTCTACGTGACGTGCGTGTGTGCAATCCTTAGCCCAATATTCATTTAACCACAAAGGGAACAATGTTTGTTGCTGTTGTTCAGTGTTTCCTTGATTACAATGTGTGAAAGTTAAATCCAGCCATGGCCTGGTAAATCAGAATACAGTGCTCGACTTGTGTATTGGCAGACTTCGTATTATAAATCGACCCTAAGTATCATCTAAAGATGGTTTATCTATTGTTTCGTAATCGGTGTACCAATCCTGCGATCGACACAAAAGAAAGGTGTTATCACAGATTACGGTACCGATTCTAGTGACTGTGTATCCCATCACAAGTAATGACATGAGAATACATGTGGTCATGTAATGCATTCTCAAAAATCGATTTAAATCTGTTAAGGTAGAACTGATGTTTGCAATAGCGTAGATATTTGATCAACATAGTTGAAATCTGGAATGACATTTAGCCCTCAATTTGCAAATCTGTTTTGTAACAAAGAGAACGCAAATAAGAGTCTAACATTGAACATGACAGAATCCATTTTCATTGCTCACACTTAGTAACTGCGAGATATCGACCAAAATTAAGAATCTTAATTAAGGCCGTTGTGTTTGTTTTTACTACAATAAATCAGCATTAGTCTTCTAAAGCAAATAAAAAATTAGTAATGTGCATTTACTAATTGTGAAAATCATAACTAACACTACTCAATAGTTGGAGACTGAGATAGCCATTTCAATCACGAAATATATTCAATAAGCTGCTTCTCAATTTTCTACCACCGCATCAAATAGCATGAGCCTGCATTGAATGTTATACTGAACGGCACGTTAATCAACGTTCAAGATCACCGATTTCCAATCAAAAACCAAAGGTTGATTTACATCAATGATGCCCACCTACAATCAGTGATATTTCATATATAACAAAGAGACAAGTGAAAGAAATAACAGGACAATGAATTAACGAGGGAACAAGAATCATAAAACACTCCAAATCATTTTTGAACACCACATCAGCAGTCGCTATAAGAATACAGCCTATTACCAAAGCATTGTCGCCATTGATCTATCATATATAATACGTCTTGCTTAATTTGTCTCTGTTGGGAAGATGTCGTCAATAATATGCATTGTTATTCAGCATAAAATACAAGGTGATCGTATTCAGTGTCTGATTTCGTAGTTCTTATTCAGATAGAAAGTGTAGTTGAGTCAGCATCCATGGCAATACATACAAGATCTGTTGACACCAAATCGCGGATTATCGACTAAAGGACTTGTCTCTTCACTTCAAAATTTGTTTGTTTGTCTTCTATTGAGACGCTTTGATATAGATTTGCTGAGCCGAGTTTGCCGCCTATCTATTTAAATAGTGTGTTACAAGCTTAGCAAATTCATTTAGCTTAATGTCATGTTATGTTAATTTGAATTGAACTATATAATTTTTTCCGAGAATGTTTCGGGAAATGAGAGTTTTACGTTATAACCATCGCTATTGTTGCGGAAACACATATAAGGCCCTGACCAGTTGTGAATCAAGAGAACAGAATGTATGAGGTGTCCAACCTGGCTAGTTTTAATTCGAGCTGATTGAAAGTTTAGAACTCAAGGTTCATGAATCAGCTCACAACTCATAGGTTATATCAGTAACTCATGTTTATAGTCTACCGTATTATAGTGCTCATGAACGAGTTCTCGAGTGAATCAAAGATTGTTCCGTGTAAGTTACATACATCTTACCGAACAACTTCCTCTACCCAGTCATTTGAAAGTCACGGAATTAGTTATGGTATTAAAGAATGATGAATCGCTGAGTGCGGCTAACCATTTGCCAACTATTATTGTCCAATTAGCCGCCATCGTTTGGGAATATGCCAGTATGTTCCAAAAATTGACCCAACGGCTGAGAAATAGCTTTGACGCAATCGTTTTCATGCCTAACTTATTTTAAGGTTGAATGCTATATTAAGCTAACACATTTTCAAAATTCGACTTGAAAGACTGTATAAAGGGAGCACCACCGGTCTAACTCATGATATTAGTTGCATAGCTTTCGGTCGAATTTCCTAACCTTGGGTTTTCTAAACCATGTTAATTTTACTTACTATCGGGATTAGAGTTGCACGGTTGTCATTTTTTCTTAGTTAGATTCGATCTGTTATTTTCTATCGCTATTTTAGTATAATTACATTGTCTACAGTAAGATAAAAGTATCATAAAACAATTTCTCGCTTTGTCATTTGCGATTCTCCAGATATTTTTAGTACGCTAAGTGATTAAGATTATCAGAGGTGAGATAATGCTAAATCTCTTATGAATAGTCCGTTATCAATTACTATAAATTACCTGATTTGTCAAAAAGACGAAACAAAACCGCAGGTGTATAATCTTGACGAGCACGCAGACTTTCGTGATAATACTTGTTTTTTGTTGTTCTCGATTTACAGCACTTGCTGTGTGATCAGCCAGGGAAACGTAGGTAGAGCATAACGCATCTGGATTAGCAGATTGACACGAGCGTCGTGACGTTGAAGGCACCAGTAGCATGCGTGGTCACTTCGCCTTCACATTTGTGTTCTTCGCTATCGTACTGTACCGTAGTTACTTTATCATTATATTTGTTATATAATTGAAATAAATCATTTGCAACATCACTATTGATTTCCAAATGATTGACACTGATATTAATTTGGTACTATCCAGCACTTTCTTGATAGCACCGCAGATGATTTCCTTTCAGACATAAAGATCAAATCATGAGATCGAGAGCAGTTCTTTGATATGAAAATTTTTCTTCAGATACTCATCGCCTAGCTGATTTTCCTCTGTAGTGCAGAAGAGTTTGTCCATGCTTTGAAAGTTACTGTTCCCCATTGGCTAAGTATCGTATATAAACACGTCACACTATAAGTACGTGTTTGTATTTACCGGTTTCAGCGTAGATCAGAAGTTATCTTCATTGGCGTCAGTTCTTCTGATGTATCATATGGCGTGGTAATGATATGTTTTCAGCGATCTTCACCTGATAAGGAGAGAAGAGATGATGAGGATCCGCTACCGTAATGCCCCCAGCAATACGTCGGCTTGCACGTATTCGGACAGTTGGAATGTACATATCCCAAATTTTACCAAAATAAGTCAGTGGGGAGTTGAGTGTCATTTTTGAAAGGTAATACCGCTGAAAAGGAAGGCAATCGCATCGGGGAAAATCCTTCGCAGGCGTATTTGCCGATGACCAGTTAATGCATCCTGTACATTCAGTATGACATTGCATATCATTTTCAGATAATACCTTCAAGAAGCATGTCAAATGCTTGCACAAAATTGTTTAAACACGATTGAAGGGATTTAGGTCAAGATGAATTGAAATAACAAATAAAATGCGTTCTCGCATATTGTCAAAAGTATTAATACAGCCTATTTTTTCTTCCTCAATGATTTACCCTCCTTATACGTTAATACCATCAAATTTAAGAAGATGACCACATTGTTCTCCTGCTATTTCTCGTTATTTCCATACCATGTTACCAAGATGAACCGCCATTCACCAAGATGAAATCGCCGTTCTCCTTCAGCTCGATGATAAATGTTATCACGCGATTGCTGCCGGCAGAGTCACTGATGCCGCACACGGAGTTTGCAATGGGATGCCTTATTAAATACACTGCAATATTTGCCGAAATCGAGTTGCGCAGACTGGCAAGCGATGGTTGAATCGGTACAGCGTGCAGGCTGATTTAGTAAATTGCCAGCAGCACTGGCAAAGACGAGGAGGTGTGCATACGCAAATAGCAGCCGCTGATTCTGGATCGCTGATCGAAGTGTTGATCATTATGGGTGTCGAGACGCTGGTTAAGACGAGGTCGTTATCGCGGCCACCCTACCATTATGTAATATCACTACGGCGAACACGCCTCATCTGGAGGCCAAGAGTGCTCGCCTAAAGTCGTCACTCGCCGGCCATGATCGTCGGCAGAGCTCGCAGTCCCCGATTGCCTGCGAGTCACACGCCTCGCCTACAAGGAAAGTTTAAAGAAAACGCTCACATCAGAAACGAACATCAGCGCCACGTCTGAATATCGTACGGAAACGTCATATGAACCACATACGAAAACAGATCGGAATACCGCAATGATGATTTTAAAGTGAAAGTGCTGAAAGTAGTAACGTCGATGAGCCAACCCGGCAATAATCCGCAACGCCGCTGGAAAGATGTTGAGATGATTCTTACCACGCCAGAAATGCCAGCAAACTTTGGTCGATCGACCCATCAAACCAGCGTGTCGTTGCGCCGTTTCACCCGAGTCGCCGGGATCAGCTTAAAAGGGTATCTTTAGTAAATGAGATAAGTGTCACTGCAGTTTTTGCCCTCCAATGGTCTGGTTGTGCTGTCGATCGACATCTTACTCATATGTTCTCTCAATAATATATGAACAGCATGATGTTGAAGGATGCGACCAGAATACAATTATGCCAGCTGCGAATGCTGATCGCAAATTCACGCTTCGCGATATAAAATCGTGAAATGTTCACAGCGACAAATGATCGCAGAGTCGCTAATATTGGACTTCAATGCCAGCTAAGCCGCCGACGTAGAGCCGAATATTTTTAAATGAGGTTTGACATAGCAAACGCGTCGCCGACGTGCAGGTCATAGCGTCAAATACGTGATCACCGGGACCGTGATGCAGAACATGACGCGACGATCAAATGGTGCCGCAAATAAATGGTCGATCGCAGTTATGTCGCTGATGTTCGCAACAGGCCGTGACGCAGTTGCGCCTTCATCAACAGATGCAATAGCGCAGCAAAGATCAGACGCAGTGCTGCGGTCACCGACGCAGATCTGGCGGCAGGTAGTTGATCGCCAGCCATTTTGATCGGGTCATTAATCAGCAGATCGACCCAGGAAATTGCCGCATCGCACAGTTGACGCCAGAAGCGGCGAATGGGCAGCTAGAGTTTCACGCATCGCCAGCAGATCAGCAGAGTTGCACATAGTCGATTTTTCATCAGCTATAATGCAGGTAAATATCGCGACGTACGCGATCGCCGACGTAGTGAACGCTGTCATAGCCGATCGCTGACAAATGAGTCGGGCGAATAATGAGCGTAATAAAGACGACGCAGGTCAATCGACCCAGGAGTTGCACATAGCCGATCGGCAACTTCACCGCCGATATTGGCAGTAAGATCGACCGTACAGATGACATCGGACCGCAGTAGCCAGTACCAGCGGCGCCGATCGCAATGAGTCGCATCGCCAGCAGACGATCGCAAAGAGGTCGCCGTATCGCCGAGTCGTAATCATTTTATCGCTGTTACTTATCACTGACGCAAGAATGATATTGGCGCACATAGCGATCGGCAGTGCTTTCATCGCTTTCGCCACGCTGGCAAGACGCACCGTTGAGGTCAGCCGGGATCGCGCCGAGCTGCAACATATGACGTAGTTATCGTTGTCAGACGTATTCATAAGACGCATCTGCACGAGTTATCAGCGAATCAGCAGAATAAAGTAATATGGCCGATCAAATAGTTTTCGATCGCCGAAAGCCGAATAGCCACGAAAGACAAGATCGTTAGAGCAGATCAGTCGTGACGTATAGAATTGCGGTTCATAGCTGCATCTGACGCTATTTAGGTCAGCACTAGTAACCACATTTGCGCGGCTCATCGGATCGCAGCAATATGACGATATCAGATAGCGGGCGAATAAGACGCATCAACAGTGCATCAAATGATCAGACGCGAGGTTGGATCAAAGAAGAATGTCAGCATAGCAAGACGATCGCACAGTTGATATCGACGCAGAATTGCGTATCATAGCCGATCGGAAAGTTTATCGTGGAACAGCTGTAAGAATGCACGCAGCAAGACCGCAGCAGCTCAAAGAAAGGACGCAGTAGTTCGCAATATAATGCCAGATCGAATAAAGATTGTGAGCTGAAGACGAAAGTGGTTCAACATTGCCAGCCATGTCAGCCGGGATCAGCAGAGTTATAGTCGACGCAGCAGCGCCAAGAAGACAGAAATCGCAACATATTGATCTGGTTACAGCTTCAACATAAGATAAAGATGCATCGCAAGAATGCGATCGCCGACGCGAATCGCTTAACATAGTCGATCGCCAGCTGTTTTCTCGAGTAAAGTCGAAGTCATCAATCGATCAGCAGAGTTGCGGGAATATAGCGATCGTACACGTAGCAAGCATTATCGCAGCGACAGCGACTGCCGGGACGCAGAATGAACAGTACCGACTGAGCACGTATCGTCGAGTTAAAGAAGACGGCAAGAATGCACTGAGCAGCCGCGTCGCTTGACGCGAGGCCGGTAATCGCCATCGGCGAACAGCCGCAATAAAGTCGACCGCGAAGATCGATCGCTGACAAGAATAATGCGATTAGATGAAGGCAGTTGGTAATGAAACAGAGTCGCACGCTGGCCCAATCGAGCACGATGTTAAAACACCGAAGCGTGATAGCCAGCGAATCGATACAGTTGTCAGAAGCGCAACATTATCGACAGTACACAGTCAAAATATAGGTAGCGCCGCCCCTTTACCCGTAACTGGCTGAGGCGCCACAAAGGTTGCCTAGTTTGTTTTCGCAGTTTCACCGACGTACGCCCAGCGAGGTGCTACTTAATGCCCGCGACGCCGCACAGAAATGTATTGTCGAATCACGCAGGGGTTACCACAGAGTCACATTTAATGTAGATGCGATGCCTGTGAGAACGCCGCCACATTAGCAGTGTTCAGCGAACGGTGCATGCAGCGATTATAGAAATGATTTTAAAAATATAGATTTAATCAGAATTTAGCCTATGAGTCGCAGGTTGCGTATTCTCGCTTACCAGGATACCCACGGTTGTTGAGGCGCCGGCCGACTACACTGCGTAGCTGCTTTGGCATCTGCTTGACAGCCACAGATGACCGCGGGTTGAATTACCAGTTGACCGTACTGATTGAAGATAGTTTCCATGGCATTTCAATAGTTCCGCGTATCGTATAGCTATAAATCGACCGGGCAGCTTGCCGAAGAATCATATCGACATATTGACTGCAAGGTGGGAAATCGCACTAAGCAGCTTGGAGGAAAACCGTACTGGCGTCGTTCACAATCGACAATTATGTTTAAAAGACGTGACAGCTCGACACTGATCAGAAAGATGTCGAACCGACTACCAGCTCAAATCGATCGTAAATTATGTGAAAAAGGACGCTGTTACGAGTCAATCGACCGCAGTTAGCCGCGAATGTTCACATCACTGACGAGGCACATCACACAGCATAGTGTCTTGAGATTTAAAAAATCTACACAATGTCTAAATTTAGTCCACATTTCAATATCAATTCCTGCGATTTTCGTTATGGTTATATGGTGATAAAATGCCTCGTCAAACGTTTAATATCGTGTCAATTTTCTTAAACTTAGAAATGCCAGCTCATGTCGTTGGAAAATTTAACATGCTATCGCAGGTTGCGTCGTACAATATAGCTGAATAAGGCTATTTGCTAAAATAAATTGTACGGGAGTAAGTCGATCAAATATTGCTGTCGGGCAGGTTTATATGGCTAACTTCAAGAGTTGGCAGTTGTGCACGGGCAATTGCGGCGTATAAATTCTTGTTGACGATCATGTCGATGACTTTATCCAATTCTTTATTTTCTGCCCGCGAGCTCTCGCTCTAAAAATGCTGATGATGTGACAATTGTTTTTCTCAAATGTAAAATTTACCATGATGGGAATAGGTTGTATTATCGCAAATCTTATCCAAACAATTAATACGCGATTTATTGTTATTAAACAAAGAAATAGCCAGAATATTAAGGCAATGATCACAATGACGATGCGCCGAGACACGAAAAACGCTTTTCACAAATACTCAGGCGGGCGTAACACTGCCAGCTAACTATCGTAAACATATTCAAAATACGCCAGTTTGAGCTTAATAAAGATCATCGCATAATATATTTTTATGAAAACTGACATCAATAATGCCGGCAAAGGTCGGGAATAATGACGACATAGTCATCGCCGCATCATATCGACGATAATATCTCCTATTTAGATTTACCGGCCGTCGTATTAGACATCCGTGAAAGTACAGTTATATCTAAACGTTAAATTTGAACTCATGTTTATATAGCCAAGAATAAAAGCAGAATCATAAAGTCATAACAAACGATGTTTGCGTAAAGGTTATAAAGATAGCTAACTTCTTTGAGTCATTTGATGTTGCGAATAGTTAATGTTCATAGCAATCATAATATAACAAATATCAGCAAAGCACTAATCAGGCGTTTTCACGCTTGTTGCCGACAATCGACATACGAGCGCTAAAGGTGAAAGTCGATTTAATCATGGCACAGGTTACCATTAGAAATGCGCTTTGTTGTGTGATTCGACTGCTTTTTCTATCGCATTAAGATTTAATAATGCCGAGATTTATATTCGATAGGCAAGATAGAAAGAAAACACAAAGACCAACTAACGTCAGATTACACAATATCTTTTTACCATTAAGATTAATGCGAAAGATCGACATGCTGTGGTTACGCCGTGAACAGGTCGTTATCAATTAAATTCGTCACCTGATTATTTCCAGACGTAAACCAGGAAGGGTCGGAGACGATATCTACGTTTTTCATTGAAACGATCTCAGTCAGCACCGGTGAGATCAAACAAAATACGCAGTTCACGTTGGGACGCAGGCACGGATCTGGACGGTTGATTGGGTTCAATCCGTTCATGACGTTACGCAGTTAGTGTTCAGGCCGCCAGCAATGTGTACTAATCTGTCCGGTTTTCGCATTGGGTATTTCCTCGCGAATAAATTTTGCACCGTTGAGTGATCAAGATATTTGTTATATAATTGAAATAACATTAGCAGTACTGTTCAATCAATTATTGATTCATCTTGGTTGTTGATTTAAATTACTGACACTTGATATTGTCTTGCGTCATCCGTTACCTTCTGATAGAGCCCCGCAGATTTTCATTTGCTTGAGTAAATCAATCGAGAGATTGAGATATAAACTTTTTGGATATAGCTTTTTCTGATATTCCGACGTTTCATTTGTTGGAGTTGTCCGCTGTAAATATCGGTGGAAGACTCACTCACCAATTTCGATTCTCAGTCGACCACCACAATCCGTTGTTAAAAATTTAATTCAAAATCAAGACTTTTATAAATAAATTAAGATCACAATTTAAAAGTCTATAAATCTGTTCCCCATAGAGGATGGTTCGCGAGTTTGCCTCGCCTGATGTCAGAATAGAACTACTGCAAGGTCGCCTCTGCCTGTCACCAATAGTCTTAATCGACAAAAAGATAGTTGCGGGAATATCAGTCCATGAGATAAAGATGTGTTTGCGACATTTTCACCTTGACTATCGCAGCTGACCAAATCTAAACAAGAGTGGGCTTCGTCACAACAGAAAATCATCAAGATCAACATACACTACAAAATATTATTAAATCGCCAAAACCCACGAAAGCCTTAAGTCGTTAATTCAATGTTTAAGAAAAACCTGCTGAGGTCGACTCTTAGCCGTACCCAAAGTAGTCACACAGGAGGTGAGGATTAGGTTTCCAAGTTGCGTTGTATTCCTACTTTAGTAGCTCAAAATCAGGTTTGCATCGATACTACCTTGCACAAAGCATTCAATGTTCAATGCTAGGATGAACCATTAGATTCAAGGTAATATCTTTCAACCATTAGATCGGACTTATTTGTTATACAAATGAAGTCGAACCATCATTTAGATAATGTAGCCACATTACACCACGTTACATAGCATCATTATTAGTCAGTCTTATTCATCTTTATCATAATTGTTTAAATGACTCAAATGAAACTAGTTAGAGAGTTGTTCAATTGTTTATGTTCTCATATATACATAATAATTCAAAAATGATTTTTTGATTTTCATGAAGATAGTTAATAGCGGTTTGTGTAAATATTGCATTCCTTAATATATGTATATATATGTATTAGTTCAGACACCTATTTAGTATAACCTGGCGTAAGTTATTTTATTTTCCAAATTGTAGAAGAGAACGATGCAGAGCGTGCATACATTTACAGCCATATGTCAAGATAATAATATAGCTTGTGTTCTGTTTGATTTTAATATTACGTGAATATAATACCATGTTTGCATCCAAACATGGTTATATGTGCCAAAACTTCTCGTCATTGAAACATTTCAGCTGTTCAATACAATTTTCGCGATCAATGATCGGTCACTAAATACTGAAATTCGTTATCAAATGACAAATTAATAAATATGTAAGATGAAGTACAAAGGCGATTTTCTCACTTGATGATCATCTTTGATTTCGTCTATAATAAAAGATGAACTAAGTCAAAGTGAGCATTAACACATTCGTATATTGACATCGAACTTGGCTCGCCACGTAAAATCGTCTATATATTTATTTTTTGTCTGAATGAGATAGAGTTTATTGGGATTTTCAGCGATATATTTAATTACGCCTTTGCCGATGAAATCCTCGCGGGGTTCCTTGAAATAATTTTTTCGTTTTCGACGATGAATCTACTGGAAATAAAAGTCAACTGCTGTCCGACTTACATAACTAGATTAGAAATATTCAGTAGCTTTTACAATCTGTTTGATTGTCAGTTTGAGATAACGCTTCGTTGCTCCGACAATTGGGGATTTTTTCGAGATTTCTAGTCATTGACAGCATTTTCCGTGAATAGATTAAATATTTGTCAATCGCAAGGGAAATTTCGTTCAGTCATCCCGGCCTCCAGCGCTCAGTTTGCACCACGGTATCAGAAACTTCATCTTCTGTTGTTTTCAGGGAGCCGCCTATTCGTGAGAAAGAGTATGACCCAACGCCGCTTAAAGACTCTTGGCGTGGGATAAGAGTCGCTATGGGAAACCAGAGGGGTCGCAGCCGAGTTTTCTCGCCGATTGACACTGGCCTAAGTTGCACGTACCTAGCATCTTTATCTAGAATCGCTTGTAGATCTGGGATGCCCAGATATCCATTGCCACGCATCCTGCTATGCGCGATTGATCACAAGAGATTGGCGAAGAAAGCGGGTATGTTTACGATGTTGTTATTTCTGAAGACGTTGTCATTACTCTGGCTTCTGTTAGGTGCGCATGTTCGAGTCGACCGGATTCAGTTCAGAATCGATTTATCGATTACTTAGGTTGCGGGCATCGGCATCATCTTTGCAGTTTTCTTGTTTGATTCTGTATTTACTGACGGGTCTAGTCCCCCCGCTACTTCAGTTGATGTGATACCGTAAAAGGAGTATTTGTTGTCTGAAGAGTTTCGTGATAATGCATTCTGAGATATTTGTCTAAAGTTAATCAAGAGAGCATACTCACTCCATGTTTAAATGTTTACAGCGCAACGCGAGTTTTTCAAAAGTTCAAGCGAATTTGTTGAAACACCTGTTTAAAAGCTTAGCCATATTTAGCGTAGTTGATTCCTATATTCAATTTAGTCCATTTGTAAGCTCATTAACAGCCTTGCAAGTCTTACTTCTATTTCCCACTGTTTCATTATAATTAAAATAAAATACAATAGTCAGCACTCAGATATTGAGTATCCTTATTGTATTTAATAAGTCCTAGTCCCGTTATCATTAATACTTTTATCGTTAAATTTATCCTCCACTGGTATAAGGAATATCTATTTGTTGTATTATCTCGAAAATCAATTTCTAAGAAGAGACTTAAAGATATTGCAGGTGTAGCTTAAAATTGTCTTCAATTGGTACCCGAGCAGGCAAACACGAAAAAGATCTAACAATCATTTGCGCGACCTATAAGAAATATCCTCTCCATGCATTTTCGCTAACTTATCGCCAAGATTTGACGGAACAACTATCTATGGTGAAACAGAAGAGATTCTTTTCACCAAGAGACTTTAATATATTGTCGTCGAGGGACGTCTGAAAATTGAACCGAGTTTAAATGCTTAGTGATTATCAAATCTTAAGAAAAGATTTTTGTAGCAAATTACATGCCTTAACCAAGTCGCATTCACACATGTAGTTAACATACAAACTTAAAATGAAGTTGATACCCTCAGATCGTATTTCGAAGGAAATGTTGTCGCAGTTTACGTCTTCTTCATTGTAGATTAACGATGAACTTCTAAGAGTTTCACATTAAACTCTCGTTATTCATAGTGCGAAATTTTCAAATCGTTGCTATCTACAAACAAGAAAGCATGCAATATATAGTTAAATGATCTTTTCAACATCATAGTACGCAGTTGTACCTTGATCATAATCATAATGAATAAGTCGCTATTTTTCTAAAAGTTCACGGAATAAAAGATAGACGATGATTATTTCATTTAACCGACAGTAGATATCAGATGATGAAACAACAATATTGTCACTAGACGCTTGGAGATCTTCTAAACAAGAGTTTTCATAAAGATACACGATCTTTTCTTCATCTTCATGATCGGTTCCGCCAATACCAAAGAAGACAGGTTGTTTCACGACACATCGCTACCGGCTAAGTGCAGTTTGTCATGTGGTTTTCAAGATCGTTTCAATTCAAAGAAATACAAAGAAATACAAATTTAGATCTAGTATCTCTCGATTATACTGAATATTATAACTAATACAGTACTCAGCTAATTATAATTCCCTCTGCCTTCCATTGCGATTAACTATTTTTGCGCTCGACATGTCGATGTCAATAAATCATCTTTGACGATGCTGAAATAAAAGACAGTGCAAAATTGTCTTTCAAAAAGTGCACTGTTAAAAAGCGCATACACCTCAAAGCCACCAAGATATTTCAGCAATTCTAGGTAATAGCGAAAGAATTTTTTCATACAAATACTAGATCAGCGACAATTTGTTGGGCCATAATGATATAAAATTCATATTAATAAATACTTAATAGGCATTAGAATATCCCCGCCATGCTGTGTGTGTGAGGAAGTAACAAGGCATCTTTTGCGTGGGATTATGGGAATAGTAATTGTACATATTCAATATATTAGAATATTATATTTCCGAAGTATGAAAAATATAAAAGGATTCCCTTCATTCTGATCAATTAGTGAGTCGTATCCGATGTCTTCTTGATGTGTTTGATCTCAAAATGCCTTCTTAGTTGTTTCCATCTTTCTTGATTTTTGGGAGAAATCGTTATGTCGCGAGAGATTACTTAGCATATGAAATATGCTGAAGAAAGATCGCAGTTGAATCATTCAATAAAAATAATTACATGTTTCTGTGAGCGCTCATTCAATAAAAACTTCTTCTTCACTGCAAGAAATTCTCGTCAAGCTAAACAAGGCCAATCTACTGGAAGAAATTACAAAGGAAAGATTAAAGTAATAATTCGCCTTTCCTTTCACGAGCATGTGAGATTAGACATCGCTTTGATTTATATCACTATTGTGTATATGTCTATTAATAAAACTATCTATTACGTGCTTATCTATTGTCCATATTAGTGCGATACCCCATGGTGGGCTTTGATTTGGGCAGCAGTTTATCCATGTTGGTATTTATCAAAGGATCATATAAACGATTGAGATCATATAAAGTCACATAGTTGAATTCAATTTGTAGTTTATCATAAACATATGTTTTCGCGACTTTAGCGTTGGCACGATAAACGATTCGTCCTTTCTCGCAGCAGCTCTTTCGTTACTTTTAGCTTGCATAGAGCATTTGAACTGCAGCTTAATGATGTTTGGGAGATTTGCGTAACGGTTAGTCGGTCGCTTTCCGCTTAGTCGATCTTTATCAAGATATGGTTTGTTTTTGCTTAATAAAATTCAATATGCTCTATCTCCATTATGTATGGATGTGTATGCATTCATACTGTTCGTTAATAAAACATTGTTTGATTACTATTGTTTGGTAATTTATTTAACGAATGGTGAAATTCATGCGTTATATCGTTCCATGTTTGTTACAGCCATTATGAAATACTGCGCAAGGTCAATTTGTTATTTGATGGCCTAAATAAATATTTTGGATCATTTAATAGTTCAATCTCACTCGATAAGAAGAGCCAGTTAATCATCTACGATCGCCTGAGCAAGAAATACTAGCATTAACATAGTATTTTTCGTCCTCAGCAGTGAAAAGGTCTAAGTTATTTTCTAGCCAATTAGAGCTCTCGATGAGAAAAATAAAAGCTGTTCATTATTTATTTGTCTATCACGACAGGTTTCAAAGCACAAGGGAACTGTTTTCTCTAGTCACTTGCCAAACTATTGTAGTACTGTTTCGGGCTATATTTCCTGATATATTAAAACCAATTATTAGTTTCGTTTGACATTATATCTAAATGGTATGTGAAATTCGCTTACTCTTAGTTTTCTTTAGATTTCAGTGTTATCCTCGCTCTGACGCTTATCAAATCTCTAAACATTTTCCCAGACAAAGTGCAGCACATCAGTGCTCGTAATCACTAAGCAAAAAGGATACCAGCAAATGCGTTATATCTAACTAAAGAGTAAAAACACGTAGCGGGGACAACATATATATTGTTACGTGTTATATTGACAATAATGTGAATAAAGATATCTCGCATTTAAAAATCTACCTATCTTACCTTGTGTGAAAGACAGCTCCTGTTACTCAAATAATAATCAACTATATTTATAGATTGAATATATGCAGTTATTGTGTTAAGAAACTTCGGAACAAGTGCCGAGGTGTCACGAAATTTTCAGAATTAAGTTTTGTTAAGAGTGTCACTAAAATGACGCGTGATCGCTGTTGTGTCCGGTTAAATTATCAGTTTATTGTGTCGCTATTGTCATAGTGAATCAAAATCATATAGAAAGAGTCGCCTGATTATGTATTAAAATTTTCGCATATTGTGATTAGAAACAGATTATGAGCATAAAGTGAGCCGAAGACAAGAATGTGAAGAAGTGCACAGTTAGCAACTTATCACACAGTCCTTCCTCTGAGGTTAAGTAGCCAGCTCATTCAACGGCTAGTCGTGCTATATTGAAAATATAATTATACGTGAATAGATCCTGCAAAAGACATGATCATGATCATAGTTCAGACATTTAGTATGACCGCTTAATCTTTTGAACTTCATATAAGATAATGACATCGTGATAAATGCTGGCTGTGACAGTGTGCGGTAAAGGTGAAACAATGTTACATTTGTTTGCTATTCATGAACTTGTTTTATGTATGAAAATCGCTTAGGGTTTTTATCGGTATTGTTGATTGCATATCTTGGGATTAAATACAATGCAGTTAGTGGCCCCCGATCATAACTTGCCATTAGCATCTTGTAAAATTGTCAGGTACATGATTTATGTGTTGGTATGACTTGTATTAGAAAAATGATCCTAAGTAATCACCCAAGACGGCATGATCGGCTGTTTGTAATTGGTGTCACCGATCCAGTAATCGGCGTGACCGATCAAAAAAGAGTTGTAATCGATCCTTGAAATTAGCGTCAACCGGTCCTAGTAATTGGTGTAACCGATCACGGTGGTAATTGGTGCAACCTGATCCTAGTGACTTGTGTAACCGATCAATGCGTAATAATCATGAGAATATGGTAACCGGCCTCGGTAATTGAGCAACCGATCCTCGTAAATCACAATCTAACGGTCCAAGAATCATAACTGGCGGTAGAACCGATCCTTGTGTCTGGTAAAACCGCAAACTCCATGATTAGTGAATTGATATTTAACAATCACAGAAGTTGTTCCTGGAATACAGATGACCACTATAACTTGTTAGTGGTATAATCGATTCCAAGATTGGAAATATGAAAGAGATTTCGTTAAAGAAAAGATGTCGCATATTACTTTTGGAATGAGATCAGAATTTTATCTTTTTTTATTGTTCAAATATATTCCTAGTAACTCAAGGAGATCTCGGACCGAAATAAATTAAGAATCTTTTAATTAAGGTTGTTAGTTTTATATGCTTTAATTACCAGCAATTACTATCTCTAGAGAATGTATGGTAATGTGCATTTACTAATTGGATATTTTCTAATGACGGCCAATATTTGCCAGCATTTCCAGAATTATGGAAACTCAATTTGGAAATGATATATCTTGAGAATATTTCTTCGTTTTGGAAATCTCGGTGTCCAAACTTCCTTGGTTTATAAATACGAAGCTTGCATTTCAAGCAAACTAATCCTCGAGTTTTCAGCAAACTATTTAGTTGTGTTGTTACGCTGTTTCCAACTCGTGAGAGGACACGCTTTAATTTTTAATTCGTTTTCTAAAGAATTTCTTTGGGATTGAGATTGTTTATTTATTAGTTTTTCGAGCTGACCATTGAACTTGATTGCTCCAAGCTTGTTTATGCTTGAGAGTTTTCGTTATAAGATTCACTCTCCTCGCTGGGACGGGAATGCTTGTAGAGCCTTAGATAATCCATGTTAACAAGTATTCTTTTTCGTGTGATTGATCACAAGAGAGCTCCTAAGTTAGCAGTGTGTTTATCGGAAGATCTGGGTTACACACACCTACATTTCGACGGGGCTCATACCCCCTTGTTTTTACTGCTGGAAAGTGATCCAACTATATCACCTTGCGATAGATTTGATCTTCGATCGCACAATACGCTATTTGCGATTAAAGTATGATTGCAAAATCTAACAATATTTCCTGGGTAATTGTTAGATCTAGTTATTCTGACAAAAAGGACATTGGGAACGTGAGTTCTGCAATCATTACTTCGATTGAAAGAGCAATAATAAATGATTTGCTTATCGCTAGAATATTAAATCAAGAAATACCAGCAAGCGATTGAAAATGATTGCTGCATCTAAACTAGATGAACTGAGGTTTAAAGGTTGACTAACTATACGGTGTTGTTTGTATTTTATGTTTATTCTCGAATGCCATCATATCGAAAACATATCTACTTTATTTCAAATTAAGTAATTACTTTATTAATAGAAGCAAAATACACAAAAACATTACCCCATTTGCTTGATAAAGGCCTGAGTTGCTTCTGGTTAAGTTCAGTCCTTTATCGCGAAACATACTGCTGTTGTATTGTCTTCACTATCCAGAATGACTGAATATTCGTTGAACGATTATTCAATTCGATCATGATTCACACACGTAGCGTGAAATCGAGCTGCCAGATGTTCACCAAACCATATCACGGTTGCTTAGACAGGTGGTACTGCCAGCGCTATAATGCTACTCCAAGTTAATCTCTCGATCAGTTGGTCGTTCAAAAGGCTGAGTTTACCACATCGATTTTCACAAGATTGATTCTCATCAAATTAAGAATACAATTTACTCAGTCTGCCACTCAACAAATTGCATCAATAATGCAGAATAAGTAAATTGTCTCCCAATTATTTGTTTGCTCTCGCATTTCGATAAATCAAAATCGACTTGGCCTCAAGAAATCGCCAGTAATATCATCACTCACAAGGTCTAATGATTAATAAACAAGATATCATGTAGAAGAAACCACTTTCAATATAGAGAATTTATCAAATCTAACTTAAAGATAGTTTTCATCACAATAGAAAACATCAACACGTTAGCTCCAATGGCGAAAATAACAGACAAGTTATCGGGTTCACCTTTTGTCGTTAATTTATCGGGTTTTAGAAAACCTGTTAGAGAATTGACTTAGTCACAATCTGGTATCAATATAGAAAAATATCAGTCATGCTGTATTCTCCTTTATATAAATTAAATCAGGTTTGCAATAATGCTACCTAGGTCAGCATCAATATATTTGTCGTTGACAAAAACTATTAGATTACAATATATTGCCCAACTTAAGCTTACATAATACGAAGGCCCCAACATTTAGATAAATTGTAATACTTAGTTGTTCAAAATATTAACGAGAACATGAACACTATTATCACGAATTATCTATTACAACTAAGCTCACGATTCTCAAATGAAATTAGTTAGAGAGCAAATTACTGCTATAAATTACAGTATTAGCACATAATCAGCAAAGATCGCATCAGCCCAATTGAATCATTTCACATATCATGCCAGTGTGTCATTGCATTACTTATTATAATATACATGAATAAATGATTTATGACATACCTACTCAAAATTAAAAACGTACGCCATACTTGCAGCCGATCATTTGCTCGCCAAGATCAATCCTTACCATAGCAAAACCTCGCTTGAATTACCAAAGGCTCATTACGCTGCACGCACGATTCTTCGACTCATCACCAAATCGTGCATGTATACATATAAATCGACTTCCAGACAAATGTGAATACACACAATTGCTTATCTAATCATATTACATACTTAAATTATTAAATCACAAAACATTCTAGAGTTTAATAAATAGACAACCAGTTGGGCCCCGTTACTTCGCGATCGTAATGATCAATAATGACCATCGGTTTGGCATCAAATGATAAGATCGTCAATAACATGCAAGATACAGTGCGATTACACGGTCATCTACTTTCGTCAAGAATAAAAGATTTGGTCCACGTTTAAAGCTTCGTCAAATCACAAGGCTCGTATTGTGCTGATGCGAGCACTAATTCGAGTTGTCAGCCGTATAATTGAATATAATATGATGTTTTCGTTTCAAATAGAGAGTGATATTCACATGTTTTGCCGATGAAATCGCTCCCTGATTATCACTTCACTGATGGCCGCGAAGTGCCTAAATCTTCAATCACTTGTCCACCCGGCACTTACAGGTGACAGACTTCAGTGTTTGGCAACTCAGCCTTGACAAACAAGCTTTGATAATGGTTGTCGGCAGCGTCGGCACATGGGTAGTATGCATAAAAGTTCATCGTCAATATAGCTAAATTCACAGGTACAGATATGTTGCATTACGACTGCATTCTGGTCAGCTTCCTGTTTATGGCAAGATCGTATGTATTGTCGCCATATTCTGGTTTCACAAAGAAGGTCTATTCTAAACACGCCAACACGACATATCACGTTCTTGCCATTTTCTGTTCATATCAATCATATTCGATTGCAATAATACATTTAACCTAAATTCATCAGCGGCGGAAATGCTTGATGGTTAGCCTTTCGACATAAAGATAAACTGACCAAAATGAATTATGCGATTGTTTATGTTCCATTAGTTACTTATTAACATCTCAAAATATAAATATAACTTCGAAAGAGTCACAATAATTACCTTGCCGAAGAAGACAAAGCTGCTGATCTCCGCTCGCCAGGTGGCCGCGGATCGCTTTCGCCAAATACATTTACATCTCTATCATCTACAATAGTAGATCAGGAAATCAAGACAGGCTGTTTCGACAATCTGGTGACGGATTTGCTCTAATAATTTCTCTGTTTCCTTATTGAAAAAACTATCAATACATAAGGATAAAGCTTCTGAAGCTCATCATGCCTTGATTTCTGTTTCACTGTTGCTACATCCGTCCATAGCTATAACAACTTTTGAAAACAATATTTCGTACAAAACATAGTATTGCTTACTTCAAAATAATAGTCCAACTAAGTAATACTACAAGGATATGTTTCTCACCTTGGTCATTACTACTACATCTTTTGTATATAGTCGAACTTATTATTGATATTCCCCTGTTATCGACTACAAACCATAAGGGGTGTGGAACTGTTTCACAATATCCTCTTGTCAATAAAAATTAGTAGCACTAAAAATTAGATCGCTTAATGGGCAACCAAAGATTCAAGTTTGAGGAAAGGAGATACACATACGTAACTCATACCTTGTTTTATATATCACATATTTATTTATATCGGAAGATAAGTATCCTCACTTATTAATACACTTTGCTAAATATATATAAGAGTTATCAAATATTGCACGCTTGATATCATTGTTATAATAAATATTTGTTTTACCTACAAACTCATGGATTTGTGAGCCCTATCGTCTTAATTTAAAATATTCAACGCCGCTACGATGCGATATGACTCAACATATCTTTTACCTTATAATACAAGAATAACAAAAAGGACGCGAAGTACACGCGAAATTTTCAAATAGTTTACATTTTAGCTAATTTTTTAAAAATATAATAGATCCTCCTCGAGCAATAGTGTCATCATCTCGATTCACTAAAAAAAGGAAAAATTTCGTTTTCATAAGACTCTTACAATAAAAAAACAATGACAATATATCGCAGTGTCTTCAAACCTGTAATTTTGAATAAATACCTAAAAATATGCAAGATGAAAATCGTTGAAATGATTTCAGAATCACAGCGCCATAAATGTGCCAACCTCTCAAAACATTTATTAAATTTCCTCACAAAGAAGTGTTTCCTAGCAAATAAAGAAAACAAAATAACTATTTTTCGAGAAATTCTCTCATCAGTATTGAGACTTGTCAACCATGAAGTTTCTTCAGTGAAGATTCATTGAGAAGTTGACGAACATGAGATTATTGAGAATGGTTGTTCATATTGTCATACCTAGCATATGTTCTTCAAGTTCTAAGTTTTACTTACTCGTTTACAGTCTTCTTCCTGCTCAATCATCTTGATGATTCATGTAAAATGTTAGTTCGTCAGAAGGTGCCTTTCTGATGAATAATGACTTGAAGAGTTAACCAAAGCTCTCTTCTTCAGCCATTACTGGGTTGAGGATTCAAAGACATAAAGGCTATGCAGAATTGGGATTTGAGAATTAATCGTTCAAGTTAAGGCAGGCGTTAGTAGAGGTGGTTTCATGGGGATGGTTTCAGACCTATCTAAGATATTGTGTTTCGTACGGTCAAAGAAAAGGTTACGTAAATGATCCTAACAGTTTGGCACACAAACTTTTGAGTGGTAGAAAACAATTTTTAAAGAAGTATAACAATTTTCAATACGTAATGCTCATTTTTCATGACAAATATTCCTTGTTTGAATATTCAATTTTAGCCACGTGAGCACAAGATACATTATTCATAAAGATTTTTATCAGAGAATGCTTTACCTTTTTTGATAACAAGTATTTTGTTATTTCGCGTCTGATTGAAATTATCATAGAGAATAATGAAAGTTTGAAATATGAAAAAGTATCATATTCCATCACAGGCTTAGACACAGAATGTAAGACACATCATCTTTTCTAGGCAATTTTTGTAAAGGACAAACTCAATACAACTCTCCGAGATTTAACCCGACAGTGCAAGATAAAAAAGTAGTCACAAACATCTTCGTCTCATCGTTTGTGATTCCAAAAATATCTTGTTTCGCTACCATACGATTAAGATCAGTCAGAGGTGATTCCTATACTTACTCCTCTGATTTGAGTTTAACTCGTGAGTCAGTATTGAGCTTAACCGCAGTAGCCACATTGCCTAAGAAAAGTGGCGGGCGTATTTTAGTACCCCCGCGTTCTCTAAGTTACTAAGTGACTACCAAGCGTGACAAAAGTACTCATTTATTCTGGCAAGTAGTACTGTAGACGTGATGTAGCTATGATCTTTTCATATTTCAAACTCTTTCATATTCTCTATGATACTTCTCAACTCGTACGCCGAATGTTAGTAAAATCTTAAGTTGAGCTAAGCTCAAAAAAGGTAAAGCATTCTCCGATAAAAAATCTTTACATGAATAATAATTATCTTGTAAAGCTCTAAGCTTCCACGTTTACTCGGGAGCTAAGTAATGAATTGATATTCAAACAAGAATATTTGGTCATAGAAATGAAGAAAAATTGCAGGTATTGAAAATTGTTATGCACTCTTAAAAGACTTGTTTTCTACCCTCAAAAGTTTGTGTCTCAAACCTTGTTAGGACTCCATGGTCCCATCATGAGAAGGTATATGTAGCCTTTCTTTTGACCGCATCGAAACCCTAATGTCTAGATAAGGTCACTTAACGACCGCCATCCCTATAGAATACCTCCTTACAAACTCTTTATATACCTTTAACCTGTGATTAAGAAATTCCTGTCCAAGGTTCTCGCACCCAAGCATGTCTTCTATGTCACCGAATCCTCGAAAGCTAATGGAGAAATCTCTAATTGCGTATGGTATCGAAACAAGAGTATGAGCAGAACTCGGTTAATGGCTAGGTTATTTATTCACTGCGAAACTCTTCATCGCTGAATCTATTTGTTCATATGATCAATCAAGATGTTGAACTAGAAGAGATGTATCTCTCATGATGCTGTTTCTCTATAGATTTTCTTAAACAATTTACGAAGTAAGAACCGTAAACTCTAGTCAAACGCTGAAAGGTCTCAGGACATGTTAAATACCGAACTGAAAAAGGTCACTTGACTTTGTTCTCATGAAATCTCATGTTCGTCAACTTCTCAATGAGGATATTTCTCCCTAAGAGCTCATGGTTAACGCATTGACGACAAATTCAAGGGTCTCAACACCGATGAAGAGTTCGAGAAATCTAGTTGATTTTGTTTTCTTTTATTTGCTAGTGAAAACTTCGCAGAGAATCTATTCATGTTATTGGAGCAGGATAATCTAGTGGTTTGGTATGGCATAAACCGTGATTCACAAGCCATTTCTAACGCATTTTTCATCTGCAGCATGTTTTTAGATTTCATATTTATTTAAATTCTACGCTGTTGGGAAGATAAACTTGCGTATGTAATCATTATTGATTTTTTTATTGTAAAAAGTCTTATGAAATATATTTTCCTTTACCTCTCGTGAATCGAGATGATATTTCATATATGTCTCGAAGTTTAATCTATTATGTTTTTGCACTGAAATCAGTACGTAACAAACTATTTGAGAATTTTCTCTCATAGCATATTGATCTTACTCGTCGATCACACTTTCAGCGCTATCAGAATATACACCCGCAAGATTTTCTTATGTTGAGTCATATCAATCAAAAATTATGTTTTTGTCCTGCACCATGCTGCGCACTATTTTAGGTCGATTTGTCTGCACAAATCCGGGCTGGATTTGTTAATGTCCAACAAAATCCTTTGTTTTTTTTTCATAAAGCAAGTCACTCCATGCTGTCTTCATTGCGAATCGATTATCAAATTGGTGGAGAGCTCGAAACGAACCTCGGTGCTTTCATTGCTGGCTATATATTTGTGGGGTGTGTGGTCAGAGAGCTTGGCTGTGGGATGCTTGTATCTTAAATCTCCTAGACGTAGCCGCTAAATATTTTCTTACTATGTGATATCATCTAAATAAAGTTGATATGAGGAGTTACATTATGTAGTATCTCTAATCTCCTCAAAACTTGAAATATATTTTGGCTGTATCTACACCCATCCTATGATTTTCAGTGCCTTGCCGATCTTTATTGACAAAAGGGGGATGATTAATTAGTAGTTCCAACACTACATACATATGGTTTAATGATCATTATGTAAGGGGGAGTGAATCAATAATCTATGTTTCAGCCTATTATGCGAAAGACGTAAGTATCGAGCAAGGTGAGAACATATCACCGTAGTAGTTACTTCAAAGTTGGACTACAACTGAGCTTTGGAAGTAGATAATAATACTATGTTTCTCATATAACGACGATTGAGAATATTTGTTTTCAAAAGTTGTTATAGCTATGGGATACGGATCTTCAACAACAAGTTGAAGAAACCAAGGAAATCAAGACATGATGGACTCAAGGAATTTTGAAGTTTTATTTTTATCCATATGTATTGATAGTTTTTTCAATAAAATTGACAAGGGGAGATTGTTAGAGCATTGCTCGGTCGAACTTACAAGTGTTTCCATCTCAAGATTGTTGTCAAATTTAGTTGTCAAAACTATATCTTGATTTCTAGTCTACTATTAGTTAAGTCTCGTATTAGGATATAAGTGTATTTGAGAGAAGCGGACATCACGACAAATATCATCGTGCTCTATTATTTGAAGACTAAGATCAACCAAAGCTTTGGATAACTTCTTCAACAAAAGGTAAGTGAACACTGAACTCACGTATTTCAAGTTATATTCACCTTTCTATCTTTGAGATGTTGTCGCAGAACTAATCGAAACTATCATAATCATATCAATAATTTCGAGTCAAGTTTATCTTGTAATTATTCTCGAAATATATGACTAAGCTTAATAAACATTTCATACTTGATGAATTTAGGTTAAGAACATTATATTATTCACAATCAAAATCATGATTCAATACATGATTCAAAATAGCCTGAACGATGATATATGTCATTGATGTTAATCGGGAATGTTTCGAATCGATAGAAATAAATATGAACTATCTGTGAATTGAATATAAGACAAGCATACATACCAGCCTTATAAATTGGGAAATCATGTAAGTTCGAAGTCGTAATACATGTACTCTGTACACGTAACGGAGTAGCTATATGTCAACAAGAGACTTTTGTACGCATACTCGTATGTGTTAGAGCAACCGCTCGGTCGAACTCGCAACCATTGCTATCTCAAGCTTGTTTGTCAAGTTTAGTTGCCAAAACTATAAGTCTTGAATTTAGTCTACTTATAGCTAAGTCTCTGGATTAGATAGAGTGTAGTTGAGATTTAGACTTCACGGCGTTCATCGACATGAAGACGGAGAAGTACTCCGGGAACTGTGGAACTTTCATCAACAAAAGGTATGTGGAGACTTGAACTCATCGATCACTCAAAAGTATATCTACTTACTCTCCTATTTGAAACAAAAGTCGCATTTAAGTCATATAAACCTAAATTATATGACTATTTGAATTATTTCTGAAATCGAAGCATATCTCGCTATCTATTTCTCGAAATATGTGTTGGTAAGCTGCTTCGCTAACCAAGTCTCATCTTTTATTCTCGATTTGAAAAGTCAAAAGACGATCATGTGAAAATCACCTGCAACATCTTACATGATTTGTGTGATGCAATCATTTGGTGTAGACTCCGAATGGTTCGTATTGATCATCTCCGATCACTTGAAAATTGCTCTGGAGCCTATTAGCTGTGTGAGACATCTATCGGTCCGGCTTTCTAAGAATGTTTCAAATGATCGAAATGAGAGTTTAGAACATGCAACCACGATTAGATATAAACATAGTGCGTGTGGTCACATTTGTGTAAGGTCCAAGACCGGAACCATACTATGCGGCATCTGCGACACGCAGACGGTTGGTTTGATGGCAGTCCGAGAACTGGGTATGCGTACTGCGACGCCGCAACGGCTTAGGTCCAAGTTCCTGAATCCAACCGGTGGTTTAGGCAGGCTTAACCCGGCTCGGAGTACCGCATAAAACCAAAACTCGGTCCCGCCACTTAAGTATGCTGCACACGTTTGCGTACGCTGATGTAAAGTTATGTCATACAAAAATCGGTCTCATTCATGAACTAATACATTTATAAATTCAAGTAATGCAATATTTCGCAAACCGTGGCTAATAATGTTTACGTGAAATGATTCAAGTGAATCAAATCGATTTTTTGCTTCAATCGTTGCCTTGTATACTTCGATGAGCACAGGCAATTGAACAACTCTCTAACTAGTGGTTTCATTTTGAGTCATCGAACTAGTTGTGATAAAGATGAATAAGGTTGATATGAAAGTAAGTTCATATGGCTAAATTTCCTACGGCACTGTCCATTTTTGAACCAACCGGTGTACATCGCTGAAGGTTTATCGAATAAGCCGGGACATTTACTTGTGTGAAGGTATCGCTAGGTTCGATATAAATCCGCTGGAAATATAATAGCTTGAATCTAACCAAAGTCTTCATCTAATCAGAAATATTGAATGCTTTGTTACCAAGGTAGCATTGATTACAAACCCCGATTTGAAGACTATATAAAGGAGTAATCCCAAGCAATCTGGGAAACCTAACTCCCCACACCTCCTATGTGATACTAGTTGTGACTAGTAGTCAATTCTCCTTTAACCCAGGGTTTTTCTAAAACCCAAGATCGCTAATCCACTTGAAGACTCTTCATCGGGATTGTGAAGCCATACCCAACTATTTTCCGTAGGTCAGCGTGAAGCCTCTCGATCTCGATGTTTATCTATTGTGATCGAAGTAACTATCTTCGTTAAGATTTGATCGAGATTTATTCTCCTATAGGAAAAATTGAAAAGTAGTTACAAACACCTTCATCTCATCGTTTGTGATTCCACAATATCTTGCTTCGCTAATCCATTAAGATTATTGCGAGGTGATCGATATTAGCTAAGGCTCTTCTGGAATATAAGTCCGGCTTATCAACTTTCGATTCTATTCACCTTTGATTTATCAAAATACTCTAAAACAAAACTCGTAGGTATTATCCTGGTGGGAGATGTGATTTATCTATTCAATAGACTCTTCAGTGTGATACGTATTTGTTTATCAAGTCTTCGACTTTGGGTCAGAAGGCAACTCTTGGTCCGTGCGAGATCAACTAAGGGAATCAAGCGCTGTGAATCCTGTGGTTCTAGAGGCATAAGGAATGCAACCGCATTCTGATCGCTGTGAGATTGGTTAGGCTCAAACTACATCTCACCGGTTGTCCTGAGTAGGCTAGCGTCTATGCGCTGGCACAGACGAATGGCACCCAAATATACCAATCTGACAAAAGTACCTATAAGTCCTTTCTCCGAAAGTGATTGGGTATATGGACCGAGTCGAGACAGATACGACTAATCGGTTCACACTTCTCGTGTGATCGTCTATGGATACGTAGATCGAGACAATACGACAACAAGAGATAACTTGTGTGATCGACTATGGATACAAGACTCGAGACAATACAACACCGAAGCATGTTTACTTGATAAAAGGTTCAGACTTAAACCAAACACAACAGGGATTGCTATCAAGTAAATAGGAATTAACGTTTGTGTATTTTACTTCTAATTATAATAAAATAATTATAATTGCGTGAAATAGAAAGTAAAAGACACAAACAAGATTTTGCTACACGAGGAAACCACAACGTGCAGAAAACCCCGGGACCTTGTCCAGAATTGAATACTCAGGATTAAACCGCTATACAAAATCTAAAACCTCAACTTCAGATAGTTGAAAGTCCAAGCAAACTAAACCTATAGTTCATCTAGTTTCGTCTCAGTATCCCTCAGCGCCTCCAACTTGCCGTAAGTCACGCACTTGGAACATCATTCTTTTCGGGTTCGTATTCCAAACAAGTAAAGGAACAACAAATCTGTCTGGTAACAACCTTTTTCAATCAAGTGATATGAGTTCGACAAAAGGCTCTTCCTGGCTATCCCAACAAACTCCTTGGTCAGGTCTTTAGATCTCATCTCTATCAACAATTACCAAAGTAATTGTTAAGATTTGCAATCAACATTTTTAATCACAAATAAACGTATTGATGCCGATCTACTCAACCAATCAATCAAATCTATCACAAAGATAAACCGAGATTATAGTTGGATCCTTCTCCAGATTTCGGTAATAGTACTGTATAAGATTGAAGATTATGAACCCAAATCGAAATCTTCTTCGTCTTCAAATTCTCTTGGATCTTCACAATAAACACCTGCACACAAACAACTTGGAATCTCTTGTGATCAATCACAAACACGAAAGGAGTCCTCAGTTAACCAATGGATTATCACAAGACGTCTTTGGGATCTACAAACAAGCCTAGAAGATCCCCTGTCGAGACTTCTCAATCTGCACTTGAGTGAATCTTAATCATCGAAGAGAAGATTCTCAAGCATAAACAAACTAGGTGCAATCAAAGTTCAACAACAACGCTAGTCAATCAGATCAATCGAAACTAATAATAAACCAATCTCAATCCCAAAGAAGTCTTTAAACCGAATGCCCAGTAAGAGATTGCCAACCAGCCACTGCTCCTCGATTTAGTGCGCTCCACCGGGAACAACACAGACTAGGCGGCTCGGCTCAAGTTCTCGAGGATTAGCTTAAGCCAAATGCAAACTCGGGTATATATGTAAGCAAGGATGTTTGGACAACCAAGGAATTTCCAAACCTGAATTATTCTCAAGATATGCAATATACGCCCAAATTCGGTTTTCATACTCCCGAAATGCTTTGTACAAATATTGACCGAATCCTACAAGTAGAAATATCCAATTAGTTAAACGCACACCACCACTTTTATTCTTCTAGAGATATGCATTTAATTAATGCTGGAAATTAAAAGCATATAAAACTAACAACCTTAATTAAAAGATTCTAAATTTATTTCGTCCGAGGATCTTCCTGTTAGCTACTAAGGAATATCTTTGAACAATAAAAGATAAGAGTTACACGCATCACGTTCAAAGTATAGCCGCATATTCTTTACTTTGTAAGTCCTCTTTCATACTTCCAATCTTGGAATCGATTACACCACACTTCCAAACAAGTTTAGAATCAGGTTCACTGGTATTCCGACGTCCAACTATGTGATTGATCAAATATCAATTCACTAATCATGGGTTTACCGCTTTACCAAACACAAGGATCGTGGTTCTACCTAACATATTACCGATCCTGCTATTAGCTACCAGACCTAAGCATCAATTACCGTGACCTAGTTACTTCTCATATTCTCAAGGTATTACTTAGATCGGACAAGTCAATTAGGATCGGTACAATTCGGCTCGCTTCGTGGATCTACTACACCACCACAAAGACCTATACGCCAATTACAAGGATCGATTACACAACTCTTTGTGATCGATCACACCAATTACTAGAACTATGATTATTCAATTACAAATATCGATCATACCATCGCATTACTTTTAGACTGTTACAATTAATACAAGTCATACCAATACATAAGTCATGTACCATGATTAAGTTTTACCGTTAGATATATAACAAGTTATGATCTAAGCTCAATAACTCACACATATTGGTAATCCAAAGATATGCAATCAATAACAATACCAATAAGTTTAAATATTTTTCTTTCAATCATAAAACAGCCCATGGGAATGTTTCTTTGCCAGTCGTAACATTGTTTCCTGGGAAGAAATCTTCACCTTTACCCATACACATAATCACAATAGCATTCATAATGATTATGTCGATATCTTATATATGAAGTTCAAAAGATAAGTTGCTATACTTCAGATCCTAATTCCTTTTAACACTATGATCATATGATCATGTCTTACTACTAGAGGATAATCATTCACGTGCTTCATAGTTATTTTCACATAGTACAACTTGAAAGATACGCTAAAGAATGAAACAGCAGCCAAAGTCAAAAATATTACTAACTCCTCAGTTATAAAGACGAGTCACGTTGTAGCTTGTTACTTCTTCACATTCTTCAAGTCTCTAAGTGCACATTTGTATAGTTCCCATAACTTAGACTTTCTAGTCTAACCTATACTAAGTTTAGTACATAATCGTTTTAATTTCTTTATACGTAGTTTTGATTCACTAAAATATGACAACCAAACTCTGACATCCCAACGCTTAGTGGGTTCAACCGAGATTTATAGCTCTAACAATCTCCCCTTTGTCAATTTTAGTGACAAAACTCTTAATACATATAGATAAACAAATTACAAGAATTCATTACACATACGCTTGATTCCAAGTTTCAACAACACAATAACCTCGCATATATTCAATCTATAAATACCCGTTGTTGACATTTTCGAATAACAAAGCTAATACTCCACCTAAAGGTAAGATAGGTAGATTTTAAATCAATATCTTTGTAATTCCCCTTATGTAGTCAATATAACTACAATAGCAATATGATATGTTGCTCCCCCTTAGTCAATGTTTTTACTTTTGCTAGATATAACACGCTTAAGCACAATTGTCCTTTGCTTAGTGACTACGTAATCACTTGTTTACTCCATATATTTCTCCCTTTTGTCACAAAATGACAAAGGTTCGAGCAAATAAAGGTCAAACCTGAAGGATCCTACAAATCTAAAAGAATTGTACAACCTATAAGAATTAAGCACGGTTGTTTCACATACCATTTTAGATAACCAATATCAAAACCGAAACTACAAGTAATTTGGTTTTAATATGTTATCAAGGAAACAATAGCCCTAAGCAATTTTCCCTAATAGTTTAACAAATTGACTAAGAAACTATAGTTCCCTTGGTAAACCGATTGCACAAATACAATCGCTATTTCGATAAGACCAAAATAAATATCTAATTAACTTTATTTTTCTCATCGTGCTCTCAATTATTTAGACAATAACTTAGACCTTTCACTTTAGACAGACAAGTACTATGTTAGTTAACTAGTATTTCTTGTCAAGGGCATTCCATTGTGACTTGAATAACCGAATCCTTTGACTTTGATAAGTTTAACTAAGATCGTAATTAACTTAGTTTCTCTTATCCTAATCGAATTCGACTAAACAAATGATCCCACATTTTGTTAAGCCATAAACAATACATACAAACCAAACAAATTGACTTGCACAATTATTTCTCTTAACCTAAGCAATCGAAACAAACATAGACATTATAGCACCGCAATTTCACCTCAATCTCAGGTAAGCCAAAAAACAATTGATACCAAACAATAAAGAAAGATATCAAACAATAGTTTTTATTAACCCGAAACAATTGAATCACACATACACACATCCATACACACATAATGGAATAAACATCAATTGTACTCTAATTTTGTTAAGCAAAAGCAAAATATATGCAATAAAATCGTGCTTTTCTTAAACAGAAAACGAATTAACTAACAAATCAGCACTCTACATTCCGTGATCCTCTTCTCCCAAAAAGATATATCATTAAGCGCAAGTTCAAGTTAGAAATCTCCTCATTATGTTGTCATCCTCCCGCAAGAACAAAAGAACAACAACAAAGAGCAACCTTACTGCAGAGAAAAGGTCGGAATCCGCTTTAACTAATGCGTACAATAGCAAAAGTTAAAACCCGAAACACATATGTTTTATGCTAAACACAACTCATGTAAACACACAATTGATTCAACACATTGTGACTTTTACATATGAGTC
>JAJJWW010000777.1:0-106002 GCA_023531295.1 Papaver armeniacum | reverse complement strand
ATATTGACTATGAATTCCTCATTGTTAAGATTGAAACCACCAAACCACTAAACCACATGCCGATTAAGTCGTATATATTATATATATATGCATTAAAATAGACCAAAAATTTCTAATTTAACGGACAATTTGATTAAATGGAAAACGAGTCATACACGATTATAATACAATATTTGGCTATGTTTTCATGTTTATTGTCATTACGATATTATCAGGGGAAAAGAATTGACCATATCAAAAGGCCATATGATTAAGTTCGCGCAAGGCTCTTCTAACCTCAGGATTAGCTCTGCGTGACATGATAATCATCCCAAACTTATGCGTAGTGTTTGCAGAAACGATTAAAATAACATAACAAAAGTAATTTTTTTTGTTGTATATATTTTTCTGTCTGCGTTGTATTTTTATGAGGTTTACATACCTCAAAAAACCGAAAAGACGAACAATAACAAAATAAATTTGATTATGTGTAGGAAAATTTTCATTGATCAATGAACACCCGACCGTCCAAAAACATTTCCGGACTCAAACTACTCTAAAATGTGAAATGACCTCATTTCGTGCTTTGTGATGATTCTATAAATAAAATAAAATGTTGACACTAAGATTGCAGCATGATCAAACTAGCTCAATTTCTATTAAACTGACAAAAGACTTTCAATGATAAATGTTAATTTTCGGAGATAACCAACTAAATTCTCACCGTTGCTAATTTCAATTATATTGTGAACCGTCTTGGTTTTCCATTTATAATAACAGATAAAGCATTCAGTGAGCCGATAAGAATCTCTGACTCTTAAGATTATCCCGTCCCTCCCAGGAACGTAATCTTCAAATGAATACCAATAACTTTTCGGAGGCAACTTGATTGAAATTGCCTTCAGATTCTCTTTAATTCGTCTCCCACTATTACTAGTCTCTTTCTAACCATGAGAATGATGGTCCATGAATAACCGCATATTATCGTAATAACAGTCTATTAAAGCTATATGCTCACTCACTTCGAATAAACACTGAAAGCCATTTTGAATGAACAAGACATGGGACTCTGGTGAAAATACAATATACCGACGTAGTTCAATAGTTCTGAACTTCTCGCTTCCAACATCAAAGGTTGTTAAAGATATACCTTCAATGTAGGGGTTCGAAGGTGCCTCATAACCAGGATTTTTCTCTTTCCATCGTTCAGTACACATATGGCCTTTGCCTATCCAATATACCGAACCTTTTGAATAAACGCATACCTCAGGGAGGTCATCGATCTGATACTTTGGGTAGTCATCAATTCTTCTCCATGTATTGTTGTTCTTGTTGTTGTTTTTGTTATTCTCTAAAGTCATGACTTCGCAAACTTTATAATCCTCATCAGTGTCCCTCAGTCGTTCATACTCATCATAATCACAAAGAACGCGACTTTTCTCATATAAGCATATAATTTTGTCCTTTTTAGTACAAGGATCAAAACCGAAAGCTCTTCGCCATCTGCATTTATATTGCTTTTTATAATAATCATTTTTGTCTTCGGCGTCTTTTAGCGTTGCTTTGATCCATGATGTTCCTTCTCATGTGGTTATATTTACAACACGAATATAACCTTTATGGGTTTGAGCAAAACATAACAATCCATTTACGGGTCTCGACATACTCCAAAAGTCAAGGACATGACACCTATGATGACGTGACACGACAACTGGTAGTTTATTATCTTGGTGTTTATCAATAGCCGATATATCTACTATGTTTAAATCGAATCCTACAGCTATATTATTATCTGTGTTCCAAGTGGACCCAACTACCGGCATGAGGCGTCTAGTTACAAATAGGAGATTTTAGAACAACTAAAATGCAAATCAATAAATAATAAATCATTTCGAATTAGAGAAGTCCAATGTTTAAATGCTAATTTGAATTGTATGAGTGATTTTACCGGAATTCTAGCCAGTATGTCGCGTACTATATCATCACACACACCAGCAACAGCTGAAGTAATGATAATATTAGAAACTTTAGGGTTTGCTTTATCATCATCATGTTTGCAACCTTTATTTTCTTCTATGATATTCTTCTTGTTCTTTTTGGTGCGCCTCAAATAAGGTTTTCTAGTTTGTTGTGTTTATTATCTAGTTATAAGGGGCAGGCCCTACAATGTTTATGCCCCGAAGTTAATTTATTAATTGATGCCCCTAACTCATGTATAAAAGATAAATCTTTAGATCACTTTTTTTAGCACCGTAAGTAAATTAGTATATCATAATTATAAGCATATATAATAGAATAAAAATGAATTCGTAAGATGTGTTAATGTGTTGAATTTAATGATTATGTGTAAAAGTTTCCTCCCGGACATTTTCGGAAGCAAAGTCTCTAATAATAATAGGCTTATAATCAAGTACACTATTTGTCTTTTAATGTCGCCATATGTTTCAATATGCACTTCAAACGTTTGCTTCGTTAACACAATTATCATTCAAATCTTCGACTATAGACTCAGTAGGTTTAATCAAATATATTTATTTAAAGACTCGCCAAGAAAGTTTACTAACTCACCATGTTTTTGATTTATTTTTCTATTTTGAGATGTCGACGTTTGCTTTCTTTGTAGACCCGGAGGCATACCTATAATTAATATGATTTATTAAAATCTAATCATAATAACTTTTGCAAAATAACTTATTCCCTAAATTTATCATTATCATCAACGATTCAATCTATGCCCTAAATTTAATTTAAAATTTTAAAAAATGATTAGTCAAAATAAGAAGATCAGTGAATTGATAATCGATTAAAAGAAGAATTTAATGATTTACCTTGTATTGTTTTAATGAAATAATATTGTCCTAATTCGTTTTGTTTTTTTCCTATCAAAGAATAATAATTTTATAGTTAAGGACTGAGAACACTAGTTAAAGAAGAGTAGGAGAGAACAGTTAAAAGACATATCATAATTAATTGTAAGAAACAAACTGTTAAAAATCTCAATCCTTCCATTACGTGTTTTGGTAACACTTTGGTTGATTCTTATTTTTTTAAAGGAAGCAAGAAACCCTAAATTTCATATATTTTCTTGAATATTTACATCAATCAAATACATTGTAATGGAAATACATGAAGAAATACAAATATTATGTATTCTAAAATACAACAAAATTATTAAATACATGCATTCCATTGAGGGGTTTTATGATGATGATTGAGGGATAGTGTGAAACTGCTGATTCCACCATTTTGAATTTTCGTTCTTCAATTAGAACAATTTTCTCTTCTTCATGAAGATAAGATGCTCCAAAGAGGAGTAATTTGAGCGGTGCATCAAAATTGTAATCACATCTAACAGCCCTGGATCTTCATAAGTATGCAAATCTACATCACCCCAGTGTTACTTGTGCTTGAATGTATTTGAAACGATTGAATCAATCCATATAAACGCTTAAAAGACTATATGAAATTGAATAATCACCAAACTAGGGATTGTATATTGTTTAGATAATAATAATTATTTTATTTACAAACCCTAAATTCTGCCCAGATCTTTAGAGATATATGATTAAAATCTGGGCAGAAAACTTAATTTACAAGGAGATTAAACTTAAACTCAAAGTATTTTCTAGAAGAAGGAGAATAAAAATAAAAATCGTTTATGGAAAGCAAAAACCGTAAAGAATAAATCAAAGTATTGGTGTTTGGACCTTAGTCCACATTGGTTAGATCAATGGCGCTTAATTGGGTAGCTTATAAGTCAATGTGATCCCTCAACTTGTAGACCGATTTTAGAGTTGAGTTTTACCCATGAGCTTATGATGAGTTAAGGTCGGTACCCAAACATTTGGTATCAGATCAGAGCCAACCACCACGACCCATGCCTGCTCCACAAAAGGGGTGACGTATAGGATGGATTAAGATGTGGGTGCACCTGTGTATAGGCATAGTTGCCACCACATTTAATATTGATAGTCGAGTGGAGCCGCCATAAGGAAAGGGCTACCGCGGATCATTGTCGATAGAGTGGGTCAACGAGGACGTTGGGTCCGAAAGCGTGGTGGGATGTTGGGGCCTTAGTCCCACATTGGTTAGTTGGGGCTTAATTGGGTAGTTTAAGTCAATGGAATCCCTCAACTAGTAGATCGGTTTTTGAGTTGAGTTCTGCCCATGTGCTTATGACGAGTTAGGGTTCGTACTCTAACAATTGATAACATGTCACCAATTCAAATTTGTAAAACTTGGTTTGAATGGTGGTTTCAATGGCCAATCTCAATCACGACAGGGTCTCACCGTAAATCTCTCTATAACATGTCACCAATTCAATGTTTTTAACTTAGTTTCAATGGCCAATATTCACGCCAGGGTCTCACCGTAAATATCTCTATACCAATTAAGTGTTAACCGGACAGTTTTTTTTTATGCCACCAAAAATTTGATGCCTGAAGTTGTACTTTGGGTACTTCGGCTCAGGGCCGGCCCTGTAGTTATATTCAAGTGGTTGCAATTGGTACCTTATATGCTCAGCAACATCGAAACTTGCGGGCCTAGAGGTGTAAATTGGGTTTGCCAGCACGAGCACAGCCCAGCACATCACCCTAAAATCTGAGCTCAGCCCAGCACAACACGTGATTCAGCCCAGGCCCAGCACGTTAGTTTCATGGGTTGTGCTGGGTTAGCCTAATCGGCACAATAGCACGGCACAACACGCGGCACGGATAAGCACGTGGCCCAGCCCAGCACAACACGTTAAGAAAGCACGTCATAGCATGCACAAGTATATCATATAACAAGGCATAATACATCACATTTTGTGTATATTTTACAAAAGAGTCACTATTCTAGCTAGTTTTTGACATTTTATGTTGGATTATTTTAATAACAACATATATAATATTTGGAAAATATATTCCGATATCGTTGTTATAATGTCGTTACCTATATTTGACTAGAACATTATTTACATGATAATGATCCAATTTTATATTTGATAGGCTATTTCTTTTTATTGAATAAACTTGTTAATTTTACTTGAAATAATTTCAAATGATATGTTTTCTATCTAAATTCTCGTGATAATGTCCGACTTAATGTATACATTAAGTGATTTTAAATTGTTTATAACACGTGTGCCAACACGGCACAACACGTTTATTCGTGTGTTGTGCCTGTGGGCTGTGTTGTGCTTAGCTTTTGACTAGTAAAGCACAGCACGGCACAACACGTTTAAATCATTGGCACAGCACAGCACGACTCATGGCACGTGAAGCACGCGACTTCGTGTGCCGGGCTGTGCCGGGCCGGCACGTTTTACACCTCTATGCGGGCCTATTGATCTAATATCCCAAAATAGTCCCTAATTTATCTAATGAAACTTCTTTATTATTATTTTTGAAGCAGAAACACTTCTGATCCGCACGAAATCATCGTTTTGTTTCAAGCAGGGAATATTTTGGGATATTCAGTAGAATCACATACGTCAAGAATGACTCAAGATGTGGAGCATTATGAGCATTATGAGCTTATAAAACTTATTACATTAATTTAGCCAAAAACAACTATCAATTTCAATATCGTATCACAGAATTAGTGACGTTATAAAACTTATTACATTAATTTAGCTCATGACAACTAAACTTTATCAGTATCAATATCTGTCAACACAATTATGTAAGCCTAAGCGAATACAAAACAGCCCGCCTACGTGATCAACATGCAACTGTAATGATTGATGGATTAACTTCTAGTCTATATATCGTTAGTAGTTGAACTAGAATTCGTAGTACTATTTAGTATATTCCTCCGCGATAGATTGTGGAATCTCATCTGAAGTGATCCTCCTGGTCATCACCGTGTTAGAGTTGCCGCCGGTGGTGTCATTGGCACTGGAGTGGAGGTAACGATGACTTGGATTATTTCTGATTTTCTTGAGCTTTTCCATGGCACCAACTTTGACATGTTCTTCAATTCTTTAGCTTTTCCATGGCACCAACATTATAGCAAACATGACAACAACCTTGATGATTACTGACCTTCCGAGATTCATGGAGACTCTGTGGATATCTTGAGCTTGATTTTGATTTTGAACCCTTTGCCTGTCGGGGTGTTTTCTGGCTGTTTGAATTGGATTGACAATAGAGCGGAAGCCCCTGCTTTGTTTTACTTCAATATTGCTCAGCAAGTACTACAACAAACGCCATGGCTTAGAGATGAAATGCATAATTATAAATCTGAACAAAAGTATTTTGGAGAGTGCATGGGTCATATGTATATCATTTTACGTGATAAGGCGCCAACGTCCAATTTTTTTGGTGTCGTTGAGATGGAGATTGATTACAGTGGGTGGAAACCAATCTGTCGAGTGGATCTAGGCGGATTGGCAAATCAGTATAGAAACGGTGGTGTTTTGCGTAGTTACGGTATATTAAAGGTAGTTGTGGAAGGAGATGGCGATGCAGATGAGTTGAAGGTGTTGATAGTTGTACCTGACAAGATTGTATCTTATGATATCAAGAGAAAGAGTTTCGAAGAGATTTGCGATTATAAGATGGGTCGTTATATTCTTCTAAACTCACAACCTGCTTATATTGGATCGCTTGCTAATGTTTGATATGTTAGCTTTTTTATGATTTAGCATAAAATCTTGATTAAATTAAGTTAAACTCGACACTGCACATAGAGAACTAGGCGGTGCAGCAGAGTTCATGAGCTGATGACAAGTATTATATCCACGTGATGCTATAAAACTTGGTATATTAATTTAGCTCATGACAACTAAACAACTTTATCAATATCCATCGACACAGAATTATGTAAGCCTAGGCGAATACAAAACCGCCTGCTACATGATCAACAGGCAACTGTAATGATTGATGGATTAACCTCTAGTCTATCGTTAGTATTTGAACTAGCATTGGTAGTACTATTACTATCTTCCTCAGCGATAGATTGTGGAATCTCATCTGGAGTGATGCTCCTGGTAATCACCGTGTTAGAGTTGCCGGAGGTGGTCTCATTGGCACTGGAGGTAACTATGACTTGGATTATTTCTGATCTTCTTGAGCTTTTCGATGGCACCAACTTTGACATGTTCTTCAATTCTTTAGCTTTTCCCCATAATACAAAGTATAAACCAATTACTATGAGTATCGCTCCTAAGACACTGCATACACGACCATCGTCCAAACAGTATTATTATTGTGTGTTAAAAACAAACGACGAAAAGATATCGTTGAACATTATAGCGCATATGTCAACAACCTTACAAGAAATTAATGATTACTGACCTTCCGAGATGCAACTTCTCATCTAAGAGGATAGAACCAGCAATAGCTACCAGCACAAGCATCAAAGGATTGAAAACTGACACAAAGAGTGCACCTCTTTCATGTACACACCATGCAATTAAGGTCACCATTAGCCCCGAGGCCAAGATACCCTGTGAACCATACAATACAGGCACAAATGTCGGAATGCTGAACTGGAGAAACATGGTCAATCTATATTGGAGCATCTTTGATTACGGATGCATGCCAAAAATATGTACATACCGAATAAGCAGAAGCGAGTAACCTAATATTCCAACCAAGCTGCCACTGTGTCCAATCTCTCTCCATACACAGAGCAAAACCAACAGCTTGTATTGATCCCATCCCACACATCAAGGCTGTACTTGAATAATAACATTGAATTTTCTCACTCATTTTGGTCTGTTCAGAATCAAAAAAAAGAGAAGCAAAACATCCATATTAGTTGGAGGTAATTTAGGTAGACCAAGAAAAAATTTATGAAAATTCACCTGAACCATCAACCAGGTGGCATAACACAAACAACTGCCAACAGCCAGTAACGAGCCCAATACACGTTTACCAGATGTCGACACCTGTCCTCCGTGATCGTCATGATGGATATGCAATGCATGTGTCGACCACATCGGAATTTCCACACCTTTGTAAAATGTGAGCAACATTGCACCACTAATACCTATTAATGTCCCCAACACCTTTGCTTTCCCTGCTACGTTTCCAAACCCTAACACCTCAAATCTGAAGGAAAAAACAAAAAAATTATGGGTCAGGCATTTGGAAATATTAGAAACAGTCATATCAATTCACACTAATTTGCTTCTGGTAACTCACAATTCCTGCAGTAGCCATTACTCTGTCTAACTAGAAACTACTATTCACATGAACTCAACTACATTTGTACATCCAATCATCAATATTAGTTGAGCTAACTTAACCATCAAACAAACAGGTTGAATAAAGCTACAGTAATAATGGAGAGTAACATGTGAAGTATGAGCCAATCAAAACCTACCCGCAAACAATAGCCATAATGAATGTAATAGCTGGGATAAGATTTGCCATTGCTGCTGTAAATGATGCGGATGTCAAATGCATACTTGCTACGTAAAAGTTTTGGGCCAAAGTATTCCTGTAAAAATCAGTACGTAACATCACGTCGACTTAGAATCATTGATTTGCAAAACACCACAATTTAAATTAGCTTTTTTCAACTGCCCACCGAGTCTTGAGGTCACATGTTCTGTGTGGATTTGCAAATAAATAGTCCTAAAAATGCAACATAAGTTATGATGCCTATTAATGAAAAGTCAAAAACCACAACTGCTTTTAGCCACTTGTATACGTGAGAATCCACTCCTCAAAATCTAACAAGAAAAATAAACTTTTAAGGAAAAAATAGCTTTTAAGAAATTGACAAACCACTGTACAAATATGACAACTTAATGGGATTTCTCTAGTGGGTTAATCTGACTGTTGGTTATCACAACCAATTTAAAGTCACGTCCAAAAAGTGAGAATTATCTTGCTCCGTGTTGAAGGATTCCCAAAAATATACTGGTCTCTAGATCAAAATGTATTCTCACCAGTAAGTTTGATCTTTGTATCTTGTATTTTAACATTAGAAACAAAGAAATCAGCACTTTGGCTGTGACTATCTCGGTTTAGAAATGTCTTGGCACAATCAAAACAATAAAAAAAGATACTGTGATATAGAATAAACTAGTTATAAAGTTGGTTATAAATTCAATTGACAAGGAAAAAATAAAATGATGTTAATAATTTCTGTATGTGATTCACTGTTGATTCTCTGGCCGAAATGAATGACCTGGGGGTTTAATATTTAGGGCAGACGGTTTATGAATTCCATGGCTGAAACCGAATTAGAACTCCTTTGTTTATACTTAAAAGACAATCAAAAAAATTACTATTAGTATTCTCAACTTACCCAAATAACCCACATAGGAAGGCTTGGAACACTATAGTCCATGTCAATTTTGGTATGATTTTCCTGCAACACAACAGAAAAAAGAAATCACAACGCTAAACAATAGAACAACAAAATTTTGTAGCATGGTGGATATTCAATAATGAAGTAATCAATGTTCAATGAACTGAAAAAAAATACAGTCATTGAACAATCAGAAAATCTACATGAATTTAATGTTATCATCTAAATGCGAATTAATTTCAAAAAAATGATGAAACTAAGATTAAGATGAGAGAAAAGGGATTAACCTTTCGAAGAAGAAAGCAAGAGGAAGAACAAACGCGGTAGCAAACAAAGATCTATAAGCAACTAAAATCATCATATTCATTCCATCATTCATTGCTAACTTGTAAAACACATTCATCCCAGCGAATACAATCTGTACCACCACCATTACCAAAGCTGGTTTCACTCCATTCAATCTTCTGCAAAACTTAGTACTATACCCCATGGTGATGATGACGATGATGATCTAGAAACCGATTCACCATGCAACACAGAAAGTCGAATTGTTCGACTTCTGTCTTTCTCACTTCTAGTGAATGTATGTCAAATCGATTCATGTATTTATAGACGAGGAAGATCTAGAGAGATCGTAACATTAAAGAGGGAGTAAAATTTGGAGACAAAGAGATGTTACGTGTAGTAAAAATGAGAGGTTTTAGACTTTTTGTGATATTTCCAAAGTTGAAGGTAAAAAGTCCAAATCGTTTACGTAAATTCCATGCACGTGTATCGTTGACAGACACGTGGAATGAGAAATGTCCTACTCTGGACTGGCACTACATAGACACGTTTGGTGAGCTTTTTAATTGTCATTTAACTGTACTCCACTGCTGAATACAAGTGTGTTAATGGAGAATCTTCGAAAGCATTTTGGATGAGCTAAACCCTTGTTTGTTTTGCATATTTGGTACATTAATTGGGGCGTTGTTGCAAGCATTTACAAGAAAGAATTCTACTTCTTGCAAAGCCAAACCCACTTTTATCTTCTAGATAGAATGGATCATACAACCATTATCATGACTCATATGGATCTTGACGCCGTTGTGTTGTAGCATTCATTCATATGCTAGCACTAAAAGTGCAAAAATAGCATTATGGATGGTTGTCGCTGGAGCCATTACTTTTGTAGTTTCTGCTTTTTTGCACAAAAATAGTATGTAAACAACAACTAAAACGTGACCATTTCTTGAGTGCGGATCTCTGAAACAGGCGCTATCAAGTTAGTAGGCTTTCCAATGTTTGAAAGGTGATGGCAAACAGACTTGTTATCTGGAAAGATTGGAATGGTATGTCCTGTAGATGGTAATCCCATTTAATGTACTTAAAAGAAATCCTTATGCAGTCTGCATTAAATTTTGTGCTCTATTCTTTGCTAAGTGTACTGCAGTTGGTGGTCATTAAGACTTCATTCTTCACCTGGACCGCATTCTAGTTGAAACTAGTAAGCAATTAAATATTTTCTTAACAGGAGCTAAAAAGAAACTACTGAGCAATAACAAATGTCAAAGTCCACAAGTACCATGTAGAAACTTACTGCTAGTTACAAAACAAGATATAACATGAAGTTATTGACACCCTCTTTCTTAAAACCTGGCAAACACGGGGAACTTCTTAGTGTACATAGTACCATGTAGAAACAGTAACCTACTAAGTTGCAAAAATTTCAGCCAAAGATTATGTTCAGGGTATTGCTTGACTTCCCCAACAAACGCATTGCCAGTACTACATTTGCTCTGCTTCAATTTCAGCACTGTACTTTTCAGCATCATCATTAACTGTGGAAAGTATCTTATTAGCAACATTGTTTACTGTGGAAATTGACTGTTTCTGTAATCCCTCACTTCACTTGATCTCATCTAACTCTGCAGTGTTCAACGATTCTGTAGGGTGATGACTTGATTCAATGATGTCATCATAATGGTCGACGTTGGTATCCTTCTCAAAGTGCACTGATACGGCAAGTATTGCTGACCTACCATGTAGGTTCCTAACCAAAGCATCACAGTCTAGGTGAAAACTAGGCTCAATCTCACAGACCTGTTTCAGATATATAAGGAGCATTAAACACCAAAAAGAGCTATGGAAAAGACAATCATCATAGAGAAAGAAAACACCGTGTTCTTCACCCACACACATTCTACAATACGATAAACATGTATTACACTGGTCAAAATTCAGAAATTTCGGACTTACCAACGACAGCTGATGATTGTCTTTTGAAACAATTTCTGCATTCCATGCATTAAGCTTATCCATGAGACTGGAGAACGTGAACTCTCTTCAGGTATGATGAGCCTTAAACTCATTGGAGCTATTTTGATGGGGAAGTGCTTCTGAAGCTCTCGGATGACTGACTTCCAAGGCCTGTGCAGGTCATAGCAACAGAGTTAGATGAGAAGAACACTGCGGAGTTAGATGACAAGAAGAGAATGAAGACTTCAAATAAAATTTCCTACAGTTTATGAAAGACGAGAACATGGCTCTGCAGACATAATTCCTTTTCTCATTTCCTTGCAGTCAGAACCATTTTCTTTCCGTTTACAAAATACCTTCAACAATACTGTTTCTATCTATTTCAGTAGCTTGTAGTTCACACTAGGCCACGAATTACTACTAGAAAAGGGTTTCTGCAACATTTTAAAGACCAAATCCAAAAGGAGATCCATGAAATAACTTACAGTGTTACTGACAGACACCATTGTTTTCTTGCCACCGAGAAAGGAAATTAGTTTCATCTACCATTAGATGTTGGAAACTCCCGATTTTGGGATTCTCCAAATCACCAACTCCGCGCGTCAACCGTTGTGGCCCATCGGATTTCTTGCTCCTAAATGTGGTGTCTGCGGCCATGCAAAAACCACTGTCTTGAGCGACTAACTTTTTCTTCATGATACTTGGAGACGAAACAAACTCATTCACCCGGAACTTAGTAAACTCTTTCGCTCCAACAGGACCTCTTAAATATCGCCACAACAATTAAAAAAAAAAACACAATTAGCATTTGTAGCCAACCTACAGTTCAAAATAAACACCAAAACTTGGTTTTACACATCAGGACATGAGTGCAAAATTCAGGAAATGGTAATGAGAATAGGATGTGAATCTTTCTAAACCATCTGGAGACAAGATTTTTAAAAGACCACGGAAATAGAGGAACTGCCTTAGGTGCCATAATGACTGTGTGAAGTACAGATAAAAATCTTTAACAAATAAGGGAACATTTTGATACATGGACAACATGGGGAAGGTATATACCATATAGCATATCCAGTTAGCATAGATAAAGAAATTAGTAAACTCTAATTACTTAACAATTTGCAATATGCATAAACTAGTGAGGATTGATTTGGCTGGCACATTCACTACTCTAATGAAGGTAGACAATATAAAAAAGATTTAATAATGTGGGACATACTACGAACTGCATAAATGTAGACAAATCAAACCATGCCATTAAATTCAGAGTTGTTTATTTGCTTTAAGATTTCAGTACCTTTTCATACAGCCACTCCATGAAGTTTGTTTGTCAACTTGATTTCAGCACCTTTTCATACAGCCACTCCATGAAGTTTGTTGGTCAACTTCGTCGACAGGTACCTCCTTTCCAGTAGATTGTGAAATGGATAAAAGGTTCACAGTAGCTACATATAGCAAAATACATTTCCAACATAAGATTACATCGAAAAGATTAAATTTACCCCGTATACAATTTGAAAGATTAAAGATTTTGTTAAGAAAATACCTACAGTAATCAGCAAGACCATCTGGATAACATCGAAAAAGCACCCACCTCCGTGTCTTTTCAAATTGTGTGGAGGAGAATGTTACTTTCTTTTCTTTACCAATAGGACCTGCATCACTTTACACTGAATCTTCCCCTCCCAACTGGCTTGGTGACATCCGCCACATGGTTTTGGCATGTACTCTGTGGCATACTTGACTGACTGTTTTACGAGGTTGGCTCTCCTTAACAGACCCTTCAATGTATCTTTTATTATTGGGAATGTTTACGCACTCCTTCTGTCCTTCATTGCCCTGTTTCAGTTTGTAATTTGAAGCTTGTTTTAAAAAGAGATGTGCTATACAAACTGACAAGTTTGTAAATGTTTCCCGCTTTGTCACATAATAGACTAATTAAACCAAAAGAAATAGATTAATATAATTTGACGCCTTCCACGCAATGAACAATTACTACACCAGAAATACAATATAAAATCATGGATAAATATTCAGCGACAATTATTCAAAATGACATGCGAACAAGGATGAAGGGTTCTGTGATCCAGATAATGTATGTACAAATGACTTGCTTGATACAATGCGTCCAGTCACCAATAGGTGCTATGCCTCATCAGCCCCAAGTTTAGATGGGACACATATGCTTAAAGATCGATTTTTGGCAGATGGATGAATGTTCGAGAATTTAAGTTCAACATTCCAGCCATCATATGTTCGGTACTATGGTTGTTTTTCAAGTAAGCTAAATGGAAACTTCTGATTTTCTAATACAAGACTAGAGAAAAAACCAAGAATTGTATATGCAACGGCTTACCAAGAATGACTTCTTGAACACCTCTTTAGTTAGATCTTGTTACTGTCCTGAATCTCTCCTTTCCAGCTACAATCAAAACGTAATAGTAAGTTTCGGAAAACCAAAAGTCCAATCTAGTGACCAGCTGTAGAAAATCGCACATTGGAGAGCAACTATTCTAAGTTTTTAACTACTAAATTGATATTACAAAGAACAAAAGGAAACATTCCGAAGAACACACCTGTGTCCCAAATTATTAGCTTAAGCTTCTTCCCATCAATTGTGAACATCTTGATTTTAAAATCAACACCTGAACATGATCGAAAGAAGATCAAGAACTCAATTATAACTCAAATAACATAAGGATATTCAGCTAAAATTATAACCCATTTCTCTACAATAAGTAGTATATCATGGATAAATATTCAGCTACAATTATTCAAAATAACATGCGAATAAGGATGAAGGGTTCTGTGATCCAGATAATGTATGTAGAAATGACTTGCTTGATACAATGCTGCCAGTCACCAATAGGTGCTATGCCTCATCATCCCCAAGTTTAGATGGGACACAGATGCTTAAAGATCGATTTGTGGCAGATGGATGAATGTTTGAGAATTTAACATTACAACCATCTATGTTCGTTACTAAGGGTTTTTGTGGCAGATGGATGAATGTTTGAGAATTTAACATTACAACCATCGTATGTTCAGTACTATCGTTTTTTGAACTTTTTTTCAAGTAAGCTAAATTGAAACTTCTGATTTCCTAATACAAGATTAGCGAATAAAACAAGAATTGTATGTGCAACAGCTTACCAAGAATGACTCCTTGAACACCTCTTTAGTAAGATCTTGTTACCGTCCTGAACCTCTCCTTTCCAGCTAGAATCAAAACATAGTAGTAAGTTTCCGAAAACCAAAAATCCAATCTAGTAACCAGCTGTAGAAAAATGCATACTGGAGAGCAACTATTCTAACTTTTGAACTACTAAATTCGTATTACAATGAACAACTATTCTAATTGTTAGCTTAAGCTTTTTCCCACCAACTATGAACATCTTGATTTTAAAATCAACACCTGAACATGATCGAAAGAAGATCAAGAACTCAACTATATACTCAATAACGCACCAATTTCTCTATAATGAACAGTATATCATATATCGGCATGACTGATGATTTTTAAACAAAGTTGTGCAATAGAAGTTTATATAGTTATTGAAGAAATTTGTGAATGTGATACAGGAAGAATAGAGGTATGGGAGTAGCAAATAAGAACTAGTTGGATCTACATAACTTCTCCCACTAATTTTTTACCCAATTAAGAAAAACCCCAATTTAATGTAAGCGGATTAACTGTCGATTGAACAAGAAATAGATAGAGAATAGTGAATAGTGAATCATTTACCTTAAAGTTGAGCTGAAGTCGATCGAGATGAAGACCGGTTCTTCCCAGAATTGTTAATGGCGGAGCAGGAGCTGGTTCTGTTCGAGGTGAACCTAACCCCACCAAACCAAGAGCAAAATCAGAAATGATTCAGAAAGAAAATTGTCATTCCAAGCTCTCACTCAACCATGTGGAGCCCAACCCACCCAAAGGTGACTCCTCGATTTAGAGCACAAGAGATTGTAGCGTATTATAAACAACGCTTAATTGGGGGCCCTGAAAAATAATTGGGTGAGGTGTAAAACGTGCTTGGCATATCATAAACAATGCGGGGGGCCTTTTGGGGGAGGTGTAAAACGTGTTGACACAACCCGGACACACGAAGTAGCGTGCTTCACGTGTCATGTCTTGTAGTCTTAAGGCATGTGCCAACGATTTAAACATGATGTGCCGTCTTGTGCTTTACTAGTCAAAAAAATTGACTAGGCATAACACGAGACCACGGGCACAAAAGACACACACGAATAAACGTGTCGTCTTGTGCTTTTCATCTTGCGTACTTAGCACACGTGCTATAAACAATTTGAAATCACTTAATGTATAAATTAAGTTGGACATTATCACAAGAATTTAATTAAACAACATATCATTTGAAATTATTTCAAATAAAATTAACAAGTTTATACAATTAAAAGAAATAGCCCATCAAATAAAAAATTGGATTATTGTCATGTAAATTAATGTTCTAGTTAAATATAGGTGACGACATTATAACAACGATATTGAAATATATTTTCCAAATATTAAGGTATTATATGTGTTGTTATAAATAAGCCAACGTAAAATGTTAAAAACTAGCTAGAATAGTGACTCTTTTGTGAAATATACAAAAAATGTGATGTATTATGCCTTGTTATATGGTGTATTTGTACATGTTATGACGTGCTCTCTTAACGTGCTGGGCTGGGCTGGGCCACGTGCTTATCCGTGTCGCGTGATGTGTTGTGCTACTGTGCCAATTAGTCAAACCCAGCACGTCCCATTTAACTAATGTGTTGTGCCGTCTTCGGGCTATTCACGTCTTTGGTCAAGTTGTCTTTGAAATTTTAGCGTGTTGTCTTTGTCAATGTTTCTCGTCTTTGGCACATCCCAATTTACACCTCTAGCCTCACCAAATTTATACTACTCCGGTTATTTGAAGGGGTTTCCAAAATATAGTGAAAATACTATATTGCCCTTCATTAATAATAAAATTCTATTCACCCTTAGCCCTAAACGTCCACTTCATTTCCATCTTTTAACAAAAAAATCCGAGTCTTCTCTCGTCTCCTCTCCCTCTCTCTCAACTATCTTCTCTTCCATTAACGACACGAAGAAAAAAAAAATATCATTTACTGTTAAAGGGTTGTCAACCTGAAAATCCTGAAACCTAACGATTTTTATATGCATGTAGAGGCTATGAAAAATCGTTAGGGTATATGATGAGGGAGATAACGACCCAAATTCTGGTTTTTCATTTTTTTTTGCTTTAAATTTGAGTCGTTACCGTAATATAGAAACATACGACGATCCTTTGCGAATGACCCCTTCTTAAAAGTTAACGATTCTATGTAAAAACAAACATCCTCTCTATCACAAACATTGAAATGGTCGTCAACTTACTCCAGCACTTTCCTAAAAGGGTCGTCAACTTACCCTTTTTAAAAGTTAATGATTCTAAAAAAAAAAGTTTAGCTCCACCGTTGCTTTTCCTCCTCTTAATCCAGCACTCTCCTCCACTAATGTTCTACCACCCATACATAGCTTATAATAACTTGAAGAGGAAGGATCCATGGACACTCTTAGATAGACAAGGTCAGACAAGATTTGCACCATTTTCTCCGCAAAACCCAAACGATAATGAATTCAAGTCTAATATTTTGATGGTGTATTATTTTTATAGGACTTACATTCCTACAAAAATTAGCACAATTGAGATGTATAAAACCACCATCTACCCCTTTGAATATCAGTAATTCAAAATTAATACAACAACATTAAGATCGAATGGTCGTGTATATGTATAAATTTCAATATTGTTTTCATTTTTGGTGTGAATGTAAAACACATATAATAAAACATGTCAATAAAGTATTAGACTTAAATTCATTGTCATTTGAGTTCCAAATAAAGAAAATGGCGAAATCTGTTTGTCCTTCATTTGGTCCATTTAAAATGTCCATGGATCCTCCCTCTAACTTGAAAGAATAAGCAAATAAGGAATTGCGAGAGCAATGAATAGAGAGGGTCCCATTTAACTAGTTTGAATGAAAATGATCGATTATGTTAAGAAAATGTTGAGATGGCTGTGCATTTATAGATAAATAACTTTGACCAATTTGACACGTGCTTTAGATTATGTAGATTTTTACTGTTGACTACCAAACTTTTAAAGCTTAACTATTGTGTTTTGAATTGGTTTTTAAATAAATGAGTCGGCATTTCTAACTTGAGGGTCGTTACCAATTATGATAGAGTCGTCACTTGAATTTTGAGGATCGTTTAGGTGTAAAAATTTTGGGTGACGACCCTTATTAGAGTCGTCAAGATTTATCATATCACCATGACGATTTTTTATAACCTGAAAAAGTCGTCAGGATTTATCATACTACCATGACGATTTTTCATAACCTGAAAAATCACCTTCTTCTTCTCCACGACACAAAAACAAAAAATTTCATTTATCTAAATCTGATTTTAATCTAACTAAACTAATTAACAATTAATTAACTTAATTACCACTAATGATTTGGGGTAGTTTAGCCATTTAAAAAAATTGGGATAAGGGATAACCACCAATTACTATTTCATGACCTTTTTTGTCATGTAGCTAGGGGCCCCTAATTATTTTCCAGGGCCCCCAATTAAGCGGTGATAAACAAGTACTACTTGAAACAAATAGTACACCTTATTTAGAAGGATTTTTCATGGATAAGGTTCCAAGACCTGTGTCTAGTTCGCACAAGCGTGAGTTATACACTTACAACTGGAATAATGTTGTTGTTTTCTTTTGCTCTTTCTTTTAAAACGTGAAAACTGATCATAAAAATTATTGTCATCAAAATAACAGACATGATTAGAGCTTTTACATGAAGTTCCTTGTCTTCAAACGGACACTTTGTCGATAAGATCCTTATATCCTGTAATGATCAAATTCAGGTTAGCTTGTTGAGTTGTTTCAAAAGTTTCCACCATTTTTGAAGGTATATAGGTATCCTTTGGAACCCATATTTATGATGGTTTCACAAATTCATTTTGAACAGATTTTGCATACTACCCTTTTGGTTTATGGACCATGAAGTGTTGACATTCTTGGAAGCAGATTTGCTTGAATGTGGTCTCACCTCAAGCGGTTTAAGCATCCGAATATCAGTAATACCTTTCAAAATTAAATCCAAGGTGTTTTGAAGATGGTCAAACTGATATTTTTCTAACCTCGGTTTACACTTTTTTGAACATATCCTTTACTGTTGCAAAAGAAGCACACTTTCTGAGTTGCAACGAAATCAGAATAGGTAATCTTAAAAATTTCGTTTTGTAAAGAACTTTCCATCCTCGGATACACAGTTTTATCTTGGTCAGAAAAATTCAACTGATTGTCTCTTATCAAAGTAGTACTTTAATTATTAGTTTCTGACTGCGATTTTGTTAGTATATTATGAACAAAATTTGTTCCTACTTTTTCTAGTTCAACGCCTTGTTCAGAAATTGTCATCATGGTAGTTTCTTTGGATTCACTATCGCAACATAGAGCAAAGTTCTCACTCGCGATCTCCAAGGAATCATCTTTATGAGACGTCCTTGTTTTGGAATCATATTTAGAAATAATACTGATGAGAATATTGACTTTGTTCTCAGCCGAATGAGCTCAAAAGCCTGAAATTCAATTCTCTTTAAAATTTCAAAGCTTTTGTTGGCTGCTTCCATGTGAGTCAGATTCATCTGTAAAACAATAGGAAAGGCACTTATCAATACCCAATTTTTTTATGGAGACACTGTGTTCGTGTCTAAGAGAGTTTGTTAATTCAGACTCTCCTCCTGAATCCATGAAACAGTTTCTTTTAAACCGGTGCAAATAAGTTTATCGAGATTTTACTCGTTTCCATATAGTCAGACTGCTTCAAACACAGACTTGTTAGGTCTTAACGTGTTTTCCTGCTCTGATACCAATTGAAAACACCGGGGGTACCAAAATACACCACCAAAGTTTTTGTAGGCAATCTGTATGGACAAACTCAACACAACTCCGAGAGTTAAAACTCAATCAAGGAAAGTGTCTAGAGTTATATCTCAATCTCTCTTGTGATTAGAACGTTTAGAGAACTGAATCTGTGAACCTAACTACAAAGAGAGTTCTTGGACGGTACCAAAGACCAATATCCAACGATCAGTCAAGTCTTATCCAACAAACAAGGTTGGATCTAGCTACTATGATTGATCAACACACAACCTGTGATATTTCGGTTATAAAGATAAACAATATAATGCGGAAAAATATATAACATAGACACCAGAATTTTGTTAACGAGGAAACCGCAAATGCGAGAAAAATCCTGGACCTAGTTCGGATTGAACACCAAACTATATTAAGCAGCTGCAAACAATAGCCTACTACCAATTAACTTCGGTCTGGAATGTAGTTGACCCCGAACTCAGTCTCCCACTGATTAAAGTATAGTCGCACTCCTTACGTCTCTAGTTACCCAGTAGGATTCCGCACAATTGATTCCCTTAGATGACGTCACACCAACTAAGAGTTGCTTCACCTCAATTGAAGAATTTAGACCAAATCTTCCTCCCACATATTAAGCATATATAATTGATTACATAATTTACGATCGAAAGGGATGATCAGATCAAACGTAAGATCCATGTGATGGAAATCGATAGCAACTTGACAAAACTCTGGCTATCCTTAAAATCCGGACTTATGCAACCCGAAGCGCAGCCTAGATTATTATTCACCTCACAAGTATAAAACTTGTGGAATCACAAAGTTGAGACAAAGAAAACTTTGTGAATTCTATCTATCTTGTTCAAGTGATAAACCAACAATCGAACAAGATCAGTATACTCAAGTTATCAAGATAAGAGATAATTGGACCAGGATTCACGAATCCCAATGCAACTTTTGATGGTCCCTAAACCCTAAAAGGGTTTCTGGAGAGGACAACTCTAGATACAACTAGGACACACCAAAAATTAGTGTCAGGATTTAAGATCCCAGTTACCAAGAGTTTGCTTTATATGGACTTCAAAGCCTAGGTTGTTTTAGGTTTAAGCTAAGATATCTTTGGAACCAAGCAAACAATATCCATTGTTAGATGAAAGCTTTGAATCTTATTCACATAAACAAGATATACACTCTGGTTAGGTAAACCGTAACCGAACCATGTAAAAATACTATGTCCAACATGGTAGCCGAAACTAGTCGGTTTGAACTTAAATGCTTAACACTCATTTCCATGAACATAAAGACATTGATCTTGAGTCACAATCACACAAATAAGTCTATTGTTAATTAGAAAATTGATCAAATGCAAATTATCTCAAAGAAATAATTTAATCGCAATCGAATCATAATCGACATAGTTGGAAAATGCACAAAGTACAAATACTTGAGTAGTTCGTGGATCGGATGAGTCAAGGTATGCAGACTGGTTTGCAGACTTATAAGCAAAACCGAGTTCTGGAGTTGACATAACATTTTCAATTCACGTACCGGTTTGCAAACTTAGGTGCAACAACACTAAGTTCCGGAGTTGACAGAACTTTTTCAGTTCACGTACCAGTTTGCAAACTTAATACCTTCACCGGTCTGGAGTTCAAAGATTTTCAGGTTGCGCGCCGGTTTGGGAACTAAACTGGTTCTAGAACATAGAACTGTATTGGTTCGCATACCGGTTTGAATTCTTTAACCCGATTCCCCTACCACAGTTCCAAAATGGTTTGTATACAAAAGTACATACCTATCCGGATCACGAAACATATAGATTTTCCCATGATGTGCATACGAATATGCGTATCACATAAATCGGAAAGTCGATACATAGTTACTCCGCTACGTGTACGAGTACATGTAATACGACTTTGGACATCTAACAGTTTTTCCAGTTTGTAAGACTGATTGCACTGTCTTATATTCCAAATATAGTTGTTCAATATTTCTCTAAATCAATTTGAAACATTCCTGAATAACATTAATGGCACATATCATTGTTCCAGGATAGTTTTGAATGATAAACTTGAATCAAGATTTTGGTTCTGAACGATAACTTGTTCTCCACCGAAATCGATCAAGTATGAACAAATGTTCATTAAGCTTAGTCATTATATTCTGAGAAATTCTTAAGCTAAATAATTATTTCTCGACTCGAAATTCTTGTCTATGCAAGCAAGTCTAATTAGTTATGTGACAATCGTCTCGAGGATAGAAAGGTGAATATAACTTGAGAAATAGGTGGTTCAGTCTTCACTTACCTTTTGTTGATGAAGTTCTCCAAAATCTTCGGTTGATCTTCGCCTTCAAACGGTAGAATGCAAATGAGGACTGTTTCATTTCTCAACTACCTCTATCCTAGACCGAGACTTAACTAATTGTAGACTAGAAATCAAGATATAGTTTTGACAACTAAATTTGACAACAAGCTTGATATAGCAACACTTGTGGGTTCGAACGACCAATGCTCTAACACTTGATTATGCTTAGAAAAAGTTGAATTTGGTTGAATTTCATGACCGGGAAATACAGCTTCAAAAATACTTAGAACATGCTTACGGCATGCTGATTTATCAGAGCATTTGGATGCAAATGAAAATAAATGTATATAAATCAACACGTATGCATCCCAATTTCGCTTATAAAAAGATTCATTAGCAATGATACCAGACAAAACGTAAACTTATTGCAATACTAGTGGTGGAAGCGGCGAATGAAGATGTCATGAAAGTAGCTTTGGAGAATCAATCACTTGTAATAGAATTAAATACCAAATTAAATTATAAAAGCTCATAAACATGTGAGTTCATTAGTAGGAAAAATAATAAGTCGGCATATAAAGTAGCTAGGCATGCTAGGATATACTAGAACATTGTTGCCACGGTTGGAAGGGCCGACTAAACGAAAACGAAACAAGATTGAAAAGGTGAAAATATCACTTTTCCTGAAACATAGGTAGTACATTGTTTTATTAGTTGCAACGGAAAATTAGTTGATGCATAAACCAAAATATGGATGCATAATGTGTTACGCATCCTTTGTGGTCGTTTCTTGATGGCTATGTGTTGAGGGGTGATATTTCGAAAGCCTCTTCCTAGCTACAAAACACCTAATTCCCAAGAGAAGAGAGAAGATAAAAAAAGACTCCCTTTCATTGTACTACATTGTTCCTTTTATAGACATCTCTTAAATTCCTCATTTTCATCACTTCACCATATCCTGGATTTTGCAACATTTTTTTTTTTGCAACGGATATTTACGTTGCAAACCTTTTTCCGTTTCACATATAACAAATACGTTGCACTTAATCTAATATACTGGATAAGAAAAAAGAAAATGGGACACGCTCGTACTTTATTTAAATGGTTAAGGGCTTTTATGTCTATATCACAATACCTTTTCCTATTATCTTATCTATTTTCTTTTATCTTTTATTTTCTTAAAAGAGTATCTCTCCATAAAGATATCCTCTTCCTTCTCGTTTTCTTCTTTTCTTTTTGCAAAAACACCGAGATCTCTCGAAATCGAACTGGATCTCCGAAAATCAAAAACCGTCTTATGAAATCTAAACCAATTTGTGAGATCTCTTAAACTCAATCTGATTTGTGAGATGGGTTTTCGTAAGATTGAGTTTAAGCTATTCAATTTTTTATTTTTCCAGATGTGGGTTTTAACCGAATTTGATTTGTGAGATACCCCATCTCTTTTAACTCATCTAACAAATCAAAACCCATCTTTCTGAAATCAGACTCAAGGAACCCAATTTTTGTTTCAAACCCTAAGTATGTGATTTTTTCCTTTATAAACCCTAGAAAATCATTCTCTCGATTTCTTAGAATTTGAGTTTTGATTTTGGTTACTGTATGTTGCAAATCTGGTTCTATTGATTGTAAATGTTTTATTGTGGAATTTATAAGTAAGCAGCGGTTTATCTTGGTGTTTTGAGAACGAGAGATTAATCCACATGAATTAATCAGATAAGAAATAGAATTTAGTAGCTTAGATATTAGATTTGTGGGGTTCGTGTTGAGTTAATCTGGTTGTTTTAGTTTCTCTTGTTGATCCCTTATTGATTATTTGAAAATCATAAAATACTGAATTTTTTTTTGCTAGTTGTCCCTCAGAATTTTGTTGTTGTACCTTATAGTTTCAAGGTGCATTTACTTGAGTACATCAACTGCAGATTTGCAGTTTTATAGTGTTTCATTTTTTTTTTTTATTTTTTTTTTGGGTTGCTTCATTGTGAGAACTATTAGTGTTAGCTTAAATTTTGGTGGTACTAGAGGTGGTGGTAATGTTGGTGGTGGTGGTGGTTGGAGACACACTAATTTACATCATCCTCATGATAATTAGTACACCATTGAAAACAATCATCCCAACAACAATATCCATAATCCAGGTGATGTAAACTAACTACAAAATAAACCATGTTATTACTATTGTCTGTTTCTTTATATTAATGTAGGAATTTTTTCTTAATAATTGGTCCAATTTGTTACTGGGGGAGTGCTCTCAGGTAATCCTTCACCAGCGTCCCCTTCTTCTTCACATAGTGTGCTAACCAGTGTTGGACCAATCTGAAGTAGTACTGCTAGTTATGGATCTGTACTCATAGAATGGAGATTCAGGGTATGTCTATCTTTATCACTCTTAGAATGTGTAGTCAACTTATATTAGTACTGATAAACAATGTCTTTCTCTTAATTAGCATCAACTTGTGCAAATCCCAAGGCTAAATGGTTATGTATGTATATTTACTTGCGAGGATTATTGGCTAATTGGTCAACAACAAAATGAAGCTTAAATCCTTTTAGTGCAACTAAGGCTTAAAGCTCAGATCAGTATATTTGATCTTTGTAACTAGTCCACATTTCCAATTACTGTTGTCGAGTTTTCCTTTGCAACATGTCCTATTGTTTATATAAATTGATCTTTTCAACACCTTGTTTCAGTAGATTTAAGCATATTCGAAGATACTGAATTTCTTACCAAAGAACCATAAGTTGAGTTTATCATTATTGATACATTCAATTTATTGGTTATAAATGTGATTATGTTTTGCCAACAACCCCTTCTTCTTGATTAGATTATGGGGATGGTTGTTTGGTGAAATTCAGAAGAGCCTATGAATTTTACCAAACAAACTGAACCCACAATCCAGAATCTTTCCACTAAAATAACCCAAAACTAATTTTTAAATACATATGTCTGACTTCTCCCGTCAATGGTTCTCCTCCCCAACTATCTATAAACACAACACAGATTGATTGATTCTTCATTAGATTCCTAGTGTTTTCAGTCTGTAATTATTGCAAATTTCATCTCAGAAAATGTCTACTAGTAGTAGTAGTGGTTTAAGAACTGATAACCAATCGAGTCACAGGAAATCAGTTGATGGTGATGATGAAGAAGTTGATCAACAACTTAGAGTTAACACTCCGTTTCCTGCACCCAAAATTATGGATCTTGGATGCTGTGTTGTCTTATTTGTTGTGGTGATGCTAGTGACGAATTTGGCTAAAACAAATAGGGACCTTGAGTACAAACTTTCTACAAATTTTGCAGGACGACTTGGAAATCCATTATTTTGGCTTTAGAACTCCTCATTTTCAAAAATTGGCCGAACTTGTCCAGAATGCTATTGGATCCCATGTATGTAATATTTTTAATTCAGTAACAGCAGTACATCATTTGTATTGTTCCACTTGGGGTTGTATCTTAATTAACCTTCTCTGCGAGTGTTGATGATGACATTTGTTCCGTCATTCTGGATAAATATATTGGCCAGGAAACAGGGGTGGTTCTACTGCATCAGACACATCTGATAATTTTCCTAATGTTTTAGTGTTTCAGGTATGCGCTTCCTTGTAAATATTACGTATTTTCTCCCCAATGTTCCATCTTTCTGTGAGCATAACTGTGCAATATTTATTTCTATGGCTCTTCAATTTTGGTTTACAGATTTCTTCAAAATTTCCTGTCAGAGCAGATAATGCCTTTGTATCTGGGACTGGTTTAAAAAGTTCAAGAGATGCAGAATGTGTGAAGAATATCACAGGTTGTTGTTGCATCGTCCGTTAGGATTGTACTTTCATAATTTTCTTTTATAAGCTTTTCCATCATCTGAACTTGTATGGATACTCAAGGATGTTATTCCAAACCTAACCTATATCATCGATATATTGAACAAGTAGTACATTTCCCTTTCCTAATTTCATTTCAATATGTTTCATGAATTGTTTTTGTTACACTTCAGGAAAGCAACTGAGTAATACATTGATTGATAAACAAAAAGAGTTTGATGAAAAATTTAACATGCTCTTCAATCTTACGGACAAGGTATCCACTAACAACATTCTATGTTTCTACTGAATTTTTCTTTAACGTAATGCGTTAGTGTATTTACATATGATTGAAACTTCCATAAATTTTATTGGGCTTTCAGGTTTGTTCTGAAGCAGTGAATGGGTAGGGAGGCTCTTGGGAATCTAAATGGTGGTATTGGCTACTTCTACGGCCAATCAAAATTTCCCTTACTCAGGATATGAGAGTAGTTAAACTTCAACTGTTCTTCCTAGGAAAATTACATGACAACAAAAATAGTCAAAGATTTTCACATTATCTTGCAGGATAAGCATGGGAAGGACTTTGTTCCATATTGGCCAGCTGAGATGTACATTGCTGTCCCAGGAAGAACCACCTTCCAAGGGGATTCTTATGGGATGAAGGCTCTCATAAACTGCTAATCTGGTTAGTAGCCTGCTACCACCAAGACCATTTTAACCATCTGGATGAAGAGAATAATTTGTCTTTACTAATTTTGTTGTATGTTCTTGGGTATTTTCTTTACTTGGTGAACTCTCAGTAATCGTGTTAGGACATAAAAATTTTTACTAATTTTGTTGTATGTTCTTGGATATTATTGGACATTAGCTAGATATGACATACGTTGACGGTTGGATTCCTCGTGAGCTAGTCTTGGGTACTGAAGCTCTAAGGTATTCCAACTATTTTTGAGCTAAACCATGTATGATTTTTATGTATGTACCAAAGGTTCACTATCAGTGACATCTCGCACTCTAAAATCATGTTACGAATATTTGCGAGAAAATTCCGTAGGAATATGTTGCACAACACCCAACAAATGGAAATCCACCAACTTTATTTCTAGCTCCAAAGGGTAAGTTTTACTGTATTTCTAATTTTACTAATTTGAATTTTGCATGCTATCATTGTAAAATACAAATGATGCCTTTCAGATCTAGTTAATGGGACGAGTAGAAACCAATTTACTACCAGCGAGAGCAATGAGATCACTTCCTTCTTAGATAGCGCTTTTGTTCGCTTGGAATCATGGTTCTAGTGGTTCCATAATACAAAGTCGGGTAAGCTTGATACTGTTACTTGATAACTATTCAGTAGTCTCTTTCTCAAGATTCAATTTCATATTGGATTGTTATTCAATAGTATTTATCCAGTGAACCTGCCACTGGATTTGCTTTCACGAGAAAAGTATTTATCTAGTGAACCTACTCTACTCTCTAGGAAAAGATGTCAGCGGCAATTATTGTCACGGGAGAGACCAAACAACAAACCGTAAACAAACCATTTTAAGAAGTGCAGTAACAGTTATTCATCCCGGAGAGGGTTGTGAGAGTCCTGTGTTGATTACTTTGTCTTCCGAACTGAAACTAATCACATCGTCTTTTGTCTAATTTCACCCATTACCTGTTATAAACCCAACTGTTATTAGATGAAAGCTTGGAAATACAAGAACTTAGAGGAGGGAAGATGAAACACAACCTAGGAGACAGAAAAAGTGTGGCACCTGCGGTATACATGGACATAACAAGACTTACTTGTCAGGGTGGGAAACTCAGTGTGGGAAACAAATAAAGGAAAGAAGAGATTTTCAAGTTGCAAGTCGCAGTTGGTAGGACTTTTGTATCCACTAGAGTAAGGAAAGGCATTGGAGCACACTCTACATCAGGAACTAAAGGTGATCTCTGCAGAGGTTCAACTGGATCAACTACTACTTCTACTATCACAGCTGTGTCGAGAGGAGGTCCTAGCAAAGATACACTAACTATTAGTGATGGAGCTGGGAGCTGCACCACTAGCTAAAATTCTTAAAGATGAGTGACAACGAGGTAATTTGTCTTGAAGTTTGTGTACTGTTGCTTGTTGTTCGCTTGCTGGTATTTTTTTTCCTTCTAGTTAGTTTATCTCATGGATATAAAAAGTTGATTAACAGTAAGGCATTGGAAGTTTTAAGAAACAAGATCTCAATGAAAATGATAGATAACCATATGAACAAACACAACATCATTTCATAGGCTCACACTTGTAGTAGCTTTATACTCATTTTCTTATGTGCTCGTCTTCGGATGAACATTCATCAATTTCGATGCAAGTTGTAAGACTGATGTGAGGATCAGTTAGTGTACGGTTTTGTAATAAATTGTTTTTTAATAGGAAGATTTTATGCAGGAATATATAGATTTTGGAATTCTGTAATTTTTTTTATATATTTTGGAACGGATATTCACGTTGCGCAAATTAAGTTTTCCGTTGCACAAATTAACGTATACGTTGCTCTAATTACAAAATAAAACGTTACACACCATATTAAGCAACGTTAATAAGCGTTGTTTAATTAATTTGTGCAACGGATTTTGGCGTTGCACAAGAATTCGCTACGCCGTATTACCAACAGATATAAGCGTTGCTTAAATTCATTGCAACGCGTATATCCGTCTCAAATCGGCTATTTTGGTGTAGTGCATGACATTATGCCACATGTCACTGAAACCCTCTTATTTACTACTCTGACATTCCTCCTAATATAAACCTAACCTTCCTACTAATTTCTTCCCTATCTTTTCCCATCTCATAGGCTTGCCCAATTGGAAATGGGCTTTAGTCCCCATTTTACCTAATGGGCTTACCCTTTCTCTATGGGCTCCCTAGTCCCACTAAGGGGTAAACATTTTCATGTATCAACACTATACATTCAATTTTCGAAAATTGTGCCTAAAAGGATAAACACCTCTAAATTTTTCGTAAAAACTCTAAATTTGATATTGTTGTTTGTACTCATTGTGTAGATCTCATTCAAATCTTTCAGACGAGATACAATTTTTAAAATTTCAAGGCACGAATTTTTAGATATGTTATATTCTAGTTTGCTTGCAAATTACACCCTTGAGAAAATATGACACATAAATAGTTATAGTAATTGGACCAAAAGGCAGTGACAATTTTGTCCAGTGAAAAAGTGACGAAAACTTCCGATCTTTTTATCAAATTGCACATTGAAATTAGGTTTCATTTTACAAAAGAATGGCCATAAACTTTTAGAGGTGTAGATTAATCATGCTGGTGCAATATTGGAGGATATAAACAATGTTATCTCTACTACTTAAAGCAGTCAATTTCTCTTTGTATAAAAAAGAACGTAAACCTTATTTGCACTTCATAATTACCTTAATGCAGTGGAAAAGTAGACATCATCGATGTATATACTATAGCTACTATGCTAATCAAGTTACCAAAATGATCTCATGTTAGTTAACAATTGCGGACGTGCTTGTAGAAGTACTTTAGCACTTGAGTGGATGCTCGTGTATAATAATGAAGTGTGGACGTGCCACATTACATTTATTAGACAAATTAATCTCATGCAGTACTTCAGCACTCGAGCTAGTAGATGCATGCTCAGATATATTTACATTCAACTAATTACTTTTTTTTTTTCTCAGCAAACGTAAGTAATTATATTAAGAAAGCTTACGCGAAGTAAGCGCTTTACAACACCCCAAGAACAGAAAGGGTTGTGTTACAAAATCCCCACAGCACCACATTCCCTCAACATCAAACAAAGAAAGAGGTACAGACTCCCCCTGCAAAGACCGGTGGATCCCAAAAAACCCAAACTAACAAATCCTACTAATTAACAAAAAACTGACCCCAATTCGATAAAACATTTTCAAGGGAGATGCCCTTCATAGATTCATCGTTTCGCACTTTTAAATAAGCTTGGGATTTAATTTGTTTAATCACCCGATTCACGTCGAAGTTGATCTCTGTTCGAAAACTAGTTTGTTTCTTTGATCCCAAATCGTCCAAGTGATGGCTGCCTAAGTAATCGCCATAGCTTTTGACCATTTGCAGAAAGAATTTTGCGTCTCCAACCCTTGATAATTTGATCGGTCGTTTGGCATGACCCATTGAATGTTAAAATACGACAAGAAATGACCTCAAATACCTAAGAGGTAGGACAGTGGAAAAGTAAATGAGTGGCAGATTCACCCGTTTTGCGACAAAGAAGACAACCGTTGACGATTAGCGTACCTTTCTTACGAAGCGTATCCATTGTGGCTATCTTCTTATGGTATACCTGCCAAAGGAAGTACCCAATTTTATGCGGCCACGCCCTTGAACACACACTTAGGTTTTTAATTTCCAATTCATGGTCTTTATTAAACCAAGAGTATGTTGATTTTATGGTGAATATGCCGGACTTGTCTATCGACCAAGAAATTGAGTCTTCGCTTGTATCAGGCACAATTTCTTCAATGATTGAAAGTAAGGACGAGACTTTCGTAATCTGATTCTGAGATAGTCTTCTATCTAGGCCGAGATTCCAGGCACCTCCATTTGAAATAGTTGTTGCGCATTTCATCACCGTCCCGCTTTTTGTCAAGTAATGGCGTATATCAAGGGTATCTCGAACAAAGTGGTTGCTCGCCAACCCACCTGTCTTCCCAAAACCCGATAGTACTTCCATTCCCCACTTTCAGCTTTTCACAGATTGAAAGAGTTTAAAAGAGAATATATACCTTTCTAGATTCCGCAGCTTGTTTGGTGTCTTAGGTTTCTTCGTTTCTCTGTCGAAGTTTGCTAAATTATGTTTTGAGACAATTGCAGTTCGCCACATTGCAGTTTTCTCTTTGTTGAAACGCTACCACCATTTGGAAACTAAGGCTCTGTTCATGCTCTTCAAAGATTTCAGACCAATCCCCCTATTTTTTAGAGGAGTACGACAGATTTTCCAATTCACATAATGAATTCCTTTCTTAGATTCCGAGGAGTCCCATAAGAAGTCACGAATAACCTTTTCAATTGCTTTTATGACCTTTGGAGGAGCAATAAAGAGAGAGAGAGCATATAAATAGGAATACTTGATAAAATACTCTTTGCTAGAGTTAACTTACCAGCTTTAGTAAGAGAAGATCTCTTCCACGAACAAAGTCTCCTTTTGCATCTCTCAATTATTTCTTCCCATTTTTGTGAATTGGTTGCTTTGTCCCCAAGAGGCAAACCCGGTAGTCGTAAGGTAAAAATCGCTTTTACAACCCATCATTGTCGACATTGCTTCCAGGTTGGTTGCATTTTCCACCCCAAAGAGACTACACTTAGCAAAATTGATCCGCAGACCCGACACCATCTCAAAACCCAAAAGATAGTATCTTAGGAAGTTTATTTGCTCAATCGAGTCATCTAAGAAAACTAAAGTGTCATCCGCGAATTGAAGATGACTCACTTTGTTCCCATTGACACTCATGTTAAAAACCCCTAGGTGACCTGATTCATGCCCATCTTGGAAAAGGAGGTTCAAGGCTTCAGAAACTATTAGAAATAGGAAGGGCGAGAGCGGATCACCTTGCGTTAAACCTTTTCCAGTATTGAATTTGGTGTGAGCCGAGCCATTTACTAAAACAGAGGTGGGTGTATTGGTGATGCATCCTTGAACCCATTTTCTCCATATTTCTCCAAACCCCATCATGATTAGGACTTCATCCACAAATTCCCATAAGACATGGTCGAACGCCTTTTCGAAGTCAATTTTACAAATAACTCCAGAGTTCTTCTTTTTATTCTGGAATCAATGCATTCATTAGCTAATAACGCACTATCTAGGATTTGCCTCCCCTTAAGAAAAGCTGATTATTGTTGAGAAATTAAGGCGGGGCAGCACACATTTCAATCTCTCAGCCAAAACTTTCGAAATCATCTTGTAAATGCTGTTAAGTAGACCAATTGGTCTAAAGTCTTTAATTTCTTCAACCACAGACTTCTTCGGAATCAATGAGAGAAAAGAGTTCTTCAATCTCCAATTTATCGTACCCCATTTGTTAAACGGAAAATGGGTCATTTGTCCAAAAAAATTTAAAACTCGGTTCAAATGGACGAGTAAAAAATTTTATGGGTGAAATGGACACAAAAAAAATAGCAAGGATGAAACTGGATTCATCCTGGCTTAAACTTAAAAAATAGCGAGGATGAAACTCGATGCATCCTGTGTAAATTAAAAATAAGAAAAAGTATTTGAAAATGAGCAGATGAAACTCGGTTACATCCTCGCCAATTTTTAAATTTTTGTCCATTTAAACAGTATCAAAATCTAACTGTCCTTTTCACCCAGGAAATTTTAATTTTGGTCTTTTTAACCAATTTTGTGTTTGTTAAAATCCCTAACGACTTTCATAATGTCAGTTCTCATGAAGTGCCAACATTTCCTGATAATCGTCACTTGGAAGCCGTCGGGGCCAGGCGTCTTGTTTTGGCCCAAACCTTTTAAGTCTGCTAAACATTCCAATTCAGAGATGGGTATATTAACAGCCATTTCCGCATTTAGTCTTTTGAACTTCATATTGGCAATAGAAGGTCTCTGATTCGAATTCTTTTTGAACAAATTGGAGAAGTAATCGGTAATTGAGGATTTAATTAGCTCTTTGTCCTCTGTGGAATGACCATTGATCTTGAGGGACTGAATCGTGTTCTTCCGTTTCCTTAACTTCACCATCCTATGAAAAAAGTTGGTATTTCTATCTCCATCAAGATCCCACGAACTGCCTGATTTTTTAAGTAACATGATATGTTTCCTATCTGCCAAGTTCTCGAATTCTTGTTTAATGTCTGATCTTCTAGATTCTTGGAGAGAAGTTATTACCTCTTTGTCAGCCAAATCATCCAAGATAGCAAGCTCAGCAATAATTGCTTCAATTTGTCTATCTACCTTCCCGAAAACATCTCTATTCCAAATTTTGATATTCTCCTTCAGAGCTTGAAGCTTTTTGGCCAAAACATAACCAGCTGAGCCTTGAAACGAATACGACCCCCACCATTCAACTAATTACTTGTCCCGTATTTAATAGTGAACTGTTTCGTTCAGCAATTCAGTGATTATATGCATGGCTGAGGAGATACGTATACAGATCAAATTGATATGGACATCTAAAATAAATGTCATAGGTACATTTATCAGAACCGAACAGAAAATGAGATAGACATCATTGGTATTTAGTAGACCTTAACAATTGCCTAAGTCTCGGAGATTAGTACATAAAATGAAAAGTTCCATTTAACAATTGCTAGATCTTTTTTTTTTTTTTTTTTTTTATTTTTTTTGATTGTAAACTAAGCATACCCAAAAGCTACGTACATGATGTATTAGTTCTTATGACTGATTGTAAACTAAGCATACCCAAAAGCTTACGTACATGCCATCCTATTAAATTAAACCAATAATACAGTAGAATCGAGCGCTGTAGATTGTAATCGTCTGGTGATTATGCATGCGCGAGCCATACGCACAGGCACGGACTTATGTCTAAATAACGTCCATGATCGAAAGAATGATCTCGGCCTATATTGCCATATTCACTTGTTTTTTCCTTGAGAACTTCTAATGTTCATGATTATTATATATACTCTGCTAGCTATAATGCTATATGCGTAAAAGAGTCCAAACATGAAAAGAGTACTGGAAAAAAGGATGGATGACACATTACTATACTAAAGAATGGAGTCGGCGGACACATTAATACTCTTCATTATCTATGAAGATCCAAAACAATGAAACAATTAATATAAACTCACATCAAAATCCAAAACATATTTCAATTGTGGTGGTGGTGATGAATTCAAGCAATCATTTCATGATGTGCATGCCGGTCTTTGGACATGTACTTGTAGCTTGCGTATCATTTTTGTTGAACAAAATGTTTACGCAGTACACGTGACTAGTATTCGTTTTTTTCATCTGTTATTTTTATGACTTGGTTGAGCGGTAGATTGTTGTGTATTCTTTTGGGGCTCATGCGCGAACCATATATACACACATACTCATGTCTAAATAGCGTATATCAAAGGAATGTCTCGATCGATATATGTATTGGCCTTTCAGTTGTCTTTTTCTTGAGAATTTGTACACGTTACCTTGAGCTACCAAAGGAGAATCAATCTGAATAAATCGAAACAAAAAGTTATAAAAGATCGAAATTACAAATCAATAATATATACTATATACACTCGGCATTACGCAATGGTATATGCCAGCCACCAAGGAGTGCTGCTGGTGCTAGCAGTATTAGCAGCCTTCTGTGGCGCACTTTGTGCAAGGGTCAGCGATTGTGATACGAACTTTAATAAAATGGTTTACCTATCACAGGTGCCATAATATGAATTTTTGCTCATTAAATTTCGACTTATCCGATTAGATTATTCAGGGATATTATTCGGGTTAGATCCAAATATTCGGTATTTGGAGTTTTTTAGTGTTTTATTTCCTTTCGATAGCTATACATGAACACAATAATATACCCTATCCGATAGCCAAGAAGAAGAAAAAGAAGAGTATGATGAACGAAAACAAAGGTGGTGACGATGAAGATGGTGATCTTAGTAATGAAGCAAATATTACTTCAACTACTCATCTATGTGATGACATCATATGCGACATACTTACCAGACTTTCAGTGAAATCACTCATGCGCTTTAAATCGGTATGTAAATATTGGCAATACTTAATCCAATATGATTCTTTTTTCATTGATTTACATTTTACTAGTTCTTTAGAACGTAATTCACATGTAACAAATCTCATATTTAATACTAACCGTGATACAAGGAGCACAAACGAAATTGCCTCAGTTAATAATTTGGCGGTATATGAACATCGGTATCAAGATCCAGTTATTCCGACTCGTCATAGGTATAAGAACCTTGGCCAAAGTTGGTATATGTTAAGGCCTGTAAATGGTTTAATTTGTTTTGTTAGACACCATGATCAAGCAAGTTATATACGCATCGCAAATATAGCAACAGGACAAAAAACTCCATGGATCAAATTAAGATTAAGTGACATTGGACAACATTTATTTTACTGTACCAAGCTCGGTTTCGGTTTTGATCCTGCTACTAAAGAGCACAAGTTTATTTGCATATACAGTAAAAGCCGTGTCATCCCTTATTATATAACGGAACCCATTAGGAATCACAGTGACTTGGATGATGAAGTTTGTGAAGTCATGAATTTAGAAGGGAATAACAACTATACATGGAGAAGAATTGATGTCTACCCACAATACGAACTGAGATCACCATCAGGTACTTATGTGAATGGTTCAATATATTGGATAAGTGAAGGTTATAAATGTACTTCTCATTGGAAAAGGAATAACCCTAATTATAAAGAATCTTTGAACCCCTACCATGAAGGTGCGGATTTAGTGGCCTTTGATGTAGGAAAAGAGGAGTTTAGAACGATAACAATTCCTCAGCATGTAGTATTTTCGCCTCTGCGTGGTGGTTCGATAATCCAAGATAGAGCTATAGATTTATTAGAAGTAAGCGGACATATAGCTCTGGATGATAGCACTAGTGCCTATAAGCTATGGGTGTTCATCGACTATCATCACCATGGTTGCGGCAAGCAGGAGAAGGCTGGTAATTGTACTGAAGGTAAATGGATTGGAGAGACTGTTTTCATAGAGTTGAGCTCATTTTATAACATGGATGATCCGACTCCTTGGGCAGATTGTAGAATGGTAGGTTCAATCCATGGGACAGACGAGATAATCCTAATGATTTATCGAGATGTGGAACCCATTGATTGCTTTTATATTTGTTATTATAACTGGAAAACCAAGACAGTCCGAAATAAAGTTGAAATTAGTATCAAGGAGTTGAATACATTCTATCATTTGGGACACATTTCGAGCTTCACTGAAAGTCTTTTGCCTGTTTAGAAGAGGCTATAACAAGGTTGCCCTTTTAGGGTTGGACACTGGATCATTAGATGATTTACGAACGAGAATCATTCGTGCTACTTTGGGAAGTGACGGATCATTGTTTTAGAGATATAATTTGTGATATGATATTCTTTTTAGGATTTTCTCTTTTCTTTAGATGTCATGTCCGGCTTTGCCCCTTTCTTTCTGATTTCCTTGTCCTTTTAAGCTTTGCCAAAAACAATACTATAAAATAATAAAAGTCTATTTGTTAATAGAGTGATTCTATCTTTATCGTTGTTAATAAGCTAACTAGCTAGGTTTCAGGTGGTCGCTTTGGCATGCTGCCGGTGCGTGCCTGATGCACACACATTCCGTGCAATTGCAAGGAAATGGAGCTTAGTAGACGAAAATAGTGTATTTTAGGTCCTCGCCTTCACTTAGTAGCTGAGAAAGATTCCATAAGCTAGAAGCACTCATAAGATTATTTCTAGGCATATAGATTGTTCTCCCCGGATGTTAATGAAAACCGATATCACATTTCGCAGGCCAAATTGTTTACAGAAGTTGGAACTAGATAGAACACAGTCCTCCAAAGAGTAGATAATTTTTTACTTCATTAATAGTACGTACGTAGGAAACTAGAAAATGCATGGATTAAAAACACACAGATAGATAGTCCGTCTCTCTTTAACCAGATCAAAGAGAGAGGGGGACAAGGAGGAGGAAAACATACATTCTCTCCCATTTCTAATTAACTTAAAAAAACACACTTAATACTCCTAATACAGCAGCATAATTAAACCCTTAATACTCCTAACACGGCAGCATAATTAAACCCACCCACACACAGTAGTAGTCATCAGCAGAGATGGAGATAAACCTTGTAGAGTCGAGCAAGAGTCTCGATGAAAAACACGATCCTATGGGCAGAGTTCACTCTTACCCATACATGAATCCTTCTGTGTTCAGCAAAGATAAGATTTCCTTGAATCGCGCTTCGCCAGTTTAGGCGAAACTGATTATTATCACCCTTCCATAGACTAATATCTCTGTTGGTTGAGTTATATTCAACTCCATTGATACAAACATCCACAGCTAAACCATCCTCACCAGCACCATAAACTACTGGTCCGAGTCCCTCCAAATCATAGTAAAACTGGATTTCTCTCTGAAGAAAGCCCAAATTTGGAGCAACAAGATTCAAGCTGGTGTAGACGTCGTAATGCGATAAAACCTTCTCGAAAAGCGCGAAAGTTTGGTTCAATGGATGGTACAGAGCATAAGTAGCATTATTGGCTGGAAGGACATTTGGAGCGGGTGGCATTCCGTGAGGTACGTGATGGTCGATACGGTGGACAGGAAGTGGAGCTGTTCCAAAAAAATACAATAAACACACAATTAGTACCGCAACAAACATCCAACTGAAGGAAAATTACAGAATAACATATATTTTATTCGTTCGTATTGAAAAATGAAACATATATGTAATTGTTTTCTGAACTTTGTGTTTTGTGCACTCAAACGAGTTTAAAGAAGAGAATACATGCACGATATGCGGTATAATCAGTGAATAAGTTATACAAGAAAAGTGTTTTGAGATTGTGTGTTGAACCTGCTTGTTGGTTTTCTTGGTTCTGTTCTCCTCCTTGTTGTGCCATTGATGAATAATGTGATAACTAACACTCACTTAAGTATAAATTATGCAGAGACAAAAGAAGAGTTTTTGAAATGTTGTGAAGAAACAAGAGGTCTATTGATATGTATATATATGGGGAGATGAGAATGCACTTATATCAGTTCAGTATCAAATGCTTTAAGTGTGTGTTCAATTATTCGTCTCTCTCTCATCTGGTTTGATCTGTTGTGCCCAGACAACGGGTATAGTGTTTATGTACCGCCCTGTGTACTACTCTGCCACTACCTATAGGGAAGCGCCACTTGTTTTTGTCAAAACTTTCCTAACAGATCTTCACAGAGGATCTTGACTGTGCATGTGTTTTTACCTATTACTAAAGACTTCAGCTCATTATATTGGAGACTACTGTGAAGAAATTGAGAAAATTTTCATACCGCATGCATGGTTCCCATTTTAGATATGGTCAAAGGATTGTCAACTTAATCTAGGTTCTTATTTTTTCTTATTGGGTCTTCAAACGTTAGCCATTTTGGGACCAAGTTGTTTGTAATCACACCAATGGATTGCCATCTTCTTTAATTTTTTTTCAAAAAAAAAAATCCTTTAACAGACAAATCAACGAACGATGCTTCAAAAAAATAAAAATCAACAAACGAGAATTACATGCGTGTTCAGAATACACCAATGGTGAAACTCATGTTTTTTCATACAGTTCTTCCCAATAAATTAGTAGAACATAAGATAGAAAAAGTGGGCATAGCAAGAAGCAGCATCCTAAAGCAAGAATCCATTTTATGTATTTTTCAACAACAAAGAAGAAAGAAAAAAAATAAAAAGAGACAATTAAAAATCTAGCTAATTTGAGGCCTATGTTCTAGAAGACAAAAAGAGACAATAGAAAATAAAATAGAAAATCTTAATGGCTAATTTTTCCTTGATTAATAAGTGTTAACTTAGTTGTTTAGTAGTAAAAAATCGTGCTAGATGTATAATTAACTTGTGTTCATTAATCATCGAGGCCTCCAAGTGAGCCCTCGATCAATCAGATATTTATTTATTTATTTATTTTGTGCTCACAAGAGATTATGATGATTGTGCATCAAAAGAACATGTGTTCTAATGGTTTAGACTTTAGTATCTAGAGATTCGACTAGACTTAGTCCACTATCTTACTGGCCAAGGGCTCAATTCCCTCCCCGAACATTACGTGTACACTGTACAAGCAGCATATCTTCTTGCCTTTATAACGTGTGTACGTACATCCTTCCTTTACAATGTGTACTCGAGTTTATCTCTAATGAGAGCCACTTGTGTTTACAGAATTCTATTATTACATCCAGATGACACGGAATAGTGAAATTTTCATGATTCACTTGAAATATTTCAGGCTGTCATGAACAAACCAACAATTAAAGCGATAATTACGACGCCTAATGGAGGAATAAGGATTCTTAAAACATAATTTATCCCTTGTTCGAAACCTTTGATCTAGTAGACAACACGGTAAACTTAGTAGGTGCACTCACATCCCCATGAGATCATTGTGCTAACAATTTATTCAGGAAGGCTAAGCGCCGCTAAGGGCATTAGTGCTAAGATTATGTGGTGGTACGTGTTACCCTTGATGTGAATTTGAGTCCATGTATCATTGGAGTAAATTTTGCGTGTTGATACTTTGGTGTGTTTTTCGTAACAAAAGCGCCACCGATTTGATATCTGCTGTGGATTATGTTGACACCAAGAACAACAACAACAATAGCTTCAGATTCTTAACAATGGAGGATTAGGACTTAGGAGTATAAATTAATCACCGGAGATGTTACTTTTAAGGCTCTTAGTGGGTATGAGCGTGTGAGACGGTTAAAGAGATTTTTTCACCGTAGTCCTTTTTCTTGTACCATTCTGCAGTTTTAATTAGCATGCATAATACCAACAAAACAAGTACATGCATGCAGTAGGTATGATGAAACTTGAACGACTGCATAATTTCTTTTCTATTGCCACTGAACTTCGGTTCAGAATTTTTTGCTTGTTGGAAAAGCTAGCTAAAAATCATAATACTATCACTAACAATCTTTTGCTTGGCCATATCATATTCTTCCCTTTGAGAGTTGATGCCCGTTTCTAAGTCCTCTTACTTCCACTTACAACCAGCAAATCACAAATCAATGATCTATCTGTCTAAGGACTCTGCTATAAGGCTATATGTAACTTTATCCAATATCAATAATGTATTTTGTACTACTTCGCATATCAATTTCGACGTGCGTATCTCTTACAAATTAGTTTTGTACTCAGCCAGTAACTTTATATTCCTTTATGATATTCGTATCTCTTACAAAGAGCAGAGTGAGAGGGAGGGGAGACGATGGCAGAGCTATGACTCAAACAGGTACTCCCGTATTTCTTTTGCTGTACAAAATCATCACAATGTGTATCAGTAGTTATCTAGTCTTTGTTTTCTTTATATGTTGTTTGTATATTAAAGTCTAGGGCGAGCTGTAGAAAGTATTCTTTGGATGCTCATGCACGAACCATATGTCCAAAGACTTTCATGCATGTCCATATACTTTCACTTGTATTTTCCTTGAGAAATACAAATCAATAATGTACCTGTCTCTGTACTCTATATAATTAATGCTATATATACACGTACATGACCAAACATGAAAACAGTGGAGAAAATAGTGGATGGCACATTGCTATTCTAATGCATATCAATTGATACGATTCATTTATCTATGAAGGCCCATCCACCACCTGGACCACTGCTAAGAAGTTAGCGGCGTTAACCCAGAGAAAAACACATGAAATATTTATACCCATGCATACAATTCACCAAGGATAATGCTCCAGCTGATCCACCACCGTCGCATCGACTAGTTGAAAGAAACTTCGCATAGTTGCAAATAAAGCACATGTGGACAACAAGAACTTCTTTGAACCTAGCCCCAACAAATCAAGTGCAAAATTTGGTACGGTATTTTATATGCTACAATTGTGGTAGTGCGATGTGTTTCTAACCCATTGCCCATCCATTTATCAGAAAGTGCACTATTAATCTAACAACAACCAACAATAAGAACCCAAAATTCGCAACAAAAAGCCAACTTGTATAGCTTCTTTAAAGTTCTGCAAAAATACTTGTTTGATCTGTTAAAGGGGATCAACAGCGAAGTGCATTTCATGCATAAGAAGACTCTCAATCATATTGATAATATATGGACGTTGAGTCTCTGGATTATCCCTTTTCTGAGCTGATAACTGAGAGTCTCTTTCCTCCCAGCAACTTGAAGCTCTCCTCTCGGCATAATCTAAACTCATAAACTAGATCATTTAACTTCTGTGAACAGACTACCATCATGATTCCCAATCCAGATGATTCTCTCACACCCCTTGAGCACTTTCTTTGGCTATTTGTATTTTGATAAGTATTCACCACAAGGGCATAAATAAGAAAGAAAGTACACCAATATAATGGGAGAACGTGAATAATCACAATTTTATTTCAAGAATAAATTAGAACAAAATGACACTTTACAATGAAGAGTGTTTTTGTTCCCGGACAACAAAATGACACTTTAAGGAATCTACACATTAGCTTGTCGATAATGGAAGTACTCCCTTGGATCCTTAATAAGAAGAGGTGCAAATGGAAGGTTGTTTTGTGTTTGAAGATCTTCAATCAAAACCATTCGAGAAGCCCTTACCAAACGATTCTGATTTGCCTTCTCATCAGATATTTGGGCCGCTAAGTCGGACTTTTTGGACTTGGCAAGTGCTTCTGCTACAGTTCTTGTGTCCCCTAGATCCATATCCAAAGTTCGTCCTTCCAACACAACTGCTCCATGTCGGTTAAGATCTTGTGCCAGAGTCCTCTTATACTGTTTACATTCGGAATCAATAAACTCCTTGGATCCATCACGAAAAATTCCATGACCAGGAAGATGCATGTAATCATCATTTTCATCAGCTTCCATATCTAAAGTTGGATCAACACGTCTAATCTTCCGGCGAGCTTCACTTGCCAATATAACATCCTGCTCCAAAAAGACAGCAAGCTCCTCATCTTCAGCAGCTTCAGCCGCAGCGGCAGCCGAATTTTTTGTTTTATGGATAAACTCTGCTCTACCATATTTTGTCCAAAAATCCGCTTCAGTCATCTTGCTTGGGACAAATTTCAAAAAGCCCGATGAACAGCTGGTTTTTCAGTAAAAATCTCATGTATAATCTCTGGTGTCAGGCGGAAAGTGACTTTGTTTGTCCGTCCATCTGTTAATGGCCTGAAATTCGCAAGCATCGCACTTTTCAACCCCAGTCGTTGTTTACACATCTTGCTGCCATCAACACCAAGCGATCTCTTTCTTGTGGCCCAGAATTCAGATTCATCCAAAACACCATCAATAACAAATTGCTTATGCAGCTTCTGCAACTCACTATTCTCAGCAAGCACTTTCATCCGAAGCTCTATTTCATCGTGCAGTATAGTTGCAGACTTCTCAGAATCCACTTTGACATCCAGTGCAGATGATTCCGTAGCTTTTGTCTTTCCAATGACTTTTCCAACAAATTCGCGGCATATATCACATTCTGCAAATTTATCGAACTCAAATGTGTAACTTTTATCACAGCCAGATGTAGGTTTCTGTATAAGCCTTAGTAGCGCTTGTTTTTGGTTAATTCTATGGTTTGTAATGGATCTGAACCCCACACTGAGTCTTGCAGATGACTTAAGATCATCAGGTGAGAAATCAAGTTTGTCCTCTGTCATAATTAGAACTCCTTGAACACCAGGATCCTTAACACCATTGTTCTTATACCTAGCACGCATAACTACCTGACCGCACGACATAGTTTTTGCACTTGCAGAAATATCAGATAAATAGAAAGGATATGGGTATGCGAAAGGATATGGGTATGCTTATTCTCGTTTTATGTCGTCTTATTTCAGTCCTCTGCTCTCAATTAGCCGGCGTGGGACTAAATATAAATCTTTATTATCGCACTATGATCAATTGGTATGGGTATGCGAAAGGTCATGCTTATTCTAGTCGCCAACTTCTCTTTTATGTTGTCTTGTTTCATTCCTCTGCTCTCAATTAGCCGGTGTGGGACTAAATATAAATCTGTATTATAGAAAGAAGTGACCTCTGTGTGAACTGATATAGCCGACCCGTCCGAGATCCTTGATTTCCCTAATTCGGCTAGACTTCCATAACTTAAAAATTCCAAACAAACATCCGGTTTCTTAACTGGATTTCCGTTTACAGAACAAATACCGGTGTCTTTGTGCACGCTCTATATAAGAAAATCTGTCAAATGCTCTCATGTGTTTATTGTAGAGCACATCTCTAACGTTCACTTGGGACAGATAAAGGATTAATGAATGGAGAGGGTTTCACTATTTCTTCTCTTCTGTAACAGGAAACAGCAATATGTAAATCAAACTTTCTCATCTGTAATGTTCTTAAAAATGGTTTCTTAATTAAAAAGTCTCTTGAAATATCACCAGTCTTGGAAAGACTTTTACATGCATCTGGATTACAAAAAAGAAAAATGGTATTATACCAATTGCCTGCTGCAATTTCACTATCAAAATTTGTAAAGCTAAAGCAATTAACGAGCTGCGACTCTATGTACATTTCACCTATTGCATTTGCCGGCTAGGTTCATTCCCAAAAGCTATATCATGCTCCAACTGCACAGACAATGGGTAGAGATGATCAGTTACAGGAACTAGAAGAGCAGAATAAATAAATAAATGAATTATACCTTTTCTCAATCATGGTCAACTTCATCATCCAATACTCTTCTTGAGCTCATTCCGACCTGACATAGATTGGATAATAGTCTGTGTGAATTGGGAGAAGTTTTGATATCCATCCCAAATAAGAGGATCTGATTACCACTTATTGTTGTTTCTGTCATGAAGATGTCAACGACGCTATTCTAAAGACAGAATCCTTGCGGTTCATCTTTAGGAAAGTAAGACAAAATCCCAAATTAGCGCTTCAACGGACAGTTTCTCTAAACCTAAGTGACATTGTTGGATTTAAGGCTTGTTCGAACAAATTTTACTTTAAACTTCTATTAGTTACGTTTAAGCACGCCTTTCTTGACCTTTGTTTGGTGCAGTTTTCCCACGTCGTTTCTGCATGTCAAGCTTCACTAGTCCCTACACAAATTTGCATTAAAAGCCTGTCAGATATTGCTGAATCGAAAATAAAAAGGCATGATATATTATAGCAACCGGTTGGATATTAAGACAAAGCAGAAACCACTAAATCAACAATAGACCTTAACTTAAAACGGCACTGGGATTCATACAGATGATTACTAGAATTCTGAATTGAAATTGCAAGCAATTAAATTGAGATTCTGGGTATAATAGTAGTTGCTGACATGTGCTACACACAAAAGGGAGAAAAGCAACAAGATGTGTCGGCTACGAATTCGAATGCAAGTGGACAAGCACACTTGATCATGATAAAATCAAACATTGACATTAACGATAATAAGAAAGCCTAAACTTCGACATTTTAGAAAGAACTGCTAGATTGGATATATCTTGGTAGTTGAAGCATAACCGTAGATTCTGAATATCTGATTTCTGTAGGAGCACATGACATACTTGATCATGCATTAACATAATTAGTGAGCCCAAAGTCACCTAGCCTTAATAACGACGGAAACATATGCAGCTTCAACCAAAGATATGACGTTGACAGTGAATCAAGGATTAACCAATAAGACTCCTGGTAGGTCTAACACACCAATTTTCCGAGAGAACAGAATGGAGCCGAGGCAGATTTCCAGTGGGCAATGGAACTCAGCGGAGCCAGACACCACATTGAATTTCAAAGTGATTCGAAATCCATCCTACAGTTGCTAATTGAAATGTATGCCAAAGCAAGAGAAAAGAGATTCAAGAACAGTACTCAATTTGGAAACTACAAATGTCAGCTGCTTAACTTTAAAGCAATGTCTTTTAATTTAGTCAACAGGCAAGACCATTTATTTTCTGCAAACATATCTACTATATGTAACAAATCTGTAATCAATGCCAGATGGGAAGGTACAAATCTGATCAATTTAATCAGGGAAACAAGTACGAACCCTGAACTGAACTGGCCAATGTATTTGAACATCAATACCTATTCATGGAAGAGATTATCTATTCAATTTCCTTAAAAAAAAAAACACCAAGTTGCCCAATCCACAACTAAGCAAACCTAGATTCTCTATCAACAATCAAGCCATTCACAATTCACAACTAACCACTGCGAATATGTTATCTAAATGGAAGTAACATATAGTGTTGTACCTCATTCTATGGTATGAGGTTGTGGAAGCTATAATCACTCGGATATGCACAGTCAAACAATTTGGTTACCCTTGTCTCAAAGTACCAATCGCCAACTGAATTCTTCTAAGTAACAAAGAATCAACTTCATCACTTTGTCAATCTATAACACCCTTTAACCTGGAGTAATTCCTGTACGATAACATGTGGCAACATTTAGCAAGAATAGTTGGATAGTGTTGTACCAGTACCTCAGTATGGTATAAGGTTGTGGCAGCTACTATTAAGAGGACAAAGTGACTTGATGCTTTAGTATAGAACCCATTTCAAGATATCAGTTCAGTCCATGTAATAACATTTTCCTGAGGCATTTCATCAAACGTTGGCATTTCAATACTGAAAACCCCCAAATTTTATACAGCATCAATTCAATAAATATACCTCAAACGTTGGCATTTCAATACTGAAAACCCCCAAATTTTATACAGCATCAATTCAATAAATATACGAAAAGGGTTTAGTGTAAAATCCTTACCTGAAATAAGACTACTGAGTGAGCTTCGATGGATAAAGAACCAAAACTGAACCTCAGATTAAAAAAACAGATTTTGAAATCATAATAAATTTCACTTAACAAGCGATTCATCTCTTTCTCCCACTACTGGGAATAAGATTTTGCCAATCAGTGCTGCTGCATCACCGAAATTCGAGATGTTTAACCCGAAATTGTTTAGAGAATTTGTGAAGAGAATTGGGAATTCAAAACAGACTAGTTAGAACGGAAATGAGAGAGACTGAAGGAAAGAAAAGGTTTTGTATGGTCTTGAGAGGAAGGACTTAAAAGGAGAGGAAGTTTCAAACTTTATTATTTTCGCTAGAATTTTGGTCCCACAACGGTAATACAAAAGAATTGAGTTCAGTATTTATGCGGAAAAATTAGCCAGCCAAGCATCGTCCCAAGTCTACAGGACCTGTGTCCGTGGGTTCGAGAGAATAGTCTGCGCCTGCACCATTGGGGGGCTAGCCCACTAGCGCTCTGTGTGCGCGCTTTCACCCGATCGGTCTCCACCTTTTTTTAATTTTTTTTTCACCTGTCCAGAGGCTCTTAGAGCACACTATAACAGTGCTGTCAAGTGGCGAAGTGATGATGCGCAACTGTGGCTCATCACCAGTGGATTGGCCAAAATGTCATAATGGCGCAACGAGGCCATAATAGCGGTATTCAGTACAAGTGCACGTCTGAGTTGCAGCAAGAGGATGGCATGTGCCAAACAGGTTTGACATGGCCAAGGATGCGAGATTAGCATCAAGTTATGCCAAATGAGTTTGGCATGTTATCCGTATGCATGAGGCATGCAGTATGCAAGCAAGACTTGCATTAGCACACTTGCATCATTGGCGGAATGATGCACGCAGTAGTGATGGCGCAATATTTAGGTCAAAGCGTCCAATCGGCAACAGAGAAAGATGACATGTGGGGGCACATGGCCTTGGTTACACGAGAGTGGGTTTACTTTATGCTTTCTAACCGATGGGAAGGACCCGTTTGGCCGAGCGAACTATTTGGCAAAGGTTAGCATAGTTAGCTAACCGCCACATGTAAAGTAAAACCAGAATCGCTGCGCTAGTTGTAGATAGCTTTTTGTAAGGCTATATAAGCCTGATCTTGTGAAGGACCTGGGTAATCCGAACAAGAAGAGTGTGTAACCCTAAGTGTGCAATAAATAAAAGGCTAAGGCCTGATTTAAAGAAAAGTTCTGCTGGTGCATATTTCCCTTTGGTTTGGCTTATTGTTTATGCATCAAGCGGAGTGTGTGCATTTGGTTGAAGGCTTGGAAGATTTGTGAGCGTAACCTCTCGTTTAGTATGGGCCGAATAGAGAATTAGTCAAGAAGTTGAAGTATTGGCTAAGTGCGAGTTGGGCCGAGATTGTCTTGTGGAGCATAATTGCCATTGTCAAGTTTGGTGTTGCATTTGGGAAGTGCGAACTCGTGACAATTCGGGTATCGAGACCCGGTTAAGGGTCTCTCTGTTCACGTTTGAATTATAAGGCCGATCAAGTTGTCAGCCGCTCTATGTTTGGCTGTAAATTGTATTTGAAGTGAAGGATCCACACAAAGTACAAGGCATGCACAGGATGGGGCGAAGATCGACCAAAGAGTTGCATTAAAGGTATGCGAATCGTTAATTCAAGAGTCTACAAGCGATAATCATGCACGAAGGATGTCCTCGTAACAACTTGATGAGGGTGAAACGAGTTGTTCTACATATCGAACCGCACTAAGGGTACCGAGACGCCGCAAGTGTTGATGAGAAGCAACACGATGCCGGGAAGGCTCAAAGATGATGTTGGTAGTGGCCAACATCGCAACATCGCCATTTGCTAGGGAGCAAGGCACACACAGAGAAGAAGATGTCTTCTGGATCATGCACATTGATGTGAAGATCAATGGAGAATGGGTATTAGCGATGGCCGATACGGTGTTGGTTTAAGTCTTTCATTCATCCAAGCGTTGCCATGGCATTGAACTTAACAGTTGCTAGCGCGCTAGCACCATCAAAACTGTAACGCAGAACCACAAGCCGGTCGAGGGAAAGTTCGCAATGCATGTGCAAGTTGAGAATGGAAAGGAAAACTAGATTTGCTAGTTATGGTCATGGATGATTTTGACCGATTTTGGGCATGGATTTCTTTTTGCGCGGCGAAGGCGTCGCCATTACCTCATAGAAATGGGATATTGATACAACACCCTCAATACCCATGTTTTGTCTTTATGGTGAGACAAAGTGAACCAGACAAGACACTTAAGCCATGTTTGTCTCCTGCGGTTCGGGTGAACGATGGTATGCGCCAGGCTTGGCTACTTTCCTATGCGTGTTTGTTGAGATCAAACCAGAAAGGTAGTAGAAGTAGAGGATGGGATAGCTGAGGTCTTAGAAGAGTTTGCGTACACTATGCTGCAGAACTGCCTAAGACGCTACCACCGCGGCTTAGATCGATCATATGATAGAGTTGGTGCTGGGGCGAGGCCACCGCGCAAGCACCATATCGTATGTCACCATTAGAACTTGAGGAGATGCGCAAGCAGATTTCGAACTGCTGGAGGCAGGCTACATACAAACCGCCTAAAGCTCCATTTGGTGCTCCTGTTCTGTTTCCAAAAGAAGCAAGATGGCTCGCTTCGTATGTGTGTTGATTATGTGGCTTTGAACAAACTAACGTGAAGAACAAGTACCCAATTCCGCTAGTGGCAGACTTGTTTGATCGGTTGGCCAAAGCTAAATTCTTCACCAATTGATTTGCGCCCAGGTTATTACCAAGTGCGCATAGCAGAAGGAGATGAATCAAAGAGTGAAATGGTAACAAGGTATGGCTCATTTGAATACCGTGTGATGTTATTCGGCTTGACGAATGCTCCAGCAACATTTTGCAACCCGATGAATGATGTGTTTGCCGAGTACATTGATCGTTTTGTGGTAGTATACTTGGATGACATAGTTATATACAGTGAGACTTTGGAAGAGCATGCGATGCATCTTCGCAAAGTGTTTGCAAAGCTTAGATAAGAAAGTTTGTATGTGAAGAAGGAAAAGTGTGAGTTTGCCCAGACCACAATTACTTTCCTTGGCCATGTGATATCGCAAGGGTGCGTGCATATGGACCAGAAAAAGGTAGAGGCCATTTTGGATTGGACAGAACCTAAGAAGCTTGAGAGCTTCTTCTTTCTTGGGTTTAGCTAACTATTACCTACATTCATAGTTGTCTATTCAAAGAAAGTGGCCCCATTGACAGATTTGTTGAGGAAGGACAAATCTTGGGCATGGACTGACGAGTGTCAGCGGTCATTCGATGCATTGAAGGAAGCGGTCTCGACAGAACCAGTTCTTCGCTTACCTAACTTCGATGTACCATTTGAAGTGCACACTGATGCTTCAGACAGGGCTCTAGGTGAGTATTGGTGCAAGATGGCCATCCAGTGGCTTACGAGAGTCGTAAGCTTAATGATGCTGAAGGGAGATACACTGTGCATGAGAAAGAGATGTTGGCAGTGATACATTGCCTAAGAACGTGGCGCCATTATTTGTTGGGAACTTATTTCATCATAAGGAAGGATAATGTGGCCATTACTTTCTTTAATAGCCCAGAAGAAACTTTCGCCAAAACAAGCAAGGTGGCTTGACTTTTTGAGCGAGTTCGAATACAAGTTCGAGCATAAGCCAGAAGGCTTAATTTATGTGCCGATGCGTTAAGCAAAAGTTGGTGGCGAGAATATGTTGCAAGACCGACCACGATTGAGGTAGAGTTGTTGCCTCGAATCAAAGAAGAGACGAAGAATGATCGTGCATGTGTGCGCCTAACTAAACAGATCTCGCCATGGGATCGTTCGTCGATTTTGGCTAGATGATGGAGTCATGTATGCCAAGGGAGGAAAAATTTATGTACCTAATTCAGAGGCTTGAGAAGGAACTCTTGCGAGAGATGCATGATTCCATTTGGGCTGGTCATCCAGGCATGGAACGAACACATGCTTTGATAGCTCGCTCTTATTAATCGGCCTAAGATGGAAGAAGATGTTGAGTTGTATGTGAAGACATGCTTGGTGTGTCAACCGGATAAGACTAAGGAGAAACGTAACAGGATTGCTACAACCTTTGCCGATTCTAGACAAGCCCTGGCAGTGCTTGTCGATGGACTTCATTAACGGTTTGCCAAAGGTGCAAGGCTTTAGCTCGATAATGGTCGTCGTTGATCGCTTTTCGAAGTATGCTACATTCATTCCCTTCCCCCATTCTTGCAATGCAGACGTTGCAGCGGAGCTGTTCTTCAAGAATGTAGTGAAGTATTGGAGAATTCCTCGAGATATTGTGAGTGATAGGGACTCACGGTTTACAGGCAGATTTTGACTGCCTTGTTTGGAATGCTTGGTTCCGAACTAAAGTTTTCTACTAGCAATCACCCCAAAACCGATGGTCGACGGAGCGGATAAATGCATTGTTAAGAGTACTTGCGTCATTATGTGACGGGCAAGCCAGGAAATTGGGTGGCGTTGATGGATACGACCCAATTTTGTTACAATTTGCACAAGAGTTCAGCTACGGAGTTGAGTCCTTTCGAGTTAGCTACAGGCCAGCAGCCATTAACCCCTCATGAGGTGCCAAAGGCTAAGAAGCAAGGTTCCTGTCCAGCAGCTTATCGTTATGCAAGGTCGAAGACGGAGATGACTGAGCAGGCGCGTGATAGTCTATCAAAGGCGCAAAGACGAATGAAGAAGTATGCTGACTTGCATCGCAGAGATGTAGAGTTTGAGGTGGGAGATATGGTGCTGCTAAAGCTAACGCCCCAAGTTTGGAAGAAGATTTCTAGCAAGACAGTGCATAGAGGCCTAATTCCAAGATATGATGGTCCCTTTAAAGTGATTAAAAGAGTTGGTAAGGTGGCTTACAGACTTGAGTTGTCGGACATGTTGAAAGTGCATCCCACTTTTCATGTCAGCTTTTTGAAGAAATACCATCCCGATTTGGCTCGGACACTTCGAGACAACAAGCGAAGCGTGCACCACCAAAAGAATCGGATCACAATTCGATAAGCAAGTTGAGGCAATACTTGATGATCGAGTTATGGGGCAAAGCAAGAAGAATAGGAGAACTTATTTTCTAATTAAGTGGCAAGGGCTGCGATTCCGAAGCTTCTTGGGAGAAGGATACTACATTGTGGCAATTTGAAGAACAAATTCAAAGCTTACTCGCAAAAAGAATCGACGAGGGCGTCGAGTTCAGCTGGTGGGGAGGTCTATAACAGTCTTTGTCAAGGGCCAAGTGATGATGCGCAACCGTGGCGCATCACCAAGTGGATTGGCCAAAGTGTCGAGGTGCAAGTACGAAGCCATAATGGTGCAACGAGGCCATAATGGCGCAACGAGGCCATAATAGCGGTATGCGCACAAGTGCACGTCCGAGTTGCAAAGAAGAGGATGGCATGTGCCAAAAGGGTTTGACATGGCCAAGGATGCGAGATTAGCATCAAGTTATGCCAAATGAGTTTGGCATGTTATCTGTATGCATGAGGCATGCAGGTATGCAAGCAAGACTTGCATTAGCACACTTGCATCATTGGCGTAATGATGCAAAACCGTGATGGCGCAATATTTGGCTATGCGAAGCGTCAACTGGAAACAGGGCAAGATGACATGCGGGCACATGGCCTTGACGGTTTAGAGTTGGTTACACGAGAGTGGGTTTACTTTATGCTTTCTAACCGATGGGAAGGACCCGTTTGGCTGATCGAACGGTTTGGCAAAGGTTAGCATAGTTAGCTAACTCGCCACATGTAAAGTAAAACTATAACCGGTTTGCTTAGTTGTAGATAGCTTTTTTGTAAGGCTATATAAGCCTGATCTTGTGAAGGGATTGGGTAATCCGGAACAAGAAGAGTGTGTAACCCTAAGTGTGCAATAAATAAAAGGCTAAGGCCCGATTTAAAGAAAAGTTCGTTTGTGCATATTTCCTTTGGTTTGGCTTATTGTTTATGCATCAAGCGGAGTGTGTGCATTTGGTTGAAGGCTTGGAAGATTTGTGAGCAGAACCTCTGTTTAGTATGGGTCAATAGAGAATTAGTCAAGAAGTTGAAGTATTGGCTAAGTGCGAGTTGGCCGAGATTGTCTTTGTGGAGCATAATTGCCATTTTCAAGTTTGGTGTTGCATTTGGGAAGTGCGAACTTGTGACACACTCTAAGGTTCACTTCCAACTCCACCTTTTTTTATTTTTTTTCCACCTGTCCAGAGGCTCTTAGAGCACACTCTAAGGTTCACTTCCATTAGTTGGATTTTTTTTTTTTTACTCTTGGGATAATAACTCGGCGTCACCATCTTCATTTAATACCTTAATTTATACCAATCTTTACACCTTAATTTTAATCATATGCATGCAATAATCTATCTTTTTCTACCTTTTGCCCAAGACATGTAGAATGGTTTTGTCTATCCTGTCTCTCATAATCAATCTTTCTTTAACCGATCTCCACTTTTAATTCTCAGAATCTCACCTTGTTGCCCGAAGACATGTAGAGTGGTTTTGTCTATATGTCTCTCATAATCAATCTTTCTTTAATCTGATCTCCACTTTTAATTCTCAATCTCACCTTGTTGGGTCGATCTACGAGAATATCCAAAAAACCTCTTTTCTGCATATCAGATACTCAGCTTTAAAGTTATTTTTTGTTTATTCTCACGCCTGGCTAACAGACATCTAGCCGTCATAACCCTAGGCCTACTACCCCTATAACTTCTACTCCTTTTTTCAAATGTTCTTGCTCAAGATTACAATGGATACAGGACTGCCTATTTAAAGGCCACATTTGCCGACCCGACACTCCTAGAATTCTCTGGATATTCTTTAACAACTAAGTCTATGACCTGTTGACCATTCCAGGTTTCTCTACATTTTTCTTTTTCTTATTACAACCGACTGTCACTTGTTCACATTACAACACTTTCACAAGACCTGGATATTTCTAGACGGTCTAGACATTTCTTTTACCTTGTTTTACTGAACTTCATTCACACGTACAGAACATAATCTAGATTACAAATTAGACTTTTCAACAAACTTTTAATGATCTTACTGAAAAGGTTATCGGTAAGATGCAAGGTTGGAAATCTACGTCTCTGAATTTTGCAGGGCGGACCACGCTGCACTTGATCCAGTAACTAATCATAGTATGTTGGCTTTAAAACTCCCGGTGGGTGTTAGTAGAAAACTTGATAAATGTAAGAGATATTTTTTGTGGCAAATAAATATGGTGCTCACAAAAGGCATGGTATCGGTTGGGGAAAGGTCAGTCAACCAGTTATAAATGATGGCTTAAGAATTTAGGATCTCAGTTTAACTAATTTTGATGGCTTAAGAATTTAGGATCTCAGTTTAACTAATTTAGTTTACTGGAGAAAATGGCTTGGAAGGTTCACTCTTTTTCTAATTCTTTAGTTACCAAACTGCTGAAGGCTAAGACCTTGTTTGTTTGCAGCTGGCTCGGCGTTTGGCTCTGAATCAACCCCTGACTCGCGCCGAGTCAGCATTTAGACTGTTTGGTTTATAAATTTGGTAATCCCTGACTCGGTATCTGAGACGGACCTAACCCCTAACTCCTGATGGGGTCAGGCATGGTAATACCCCTGAGTCGATGGCTCAGACCCTGACTCGCTGAAATTTACAAAAAATGCCATCAACTCTTTATATCTAAAAATATCATTTGTTCGTTTCTTCCCTCGAGAGTGAGGGCAGAGATGGACACGAGGAACCAAACCCTAGATTTTTTATCTAATAATATCTCCTTCATCTCTCTCAATAAATCCACTAATTTCTATCTTCATCACCACTCTCAACTCATCATCAATCTCTTTCTAATCATCTAAGCTTATTTTAGAAAATTCATCATCTTCATGTATGATTTTCAAATCTACCAATTCTGCATTTTATGCCTTTTCTTTCATTTTAATATGGGTTTTTGTTTATATTCTAATTTGAGTTCTTAATTGGCTTCAAGGGGAAAAGAAATAAGGAAGAGGGAAGAAGATTAAAGTTTTGTGAAGGTGTAATAATTTCATTCCATGTTGTTTTCTTTTAGAGCCACGGGTTTCCCTATGCACATACTCTACTTGATTATTTTGTTCTTATAGGATGGTTTGATTTGTTGGTTGAGTATTTGATGGATTCTTTTTAGCTTCTAGATGGTGTTTTTGAAAATGCCAATAAAAGAAATATATTTGATCATTAAGCATGAAAGAATATGTCATCTCATATGGATTTTTGTGTCATGTTGTGTGAATGTTGCTAATTTATCTAGGCAGTATACCTAAGATGTTATGATATACTTGCAGACATATACATAAGAGTATGACTTTTGTGTGCTCTCGTATTGGCTCCTTTGCATGACATGCAAGAGCATCAGTTACTAAGTTAAGCATGTAATCCCTTTGAGGTTAAGTTAGGCATGTTTTACAAAAATAAGCATAGGGAATTTTAACACAAAAATATTGATTCCTGGAATCGTTATTGACGATATCCTATCATTATTTTTTTTCCTTAATTGTGAATTAACCTTTTCATTTTGAGCTCTATAAATACTAAATCTCATAGAACGGGAACGACAAGAATCGGTAACACCTTGTACTTACCACGTACTAGTGAAAAAAGCATTTCTAACATACTAGACTTATCACATTCCTTCTTTTAATCTGGTTTTATCTTTTCTCATCTTATCACATTCCTTTGTTTTGTTTACTCAAGATCTTACATGGTCGTTTAAGATTTGATTTATTTGTTCTTTCTATACCTTCTTTTATTATTCTCTTCTTTCATTATATAAGTTCTTCAATCTTTGATATGGAGTTTTAATTTTTGCAGGTTTCTCTGGATTTGCATGGATTCCTTCCTATATTGGATTCTTGTGTTCAGTATATGTTTGATTCTCAAGAAAGTTTTGTCGACTATGGCTATATTGCCTATCACAGTTCCTCCTCATACTACTATATTGCAGAAACATATTATGTCAGATGTTAGATTTTCTCATTATGAGAGATATCACTTTACTCCGATTCAATTTTTTGAAACCATGAAAGTTCAGTCCAGTTTTACGACTCAGCAACCGATTCATCCAAAGAAAATTCAAAAACCAAACTTTCCCACTATTTTCCACCGTGATTCAAGTAGTCTTCATTTTTTCTCGGATCACATGCAATGGAAGTATAACAAGAAATATTTACTTTCCTTTCAGTTTCATTCAAATCAGTTAGTTAGGAAACAAAATATTTTGGGTTCAATATCCCTTGACTTCACCCTTGATATAAGTCATCTATCTTTTTGGTTTTGCTATATCCCAGCTCACAGCATAAAACCTAACAAATCGTATTTCATAGATTCAATGGAGGCAAACAACAATAGTAGTGAAATCTCATCCAATATCAATACCATCACTGAAAAGATGAAGGATACCTCTATAAAGTCCTCGAGTGTTACCATAGGTTCAGCAAGAAATCTTAATGCTGCTGCATCTGCATGGTCTTCCAGTTTAATTGGTAAGCTTATTACTAAGAATAATAAGATTGAAACTGGCGATATCAAAGAGGAGCTCAATCAGTCATGGAAGAACTACAAAAGAGGGAAACAATGATCGTTGGAAAATACTTATTTGTATTCAAGTTTAATTCTGAAAAAGACAAGAATGATGTTCTCAAGAAATCCCCTTGGAATGTTCAAAGGTGTTTATTAGTTCTGCAAGAATATACTACTGCAGTGGCTTACGCAGACTATGTCTTTAGAAAGCAGCCTTGGAGTGTGCAATTCAAAGGTTTATTATTGGAACATCATCATGAAGCAGTGGTGGATGAAGCGATAGAAGATCTGTGGAAAAAGATATCTATAGAACCTAAGAATTGTAGACCCAGATCAGGCAATATGGTTACGGCGCGTATTGAGATTGATTTAACTGAGCCTTTAAAAAGAGGGGAGTGGTGGAATTCAAATCATGGAGAACCCGTGTGGATCCATTATCATTGTCTTAAATTAGCTTGTGTGACCAATGATGGATTATAGATCATGACGACATAATATGTGAAGAAGTAGCTGAGATGTTACGTGAAAGGGCGATCACAGTTGAAGAATATGAGGAATATTAGAAATCTAAGGAAAAATCAGGTGCAAAAGGGAAAGATACTGAAGATAATTTGATGCGAAGTAATCAGGAGGAGGAGAATATGATTGAAGCTGAAGAAGAAAGACTGACTAAAATAGCTAGAAATCAACCTGAGCAAGATAATGGCTCAAATCCTTCCATTCATGGCCCTATCCTAGCAATTCATGGTGGAGCAATAAGTGATACCGTCAACATCACTCAGACTGAAAAGATGTATGGGACGAAACTGGAGAAATTGATATGCCATATACTGACACAAGAAAAAATCCCATGCTCAATCCAGAGTACCATGCAACTGAGGTAATTAATTACACATACTTAGTTTCACATCTTGTTTTAAAATCTTATAACCATTTTTGTTTGTGTAAGTCTGCCTGTTTTTGTTACAATATTTGTAGGCTTCAACCCAAAACTGTCATAGTCATATTACTTTCTTAAAATTTGTTTCTGGAAATATGAGGATCATTGCATGGAATTGTCAGGGTTTTGCTGATAAAAAACTTAAAGATCACCTTAAGGACCTTATTTCTATGTATAACCCAGATGTCATATTCATTTCTGAAGCAAAAATAGGTGAAGCTAAAATGTCAAAACTAGTTAGGCCTTATAATTATCCTAATCATAAACTTATTTCCTCAAGAGGTTTAGCAGAGGTGTTATTTTTTTATGGAAGGATGGTTTACTTTTAATATTATCAATTGGGATTCCTAGATTGTTAACTGTTCAGTGCAGGATGATCCATCTAAGCCATCTTGGATTCTCACTTGTATGTATGGATCTCCTTATCCAAACAACAAAGAAAGGCAGTGGTGGTATATCAAAGATTCAAGTGCTTCTATTCACCAACCGTGTGTCGTATTTGGTGATTTTAATCTTATCTTTCAAAAGGAGGATAGAGTTTCTTCTAACAACATGGGAAGAATTAATTCGCATTCTTCTTATTCTTATACTTCTTCCTCTAGAGATGCACCTTATATCAAGTTAATTCAATAAGCTGGTTTGGATGATATGAGCTACACTGGTAAATCATTCACATGATCTTCCAATGTGCATGGCACCGGAATTCGAAGATCCAGACTTGATGGAGCACTCACCAATGCTGAATGGGTTCTCTCTTACCCAGATGAAAAATTAATACATCTTCCTCAACTTGGTTCGACCACTGTCCAATAATGTTGGATTCTTCCCAGAATGAAGGTGACATAAAGCGTAATTGGAAGTACTTCCAATGCTATGAAAGGGTTGATTCTCTTAAGCCTGAAATTGAGGCAGCTTGGACTCATCAAATTAATGGTTCAGATGCTTATAAGCTGTCATAAAAACTTGTTAACACTAGAAGATATGTCTCTAGGTGGAACAGAGAGCATTTTGGTAACATTCAGAGTAATATTTTTCTTATACAACAACAAATGGAAGCCATACAAGAGGAGAGCCCTAACAATTCTACCACAAGTCAAGTGCAATCTCTAGAGAATCGTTGAGTATTGGCATCGAATTCAAAGTGAATTTTGGGGGCAAAAGTCTAGAGATGAATACTATCCGGAGATGGACGAAATACTAAATACCATCGAAGCTAGAGCAAATAAAAGAATATCCAGGGAACAATATCATGGCTCTAAAAGATGATGAAGGAAACTGCATAACTAGAGGGGAGTTTGGAAAGTTACGACGGGGTACTATAGTAAATCGCATACTACCGCTTCTCAAGAAAGAATAATAACATCTTACTGACCATTCCACTTTCCATTACAAATGAGGACAATAGTGAGCTAATGCGTATACCTGATGGGGATGAAATTTGCAAAGTCTTGAAGTGTATGAAATCATGGAAAGCCCCTGGTCCAGATGGATTTCCTCCAGGCTTCTTCAAATGTCATTGGGACATTGTAGGTGGTGATGTTATAAAGATGGTACAATAATTCTTTCGTGACAGGTTTATGTTAAAAGTTTAAATGCCACAAGTATTTCTCTGATTCCCAAAACAAAAAACAAGCAATTTCCGTCGGATCTCGAGACCAATTGCTTTGTGCAATACCTCATACAAGATAATTTCCAAAATCATGTAAACTCGTATGAAGAAGGTTATGGGAAAGATAATATCTCCTCTTCAAGCAGTATGTGCAAGAAAGACAGATCACTGATAATATCCATCTGGCCCAAGAGATAATGCATACAATGAAAGATAAACATGAAAACAATCATTACCTTGCACTTAAGATGGATATGTCTAAAGACTTCGACAGGCTTAAATGGTCCTTATTAAATGATGTGATGTTACAAATGGTTTTCTGTTCCGAGTGGTGTAATCTTATCATGCAGTGTATCTCTACCACAAAGATTTTAATACTTCTGAATGGATCACCATGTGCAGCTTATAATCCAACAAGGGGGGTCAGGCAAGGTGACCCTATTTCACCCTACCAATTTATTATAGTAATGGAAGTGTTCTCTAGACAACTCTTTCAAGTGAACAAAGAATAGCTCATAGAAGGAATCAAAATTGCTCCCACAGCTCCATCCATCTCGCATTTATTCTTCGTGGATGATTGTTTATTATTCATGAAAGCTGATCTCCATAATGTGAATAATGTTCTAAAACTTATTGAATATTTTGGAGAGACTTCTGGTTCTGGGCAGTTGGTGAATTTCAGTAAATTCAGTGTGCATTTCATTACTCATGTCCCTCAAATATTTTGTAGGATGCTGACAAGAAGACTGAAGGTGCCAAGAATGCAAATGGATGAAAAATACTTGGGTATTCCTCTTATAATTGGCAAGAAAAAGAAAGGGAGTTTTTCGCAACTAGTAGACAGAGTTAACGGCAGACTCAATTCCTGGGATAGCAAGACTATGTCTCAATGTGGACAATTTTTAATGATTAAACATGTCACAAACACGATACCAACTTATTCTATGAGCTGCCACAGAGAAGATTTTTGTGGGGTTTCGAAGAAAAAAGAGGTACCTACGTTACCTCCTGGAAACACTTAGAGCGGCACAAGAATTGTGGAGGGCAAGGCTTTAGAAATCTGAAAATTCTAAACCAAGCTCTCTTGGTCCGTGCAGCTTGGAGAATTTGTATAAGTACTGATGCACACTTTGGGGTAAAGATATTCAAGCTAAATACTTACCGTATACTAGTCTACTTCACTCTACAATCAGGCTGAATTTTTCTTGGGCTTGGAAAGACATTCAAAAACAGATTACTTTCATTAAACAACATAGCCATTAGAGGTTAGGAAAAGGTAACAAGATCAAAATTTGGTTGGATGTTTGGGTCTTAGGTTTAAATGAACCTCTTACCCCAAGAGATGGAGTTGAAGATAGTGAATCTTATGTTTGGGTCAGTGATCTTATGCTCTAGGACAATAGGCAATGGAATGATGCTTTCATTAGGTATCTTTTTGATGATCAAACAGCTGGCAGGATATTAGGTATGAGAATACCCAACTCTGCTGAGGATAAACTCATTTGGAAGCTAACTAAGAATGGTTCCTTCACTTTGAAATCAGCTTATAACAGGTTATATGAACTGAGTCAAGGGAATTTACAATTATGTACAACCATTCAAGGTACGAATATCAAGTGGAAGGACTTTTGGAGTATCCAAACCTGGCCAAGAATTAAACACTTTTTCTGGAAATATCTCACTGACATTCTTCCTACAAAAGTGAGATTATCAAGGAAATGCCACTACATCAACAGACAGTGTCCTTTGTGCAATAATCATTATGAAACTCTTATGCATGTGCTGTTCCAGTGCCCTTTCTCAAGGGCTATTTGGTTATTAATCCCTGGAGGCTCGCTGGTATTGACGGGAACGTATAATAATGTTACTGAGATGATTGAAAGCTAGATAAAGCAAAGGCAACAACAGAACTCTTCTACTAGTTGGTTTCAGACATTTCTGGTGGTTACTTGGACCATTTGGAATTCAAGATGTGATGTGAACTTTCAAAATTTTAAGATTCAACCACAGACTGTGGCGAAGAAGGCTTTAAGTTTCTCAGCCTATCTAGAGAAGTGTATTGTAGACCTCACTGTCAGATTAACCCAGTGCTTCCTGCAATACCCATAGAAAGATTTTGGCAGCCCCCTATTTCCCCATTTCTTAAAGTGAATTGTGATGATTCTTTTGATTTAAATACGGGTTTTACTGGCACTGCACTAATTTTACGTGATTGTGCAGGCAATTGGAGGGGAGGCGTCTCGAAATTCCATGTAGGAATAAGCAGCTCGGAATAGGCGGAGTGCTTAGCTTTCTATGAAGCAGTTACCTGGTATAGGGAAATGCAGCTTACACATGTCATAGTTGAAACAGATCTCAAAGGAATTGAAAGCTACATCAATAAAGCTGCAACAACAATTGCTTGGGAAAGTGAAACACTCCTGCTGGATGCAATTGATAATTTTAGTTATTTTGTTCAATGGTAATGCAGTTTTGTCCCTAGAAAGTGTAATAAATATGCTGACATTCTTGCTAAGTATAGAAGAAAGTATAGAGTCTCTAGAGTCTGGTCAGTTTCTCCCCCTGAGTTTATTGAGTCGCAGTTATTGTATGACGCTTCTATTTCAAGTTAATAATAATCCTTTCTTTGCATCAAAAAAAAAAATACTAAATCTCATAGGAAATCGTTTATTATACCCATTGCTCTCTCTGTCACCCTCTCTCGCAGATGATGTTTGACATGTTTACATACCCACAAGTAGGACAGTACTAAGTGCATAACTCATCTTTGATGCCGTGGTTTCACCGGGGACATGGTTTCGTTAGGACAAGAGTTACCCGTTTAATGTATATTGGTTGATGTCCGTGGCATCTGAGCCATCGAATATTATGCACGTTGTCCTGGCTTGTTAAATTGTTTATTCTGATATTAGGACAGCAATGAAGACGGATAGGCCGTAACGATTGAAGTCTTTTCTATGGAATTTTCTTTCTAGTTTAAAGGTTCTCTATTTTAAGTTAATCTGATGTGTTTATTTTGCTATTATTTCCTATTTTACAATGTGATTTGTTTTAGCTTAAAATCCCAAAGAAAATTAGACAGGGGGGCTAATACAAATTGATTGATTTCATTTGAACTTGCAGGTTTCATTTGCTACAACTAAGGTGATTGGTTTGACAAAAAGGGCAACTGAGGAAGACCATTATCAGATCCTGGTAACAACTTCCAACTTTGAATTTGTTTCAGTTCTTATTTGTAATTTTATTGTTTTGCTCTTGGTAGGAATTATTTGTTTGTATCATTCAACTTCCAACTTTGAATGTGCTATAGCGGAGACAAAATATGGCAATTATACTCTGATTAGTCATAAATACATTTGTATAGTGGCTGGAGTCCAGTAAATTAAGGATAAGAAGGCCACGTTGACCAGTTTATCCTCTATTATGTGGGAGCATTTGGCATGGCTATAGGGTAGGTTATTGTAGTAGTATATAATTATTTTTGGAAGTAAATATGTCGTTTTGGATTTGCAACGTGAACCGTAATGCATTTCAAATTTTTGGAAGTAAATAACTTGTTTTGTCTAACACTTCATATCTAAACATTTCAAATTCTGGGTACCCATGGTGTTGTTTTGTCAATTATCGATAAAATGATACAAGCCAGGACAACATACATAATTTTTGAAAACTGTCATTTTTATACAAGCACAAAATTTTTGAATGAGAACTTGTTGCAGAGAAGAATATCCAAAATCGATTATGCATGCTGTCCTGACTTGTTAAATGGTTTATCCCGATATTAGGACAAGAATGAGGACTCATAGGCCGTAACGATTTGGTGTCCACCATTGCTTTTACTTTTCACTCTCGGAGATTCTTTTCTTCATTCCTGCTGTATATAGAGTAGTGATCATTGTTTTTGTACGGTGTAGGTAGTAAAATTAGCTCATTAGGCAGACAATGGTTGCCATCACTTGATTCTAAAACAGGTACTACTCTTTCAATTCGGTTTCCAACTGGACCTTATTTTAATCTCTACGCATTCTAGACTTTGAGTGCTCATTCCTGTTGTTGGCATTCGAGATCATGTTTATCCTGCTAGAGCTTTTGTATCATGTTGTTTGTTGTTAAATCCTTCACCCCAAATTTAACATAGTTCACCTCCCTGTGTGTGATAGGTGTTTTAAAATACCTAATTTTATATCTATTGTTTATGCTTTCTTTGCGAGTTTCTTGTGAATTATGTATCTTATATTTTCTTTTGAGTTTATTAGGTGTTTTGGAGTCATTGTTACAAAACAAGTAAAAATAAGCCAAGGAGATCATTTCACAGGCGGATGCTATCTGGAGTCAGTCACAGGTTAAGGGGCTACCACTGGGTGGCCGTACCCAAGTACAGTTGGGTGCAAATAGCTATCCCACTCAGTTAGACCTGGTTAGGTCGAGAAGAAGTCATTTCTTCCCCAATTCTTTCTCCTCTTATCTCTGTCTCTCTGCTGCTGTTACAAATCGATGAAGGAGGCAGATGGGGTTATTACAGGGTTGAGTTTGAGAACAGCACAACATGTTAGACACGGGGCTTGGATTAAAACACGGTTTTGAGTTTGAGAAGATAATTGAGTCTGACTCTGATGTTGGAGAAATGGAACTGAGATTCGAAGTTTACAAGGAATTGGAGAGATGGGTTATGTTGGCAGCAACAGATCAGGTGTGAGAACACGGCAAAGCTTGGGTTGGCATTTGAATTTGATGAGAATATGGAGAAGTTGAGCCTGCTGTTGATGAATTGGCAGAATTAGGTTCTGTGAAGCTTAAGGGTTCGAACTGAGTAAAAATTGGATTGAAGGAGGTTATGTTGATAATAATGGTCGATTAATGATGGGTTTTGGTTATATTTCAGTTTGATTGATTTTGGGTTCTCAACGAAGAATCGGGTGGAAGAACGAGAGCAGCCTAGGGTTTCGTGTGTTTGAGGTTGAAGAAATGGTGGAGAAATTGCAATCTCGGGTAAGGAAGATGAAGATTTGAATCCCAATCGATGGGTCTCTGTATTTTTATGCTTAGGGTCTAGATTGAAGTTGTTCTTTCTTGGCATTTGAGTAGTGACTGCAGATGGAATTGAAGCCGAAAAGGAGTCTTTTGTTGTTGGATTAGAAAGTTAGGGTTGAGCTTAATTAGAATCTGAGACTAGAATTGAATTGGTTGTTGGGTGGAACTGATGTTGAAGTATGGCTGGAGATTGAGATGAGATTGCAGTGTATGAAGCTGAATCTTGGGTTCTCGGTGGAGTAAATGTTGGCAGCAAATGGAGTTGAGGAGTTCAATGATGTATGGCTTCAGAATGGGTTTCAGGTTGTAATGCTGCTGTGGATTCGAATAGTTTGGTAGAGGAAATGGCTAGGTAATATGAATTGAAGGCTATGGCATTGGTGGTTCGATGTTATTGCAGTGGTGATATGAATGGCTGTTGGAGGTGTTGAGTGCCAAGGAATATGTGAGCATTCGAAATGGAAGATGGAAGGTTAAGCTGTTGATGTTGCTATTGATACAGAGAATGAAGATTAATTGAAATTGGTGTTGTGTTGATGGGATACAGAGTTCGCAATGGCCAGGGATGCTTGTAGTATGGCAGTGGCAGCTGATGCACTGGAGCTGGAGCTGGAGCTGGCATTGAAGTTGCTTCAAGATTGAACATGAGGTGTTGCAGGTTGGTTTCAATGCAATTGCAGGAACTAGAATTGATGGCAGTGATGATCGAATGAAGGAGAGAGCGAGAACTGGTGATGTAATGACCAGAAAGGAGTTAAACTGATTTTGATGCACTGGTTGCAGAAATGGGAGTATTTGTAGAGGAGACATGGCAGTGCTGGTTGAACTGAAATGGAACGAATGGATCAGATGGAATAAGGAGATGGACCTGAGTATGGAACTGATGCTGACACTGAGATGGAGTTGCAGTTATGAAGTTGCAGGTATTGCGGGTGACTCAGGTGTTGGATGATTATAGTGAACTGGAGGAGATGATTATGTTGTCTTGGGTAGATAAGTGCTGTGAAGGGAATGAGGAGAGTACTGTGACTGAATTCTGGTGCTCAAGTTATGGATTTGGCTCTACAATGAGCTAAATTGCAGGTGATGTTTCAATTGAAGTTAGTAGAATGATTGAAGCTGAGATGTTGCTGTCAAGTGTTAGAGCTGTTGATATTCAAGGGAAAGAATGTATTGCAGCTACAATTCAGATGGTGCAGTGAACACAAGACATAAGTCGTATTGCAGCGGAGGAGTTGAGAGTAATAGATGTATGTTAGGCTCTGCTGGAATTGAAGATAAAAGGCCTGAAATTGGCCTGGATCGGTCTGAAACAGAAGAAACTTGGATGGAATCAAAACCCGGTGAGTTGACTCAGCGAGTCAGGTGAGCTGACCAGGTAACGGTGCCGTTAACTTGACCGTTAAAGGTGATGACGACTACATAAGACCGTTAGTTTGACTCAGGCAACGGAGTAGCATATTCCAGTGACCGTCAGGGTATATTCCGTTCAACTTCCGGCCTGCGACACCAGTTTTCCGGCGATGAATTTTAGACAGAATTTTCAGTGGGTTATTTCTCACACATGGGCTTGGTGGACCACTTGGAGATGGGTTTTGAGAAGACCTAAATTTGGAAAGAGTATCCTTTTGGGATGGGAGAAACATATAAATAGAAAACTCTTTCTTTAAACCTATATATATCCATTAGGGAGGCTTCTACTTGTTTTCTAGGGGTTTCACATGATAGATTCTTCTAAACTCTTTGTGATGATTTCCAAAAACACAAGTACTTGATTTATTGGTATTGGTTAAAGATGTAGTTGGATTTTGAAAACAAGTTATGATTTTTATGAATTAGTTTTCTCTCAAAATCATTGTTTGATTTCTACGGGTTATAATAATTGCATGATTGATGTATTGCCATATAATTGAATGTTTGTTTAGTTAAGTCTAGAATTAATTGAACTCACATCCATATCTATAGCTAATTTAGGGTTCATCATTGAGCGATAACCTTGAATACGAGTAGCATGATATGATTATGGTTTGTAGTGATACATCCTTGTAGTCATATGTAGAATGACCTTTGTTCGAATTGTGTGCGCAATGTATTACAATTGCATTGATTAGCCTATTTCTGAAACTTAATCCTCCTAGGAATTGAACTTAATTAGCGCAAGGCGTTAGGTTATTCTTTAGGTAGAATTCACATACGCAACTCTAATGTGTGTGTTGATGACTTAGGAAATTTATGGAGTATTCTTGCAATAAGATATTCTAGGGATTTTGATGATAGCGAGATTAAATACGAATTCTATTCATACATTCAAAAACTTGTTTACAATTGAAGATGAAACCTTTATCCAATATTTTCACATCCTTGATTTGCGTGTTAATTTTATTATTTGCTTTTATTTTATTTTAGTATATAAAAATCGGAAAATCCCCGTGTTACTTATAAGATACCGAAACATATTGACAACCTAAGTCCTCTCTGTGGGAACGATCCTTTCTTGCCCTTGCTTCATTATATATTTTGAGTAGTAAGAAAGTGTAATTTATTTTTGTGTCGGTGACAACCGACCCAATTTTGGCGTGTTAAAGGGAGGCAGTTGTCACTTGTTTTTGGTTTCTTATTTTTGTTTTTTAATTTTGTTTTACTTTTTCTTATTCTTTGGTTCTTAGCGAGTTTTTCTCGTTTGGTACCAATTTCTATGGACGGAGCATATTGGAGCAATCAATCGGACTTTCAACCTCAACAATATGACAACTATCACCCTTACGGGAGTATAATCAAAATCAATCCTTTGGTTATGGAAAATACTCCACGTACCCTTTTATTTGTTCTCTTACATTCCAACCTTCTTACAAAGGGTGGGTATGTAAGTGAGCAACCACAAAGAGGGGATGGTAATTGTGCTCCTATTAATATTTCTTCTAGTTTGGTAGATGAAATGCAACAATTTATGGTCAACATGGAGTCAATTTGTGGACAACCAAGCGTGGAACCAGTTTCATCGACCGAATGTGTTCATAGTATGTATGGCCCAATTTCGATCGTAGTTATGATCATTCACCCATTCAAAGGGAAGATAATTGGCCTAACAATACTAAGTAAGTAATTCTAATTTTGCCTTGTCGAATGAGCTTTACAAACAAATGGAACACTATATTCAGAATTTGGATGGATCACTCCAAGAGCTTCAAAGAGGTGTTACCGACGTAAGAAAATGGCATTTATGAATACATAGAGGAAATGAATAATTATGTTGAAAAAGGCGAACCTTTGTGGACTTTCGTTGATAATTGTGTAGTTAACTCAACTCTTGATCGTAATAATGATCATTCATCTATTCAAAAGGATGAGTTCGAGATTAGCAACACTAAATTTAGCGAGGACCAATCTTATGTTGACTATGATAGTGATGGTGATTATGATACATTGCTTGAACCAACTCATGGTGATATCCTCGAGGAGTGTACAATGGAGTCTTTTTGCGATCAAGGTGAAGACGAAGAGGAATATGTCGACACTTGTGTAGATTACTCAAGCATTGATCTTAATAATGATCAAGAGCCTATTCATAGGGTGGAGCTTGAGGATGATGCATTGTCGAGTGTTCTAAAAAAGTTTCTTATAATAAAATTTGGATCCGCAAAGGTGTGTGCGCCTTACAACAAAGAGGAGTGTGTTGAGAATGAAACCGATATGACCAATATTGTGGAAGACACAATTGAGCTTGCATGTGATTGTAATGATGATGTTTATGTCGAGACTTTGGTTAAGCCAGAAACGGACGAAGAATGGTTGCAAGGTTTGATAGAGGACCATGATATACATGAGGTAGGTGTTAATGGGGCCAGCAAAATTTTGTTGGATGGTTGGATTTCATGGGTCCACAATTGGACTATGAAATATGTTCTATCATTAGCTTTTTCCGATAAAGTCTCACCGAGTAGTACATTACAGCTTTAAACGACTAGAGAGAGATCAAGAAAAAGATGGAAAACAGACCATGAAATCACGGATAGAAGACTGTTCCATTTTATGAACCAATCAATTGTAGACGGCATCATATAACATCAGCTAATGGGCGCACTAGTTAAACAGTTTGCTAATGCTAGCCTGCACATAAATGACAAGTGCATGTGCAACTAAGCAAAGAAACACAGCTACCTATACATGTACAGATAATTAATAATGAACAGGTAATGGAGACGTAAAAGAAAGTTTAGTACTTATTCTTCTCTCTTCTAGTATTAATAAATTATTACGAGAGACCCGTGCATGGGTTTTAACAATAGGAATACATTAGTGGATATACATAACCACCCATCATAACTAAAACTCTACAGCCAACACGTTGTAGCTTGTGTGTCATTAACTAAGGCATGTATTCATGCATGAAGACACATAAGCCATAGAGGGTCCCACATAAATGTGGTCAGCCACACATCTGATAGCGCACAATCTATAACAGAATTTAATTTATTTACGAGATAATAAAAAGCATAAACTATGTCTATGATGCATATGACAGAAAGAAATAGTGGGCCGATAGAGGTTGAGTGTGAATTGATGGATGGGTATTTTCTTGGCAAAACTGATACATTTGCAGTCTATGTCTAGACAACAACTAGCTACTGTGTGGTGGCGAGAAAATAAAGCTTTACGAAACCCGATACCAGACATAGACTGAATCAAGTGATTCATTGATTTATCTCGATAAATAAAAGAAAAAATGGCCCATTACATCACTCGAAATAACGTATTTCAAAAGCAAGTTGGGCACCTTCTCTGAGAGTATATATTCCACCGAGTTGGTATAACTTTTCACAGCAAAAAAACAGAAAAGAAAAGTGTTAGCCATTTACCAATCTTTTTATCTTTTAACATGTCCAAAGAAAATGTCTGCATGTTCACAAAACTCAATCATCACTTTTGTTGGATCCAATTCTAGAAAGGGTAACAAAAATGAAGACCAAAACCCCACATATACTACCATATATGGAGGGCAATATATACAGCATCCTATGTGTAGGTGTAAATAATCCACGAGGGACAGGTGGAGCTATCCCGGCCGAGGAAGCACAAAGAAAAGCAAGCACTAGAAGCACCGAATCATCTCACCGGATCTGGGCGCGAGAAAAGAGGGGAGGAGACAAACTCGAGAGGTAAACATAAAGGAGGAGAAAAGTTTTGATGTGATCCTCATCGGGTTCGAGGATAGTTAATGCACTGATAGAGTTGGTGAAGAGATAAGAAAAGCTCAGTCAAAGTAGGACTCGGCCAAGAATCTGAAGGGCGACGTCGATCATCTCCACCAAACGAACGACATCGGGTGATGACACCTCGGCTAGATGTCTCGACTCGAACAAAAGGGAAGATCGGTCGAAGCATCAGCTAGTCGTCCGAGAAGAACATCCGAAGCTACACCAGGCCTAACACTTTAGTAATAACGATGTATCACAACCCGTGGCTATAAATAGAGATCGTGTAGAGAGGTAAAGGCAAGCAATCTGTAAGTGAGTGAGGGAAGAGATAGAGTATTGTTGAGAGCATTCATCCTTGTAAACTTGTGCGAAGTAATAAGATCATCCTTTCACCCCCGTGGACGTAGGTAATCATGCCGAACCACGTATATCTTGTGTTCTTCTATGTCTTTTGTTTATTTACTTCTTTGCGTATGTTTGAAATCCTTTGGATGTAGTAGTAGGGTTTTCTACATCTACATTAAGCGTCGACTAAGGGGACCGTGTAACATCTTCGGATACCTTGAAATCGAGTTACCAAAGAGAGAAATCCAAGCTCTTAAGTCACCCTACGTGTTAGTTGAAGCTAAGGGAGAAACTCTTTTGGTTAAGAGTGTTGATAGGCAAAGCTTGCGAGATTTTCTTGTCTTTGTTTTCTTAGCAAAACCTTGTTGATTTTTGATGTAGGATCGTTCTATTTTCTTATCTTTCGTTTGAATTAAGTCGCCAAGATTAAATCATTAAACTAGGCTGTTTGCTTAAGTCGTCTAAAGCGAGTTATTAGAAGATCAATAAGCTCCCGAAATAACATCTTTTGATGTTGGTAGAAGCTAGAATAAAATTCCACCTCGCTGACCTATTTTCTTCTCATCTCTAATGGTTTAAATCAGGTGGGCTGCTAGGTTTGTTGTTTCAAGTTCACCTTTGTGGTCAAAAACACAATGTTGTTACCTTTGTTTTACTTACTTAAGTTCATGAAAAGCTCACGGAAATTTAGTTTAAAAGGAAAAACTTGTTTAGTTATCTTCATCGTCTTAACTCCATCAAACAAAAGCCGGGAGATCTCTTACCTTATGAATAAGGGATTCCGGTCGAGTAAGTTTGACTAATTATGTAAAGGTAAATGTTTTCGTAGGGGAAAAGCTTTCCGGTCAAAGATCGCCTTGTCGTCGATCTAAGATAAAACGTAATAACGCCTCAAAAGCTCCCGAATGGATCATCTTTGATGACCAGTAGAAGCTAAGTTGAAACGTTACTTCGTTGTTCGGATCTTCTTAGTTAGCTAAAACGAGGCATGAAAATGGTGGAGGCAAGACTAACTCGAAGTCATCGAGTTCGGTTTTCCGGAAACTACAGCTAGAAGGGGTTTAGTGGGCGCTTCATTATTAAGCCTCATTTTGATCCTACGCTAAAAGCCTCACAACATCAGTAGATGGTCAGTACGACAATCGGTAAAGGTTATCGTATCGTCAAACCATAGTCAAGAAAGAAATCTTCCGACCTGACATACGGATGATTAATGACTTCATAGCGCAAGGAATGTTAGGACAAATAATGATTAATGCGTAAAAAAAAAAAAGTACCGAAAGCGATGTGTGGAGACAACTTTTCAAAAATTGTCCTCTTGCGGTCAAACCCACTTGATTCTTTGAGATCAACACGCTAGCATAAATGGAATTGTCTTGTGAAAAAAATTTCACCTTACACAGAATCGTTGTACTTCATCCTTAACCTTTTCGAAACGGTTGAAGTAAGTGCGAGTACTTTGCGACGTAGGTAGGGACGGACGGGCGAGGCGAGGAACAAGGGCCATCACGAAGGTGATGGCAAGTACCTCAGGGACAGTAGGATCACTTAGGAACCGAGTCACAAAGCGGGATCTAATGTACAAGAAGGACTCGACTGATTCCCGACACGAAGATCATCGGCAAAATAACCAGGACGAGACTCGGTTACTAGGCAAAGGCATGGATATTGTTGACTAGGAGGTCGATTTAGGCCGAGATGACGATCTCCCACCTAGGATACTGAGGATCAACCCGAGCCAGATAATGCGAGGGGACATGGTGGATGAGAAAAAGCGCATCGGATGCGAGGAAGAGGAGGAAGTGCAGACGATACGGGAGGAGAGGGCGAGAAAGACAACCGACCAGTACCGGCGAACTAGAACGAGAAGGAGAGAGGCTTAGGCGAGTGCACTTAGCAAGGGGCGACCTCGACCGAGACATCCCACCAGCGGAAGCCGATCATCCCGTAGATCCAATCGTTCCCCCCATTGTTCCCTCGGCAAGACCTCCAACTGCACCCCCCTGATGTAGTAGGAAACCAAGTGAATGGCCACTCTAGCAATGAGAGCACCGACCCAATGTTACTCGATATATTGGCAAGCCAAAGAAGGCAAGAAGACCTTATGAGAGAGCTGCAAAGAAGAAATCTGACCTTAAAACATGAAAACTACCGACTCCGCAACAGGAGAGCGGGGTCAAGAGGTTCGTCGAGCCGAGGCGCTTCTAGCAATCACACCCCGTCGAGAAACACTCCACCCCCATCCCCGAGCCGAGAACGCATACCCGACCCTAATCGATCAAGGGGAGGGTATGGGCCAGCCGAAATTCTTCGACCGAGGAAGAGGCGACCAATGAGGGTACGGATGCGACAACCAAACAAAAGATCGAACAACTTGAGCAGATGGTCAAGAAACGGCGAGGAAAGAACGAGGACGATAAGTTAGCGAAGTAATCGGTGAAGCACGAAGACGCCGTTTACTAAGGAATTGGATTGGACTCCTTTCCCGCCAAGTGTACGTTGCCGATCTTCCCATCTAGGTTTGACGGCACGGGGCGCGTATTTGGAGAGCACATCAAAATGTACAGCATGTCCTTGTTATAATGGAAGAATTACGATGTGGTCATGTGCAAGTTCTTCCCGACAAGTTTGGAGGGCGAGGCAAAGAGCCGGTTTTACACCGCCCGATGAATCCGTTGGAAATTATGCGATCTGGTGGAAACCTTCCTTGAAACTTACATGCATAACAAAGTATAGCTCGTCCCCGAGTTAATAAGCTCTTTACGCTTGCACGAAGATTCGAGGAACCGGCTTGCGGTCTCTAACGGACAGATGGAGAAAGTTATGTACTGATATCGGAAAGGTGCCGGTCGATCAACATATATTTGGTTTCGAAAATTCATTAGGGAAGTCAGATCCCATTTGGGTAGCAATGTACACCGAGAAGCCTAAAACGTTAATGGAAATCGGAAGATGCAAGAACACTACATCGCCTTAGAGGAAATACGGGAAGGAGCGCAAGATAGAGGAATACAAGAAGCAAGCGCTACAGTAGAGGCAACCCCACGAGAAGCTCCAAAGCGATCTAAAAAAGGCCGAGCACACAACATCATGGAGAAAACAAGAAAATTTGGGTCGAGAAGGGAAAGAAGCATCGCCACGAACCTAGATCTTACACTCCGTTAAATGCACCATTGGAAGAAATATTCAAGGAAGTCGAAAAGAGAAACGATATCCGATACCCGAAGACTAGGGGAGTCCAGTTCGACGAAACAAGGAACCATCCTGAGTTTTGCCATTATCACCGATTCGTGGCCATTCGAACAATGATTGTCGAGAGGTAAAAGATATCGTCCGAAGCACCTTGATCAGAGATGGGCATAACCCTGTTGACACTTGCATCTGAGTAGTGTGCCGACTTGCTGTTTTGCCTTAGCTAATTGCCATAAGAGCTTAGCTCACGAAGTAGTCTTTGTAACCACACAACCACCGTGAATCCTCGCATATCATGCATGATCCGTGAAAAAATTGGGGTCAAGCTGACCACTGTTGACATCCCTAGAGGCATTACTTTCCACCTTGGCGCATCACCGCTTGTCTCCGGTCTGGCATCACAACTCTGTGTACACAAATGCTAGGCCTAGCCTTTTAAATCTCGTGAGCATTGTCTATCTGTATTGCACGAGATGGAGGGTCATCATTGTTTATAAGCATCGATTCTATGCGTATGCATTTGTGTCTTGGCCGACGGTAACACATCCTTGAATCTGTGTGCACAAGCATAATCCTATGACATGAGAGAGTTGCTTTGGGAACCGAGATTGTATTGTTTGTACAAAATCGATTGATTAACCGATAGACTAGCCACACCCGATGAGTTATCCTTACTTGCATGAGAGTGTTAAACTAGCTACCTTTTTAACCTTTGAAGCTTACATGTGATCACCAAGACCCCCGCATCTGCTGCAATCTGTGTGACCTTGTAACCTTGTGCATGCTTGACTTTGTTTGAAATCTTGTGTGAGCTATCATCCGCCAAGCTGTTTGTCATTTTCACTTGTTGAATGCTAAGCCTGCAAATCTATTGTGAGTCTGGTTAACCCATCTGCCATGAAATTCTGCGCATGCCATCGAGAATTGAGGTCAAGTGAACTGAGATGACACTCGGTACTTCTTTGAATTTGTTATAAATTGCTAAGAAGCTATTCTTCTTTGCATCTCTGAGCCGGTATCACTATTGTGTGTGTGATTTTGTGGCATTTGAATGAGGGTTGAGTAACTTGAGTAAGCATAATCATCCGCCTGTGCACATTCCTCCCGCTGTCTGGGTTTGTGCATAAGATCTTTGTGTCTTTCTTAAAAAGCAATGACAAGAAGCACTCCTCCGTGCTTAGAATCGGAGTGTCAATTTTGTTGTGTGAATTGTGTCTCACTGGGCTCACACAAACTTGAAGCCCACATAAACCAAGCTCAAGCCCACTTAAACCAAACTAAAGCCCACTTTGTGCCTTGGGCTCTGCATAACAACTAGGTCGTGCAACTGGCCGTATATAACTTTGGGCCGCACATAACTTGGGTTGCACATTTGCAGCAACACCCAGCACTCCTGTGTGCTTAATTCTAAAAATTGGGTGCCATTTTCTTGTATCATCTTTCCTTCTCTGTGTTGATATGATTTGATGTGTGCTAAGCTATGGTTGCTTCTTTTTGAGTTCAAATTAAGTTGCTAGATCATGTCAGGATTTTGGTGCTGCAACTGGGATGAAAACAAATCCATTAGAGAGCTTGCTTATGGGCATGCTTCACAATATGAACATCCCACACCCATAATGATTTTAGGGGAGTATTATGAGCCATCTCAGGGCCCTGACCTTGAATGCATATACCCTAATCATTTTGCACAGATGTATCATTCACCACAGTGGGGAGTTGAAAAAATTTATACTCCCCCGACCTCGTATATGCACTCAGTGGAAGAAAACCTCATGCTCATAGAGCAAAACAATGCTAGGTTTGAATTGAATGCATTGCATGATCATCCATCTAGCAACATGTCACGAGTTTCCCTTGTATAGTGAACCACATTGCACAACTATATGATGAATATCCATATGAGGCATGCATACCCACTAGTGAAGACTCTCCTTCAATTGAACAGACTTCACTTGTTCTTAAAGATGAACCCCGATTCATTTACAAAGAGAAGAATGGAAGGAATTTCATGATATGATGATTATTGTCCCTAATAAAGTAAATCTTGAAAATAGTGTTTCTACTCCTACTCATGCAACTGACATTGAACATAAGCCTAATCAAGAGGTAAATGAATGCACTAGAAATGCTACAACTTTGAATAGGGAAATGCATTTTTGTTATGATGATGATGATGAATATGAAGAGCATGTGTACTTTGAAAATGTAGTGGAATCTTTAGGTTCAGAGACATTAAGTTTCTCTTACGTGAACCCTATGAATGATGCTTCTTCTAATATTCATACTTGTCTTTCTTTGAATTGGAGTCTCGTGCAATTGTTCATTTGAAAATGAGCATGCTATACCACTGGTTGTGACTTGGGGAATCTTTGAGAGTTTTGGCACCAATTATCTTATGCATGAGAATGAAATTACGAGTAATGATGATTATGACATGGAGATTGATGAACCTTTGTTTTATGCAAGTGAACATGATTTGTCTAATTCTCAGCCTAGGTCACAATGTGAAGTTTCTTGTGATCTCCCTATGCATGAAACTCGAAGATGATAATTATGGACTAGGGCTTGTAGAAATGTTTTATGAACATGAGCATGTTACAACACTTGTAGATGATTTGGGAAATATTGATGTGAGTGATCTTTGTTACTCTTGAGCTCACACATGTGAACAACTTAGACAAGCCCAACATCATGCCCATGTCACGGTCTGTTAGATTTCCACCCAACCTAGGTTTGGCTTGTAACAAAATTGCAAAACCAACTTTTCTGAGAATTCCTAATTTAGGCCTAGAGCTTTGTGCTTCCCAAGTCCTCTTGGACCATTTTGCATCAAAGTATAACACCTTTAGGGAACCACAGTTGGAATGTGTATGTCTGCCTGTTCTTAGCAAAACTCATTTTGAATTATACCTTGTGCATGATGTACCTTTAAATTTGCAAGATTTTATGCTCACAAACACATCTGTTGGACAAGTTTAGGTTTGGGGAAAATCGTTCACGTTTGCAATCTTACTGCACTCTCATGTTATATTTGTGTAAGGTCATTGATGTCTCTGCATATCTTCTTTTGGGTTGATCCTCAACTCTTTAGATTGTTGGTGTATGGTGAATTTTTATTGTATATAATCCAGTAGGACTTGTTAAATTTTCTATCTTGATTCGATTGAGTCTTCTTTTTATTGTGCTAATCCGATATGATCTCCGCTGAGAATGTTGGATTCTATCCTTGACTAATGAATCTCTAACCTTGCTCCCGCCGACATACCAGGTAATCTCTTCCCTTTTCTCTTATCGGCATAGTTCTCTTGGTATGTGACTTGTTTAAAATTTTATCATCTCATGACACATTGAGGACAATGTTTGATTTAGGTTTGGGGGTGCATTTGCATATAGAGTTTTTAGTCTTTTATTTCAAAAAAAAAAAAAAAAAAAAAAAAAAAATCAAAACTCTTTGTAAATATGTACATAAAAACCTCCAACTTTTAGAGATCTTAGAGTCACTAGCATGCTTCTAGCTATGTTTACATAGAGAGTCGACAGAAATAACGAGAAATTAGAAGTCTTGGAGAACACAATAGGGTTTCTTAGTTGATTAGAGCGTTAAAGTTGGATTTAACCATACCGGAGGGCGAATTAGGTGCTGTATAGATATTCGGTAGTAGAATTGTGATCACCCATAGTGGAGACTACCCATTTTACATCAAGCGAGGCACCGACCTTAACTCTTTGTGACTTTCTAGAAAATCTGTTAGAGTGTGTGTCACCGTCGTCAATTCCGGGTAGGAATGGTGAGCTACCCAACTTCGCACCACTTTCGAAGACTATTTTGATCTCTTGAGTGCTAATTTCGTCAATCATGAGGGTGACGTCTAAAGATGAAAACTCCTTCTAAATATCGATTTGCGATTAGCATCACTCTCTCCCTCTCAACAACATCAACAGATTCATAGAAACACATCGTCGTCAGCAAGCGGAGCATCATCAGAATATTTGAAGAAAAGTTGAAATAGTCCAAGGTTTACATACAACAAAGAAAAGAAAATAAGATGAGAATTAATGAAGTTTGTGAAAAATTGAGTTTTATTGTTTTATTGTTATTTTCAATTCTTGTAATCTAAATTAAAAAAAAAATGATTTTAGTTTTTGTGATGTTCAAAAGTTCATCATCAGCAGTTGAAGACCGAAGATTGAAGACGTTTCTATGAATCTTTGAGAGAGTGATATTAATTGCCGATCGGGTGAGAAGGTAAGTGAGTACTCCCATCCTTGCTAATGGTTGATTTCCTTTCTTAGAGATCATCGGAAAAAGATTCTTTTTGTCCACATACGTGGAGTCTCCGAGAAATTATTTCGAGAAGGTTATCCTTCTCACCTTCAACGTGTCGGGATTTCTCTCTTTATTCCTGCTGCACAAATGAGAGACTAAAAAAGCGGTCTTTTTGAGTACAATTATCATAAAACCCTAATGGTGAGGCATAAGTCGAGGCTTATGATCTGTCGAATCCGGAATTCTTTCATATGGTATGGTTACTTCTCGCTCGGCGCTTAAGGATGAGAATGCGTTCTTTGGTAGTTCTAACTTCTTGTTACTAGCATGCAGAAACTCTATGTCCTCATAGCTCCTTGGATGCTTGAGACTCTTTTACACTCTGAAATTGGAGAAGGTTTTGTGGGTACACCTCTGGTAAACCCTCACGAGACTACAACTCGTCCACTAGGGACACCTAGGGGTTTAAAGGCTTAGTGCATACGCTAAATGCATTCGAGAGACCCGGCGGCAGTGGTATAGTTAGGATTTCTTAATTTCTGTTTCACTTGAGGACAAGTAAAATTCAGGTTTGGGGGTATTTGATGAGTGCCAAATATTGCATATTTCTACATCTATTTATTGGCATTTAACTCATCTTTTGTGCTCGAAATCGAGATATTATCCCAGTTCGTATTTTCTTTGTTTTCAAGAATAAATATTTGTAATAATTAATTTTGTGTTTTTAGATAATAAATAAAGCTCGAGAGAAATTGAGGAGCCAAAAAGAGCAAAAAATTGGAGACGAGCGTCTATGGAACAAAAAGCCAAAGCCGCGCGCATCGGTTGCAACCCAACAAGAAGCAACCCATCTACAAGATATGGGCTTGAGCTAGCCAAGACTCGGCCCATAACCCGGATCCTAGTCCGTTCTTTCCTGAGCCGTGCGATCTCGCCCAACTGCATCCAACGCTCGCCGCATCCCTCCCATCAAATCTCGCTACTCTGAAACTTCACACTGCAGCCACCTATATCTTCCTCCATCGACCCATCTTCTCTTCTCTTCTCTTTCTTCATCTCCCGACCAGTTCAGAGAAAACCCATTCTCTCCACCTCCTTCACCCATACCCGAGCCATCACCACCACATCCATCTCCTGACACCCCAACAACCGCACCCGATGCGCATGCTTCACCTTCTCCCCTACTTGCTCTCTATCTCACTCATAGCTTCTTCCCTAGAAGCTAAGTCTGAATAGGAAGAACTAGGGTTAGGGTTACAATCAATCAATGGAGTTGTTGAGACGAATTGACAGAGGAGAGCACATTTCAGAGGTTTTGGGTGAGTGGGTGTACTTTCATTTTCGAGTTGGAGTGTTAGGAGAGAATTAGGGTTTGCATGTATAAATAGGGTGAGGCTGTGTATGTTAGAACTCATGCCTGGACTAGCCAGTGCACCATCTCTAGTTTAATTTGTATTTGAAGTACCTTAATTATGTTTTAAATCAAATTGCTAGGGTGTAAATGAAACCCTTGATAATGTGTTAAGTAATTCATAGTCATGTTGTTTTCTTGCTGTGCTTAATTGGGATAGAAGTATAGTTAGCCACTTTATCTATTTGTTCTGTGATTGGCTGTACTGTAAGAAGACAGCCAATACTAGGGGTGAATTAGAGAAAAATGGTTAATAAATTCTTCATTTGAAACCTCCATGGAAGAAGATATGTGCTTAATAAGGTAGGAATAATATTGAGCTAATTGATCAAGGAACTGTGATCAATTGTCTTTGTAGAAGGCAGATTGATACTAGGGGAATTAGTAAGATTAGTTGATACATAATTCTTTAGAATCTTCCCCTGGAAGGTACATGAATACAACCTGAGTTGAATTGCCTTAGCATAGGATCAGGTGGTGGATTTAACCACCCTAGTAACCTCCAAATTGTTACAATCTATTTGTTGCCTTAGCTTAGAGTCACAACAATTCAGTCGTATCGACACCAACACCAAAACAACTTTGTCACTTCTTATAAATTAGTTTAGCAAAGCCTTAGATCAACTTAAGCCACTCCATTTCCCTGTGGATCGACCTGTGCTTGCCACGCCTCCAATAGGCGTTGTGCACTTGCAGTATTACATATAGGCACACACTTCTAAAAGCCTACCACAACACAAACATGTAGTATTCTATGTTGCCCAGGCTCCATACTGGCAGTTAACTGAGAAATAGAAAGAAAGTCATATACACATACTAGAATGATTGTTTTAAATGTAATTTTTATGGCTATTTTATCATTGTAACCACCAAGTGTCAACCATATCAAAGTTCATAGACTATAGTGAGATCCTGTAGTCTTCATTTGATGTTTTGCTCTTTCAGATTTCTTTGTTATATGCCAAAATCTCACCGATGACATGCTACTAAAGCAAAAAAGTGGACATACTCTCGGCTAGCAATCCAAATTTTAAGGTGATTTTTAGTGGGAAGCTCTTCCTTCCATTTTTGTATCTCGATGTTGTTAGCGCAACATAAGAATAGACTAATTTTCCTTTTGGAACCGAGATATATTACACCATAGAGAACCCAATGAACAAGCTGGAAGGGACGGAAAGGCACCTAACACGAATATGGTTGAAAAGGCACGCCGAGTCCAAGTTAAGACACTCATTTTAGTAAGTTGTTCTCCATCAATTTACTCCTCCCTCATAAATCTCATCTCAATCTTAGTTGGACTTGACAACAAGACGACAAACAAGTGTGAATTTATTGGTACATATCTCCCGAGTAAACCTGTGTCATCGATTACTATTACTCCTTCTCGGATCGATTAATTTTACTAATGAAACTAGATCAGGATCATTGATCATTCGGGTTGGATAATACATTACGATTAGCAAACTATATGTCGTTCATGAAATGAAATGAAGGATCATTGTGTCATCTGCGTAGCTGCTTCTTTCTTGGTAGAGAGCTCCTGTAAGAGCAATGGCCATTGGATTGAAGATGCATAAGCCGCTGTCGCGTTGGATTCCATCAGCTTTGCGAATCCATTGGGATCTGGTCTCTGCGACATGAGAAGGCATTTATGTGAGTCGTGTTTTTGCATTTATGTTAGCACGTGACATGGTAAAACTAAGATATAAGTTAGGAACTTAGAAAGTTTTTTAAGTTTCTATGAACTGAACTTTGGAACTTAGTAAATTTCTATCTATGTATTCCCTCAAAATTTGATACTCAAAAAAAAAAATTGGTACTTAGAAAAATTTGTGTTTTTATATGAATGTGTAGATATGAACTCGATTATGGTATGAATTGATTGAAACTATTGTTAGATTTGGATGATCGGTAGAATGAAATTTGTATGCGGGTGGTTATTTGGAATTAAAGCATATTAGAGTGAGAATGAAGCTGTGGTCAACCTTGACCGGTCAAATTGGTCATTCTTGATGATTTTGACCGGGTCAAGGTTGACCGGCAGTAATTTTTTTACAGTTACAAAAAAATTCGTAACGGCTGGAACTTGTTACAACGTCCTGTTACTAAATAAATTCGTAACGGCTCGAGCATGTTACGACAAATTGCCCACCCGTAATCGGCTTCAAACTATTACAGGGCCGTTCGAAAAAAAATTCGTAGCAACTAGTGGGCCGTTCTTGAAAAAATTGTAGCACCCCTTTTAATTCGAGGCAGTTACAACCCTAGATGCTAGCTCAAAAACCGTTTCGAATCGGAAAAATGGTGTAGTGACTTTAACTTGTACCAAAGACCAATGTTCAAGTGTCAATCAATTTATATCAACAACCAAAGGTTGGATTATCTAATTGATTGATCTTAACGCACAACCTATGATATTTCTATTATATAATAAAATGTTATGCGGAAAAGAAATAACACAGACACCTGAATTTTGTTAATGAGGAAAACCGCAAATGCAGAAAATATCCGGGACCTAGTCCAGGTTTGAACACCACACTATATTAAGCCGCTACAGACACCAGCCTACTACCAATGAACTTCAGACTGGAATTTAGTTGAGCCCTAATCAATCTCACACTGATCAAGGTAAAATTGCGCTCTTTACGTCTCTGAACCCCGACTGGATTCTACGCACTTGATTCCCTTAGCTGATCTCACCCACAACCAAGAGTTGCTACGACTCAAAGTCGAAGACTTGATAAACAAATCTGTCTCACACAGAAAAATCTATTGGAATAGATAAATATGTCTCCCACAAAAATACCTACGAGTTTTGTTCTGTCTTTTGATAAATCAAGGTGCACAAGAACCAATTGATAAACCGTGACTTATATTCCCGAAGAAACTGACCTAGTATTATCAATCACCTCACAATAATCTTAAGTGTATGGTAGCGAAAAAAGATATTGTGGAATCACAAATGATGAGACGAAGATGTTTGTGAATACTTTTGATCTTACCTATCCGAGATAATCTTAAGAAAATAATAGCAAAGATAATACTCAATCACAATAGGATAAGTAAGATCGGAACACGCAATTACAGAGAAAATAGTTGGGTCTGGATTCATAATCCCAATGAAGTCTTTAAGTTGTTAACCTACAGGGTTTCGTGAAAAACCTAAGGTTAAAGGAGAATCGACTCTAGTCTCAACTAGTATCACACAGGATGTGTGGGGATTAGGTTTCCAGTTGCTAGAGTTCTCCCTTATATATTTTTCAAATCAGGGTTTGCAATCTAAGTTACCTTGGTAACAAAGCATTCAATATTCACCGTTAGATGAAAACTTTGATTAGACTCAAGCTAATATCTTTCAACCGTTAGATCGAACTTAGCTTGTTATACACAAATGAAATGTACCCTCATTTAGGTTGGAGTAACCGTACCTAAACGTATTATGTTGGCTCAAAGTAGTTAACAGGCTATATGAACACTCTCATATCAACCTTATTCATCTTAACCACAACTATTTCAAATGACTCAAATGAAACTAGTTATAGAGTTGTTCAATTGCTATATCCTCATAGAAGTATACAAGAACACAATTGAAGCAAAATTGGTTTTATTCACTCGAATCAATTCATGAACATTATAGCCACGGTTTGCAAAGAATGCATTCCCTAATATAAAAATGTATTAGTTCATGAACAAACCGATTTTAGAACTTTAACCACTCAAGTATGCAAACAGTACGCATACTTAAGTACCGGTTTGAGTTTGGGTTTCGCCAGTATGCAAACGTGTCGCATACTTCCAAACACAACAGAAATTTCCGGACTCAAACCCGCCAGTACGTGTACGAGTATGTGTACTTAGGTACCCGGAATTCCACAACTACAAGTACGCATACGGGTATGCATACTATAGTTCCAGTCATGGACCACATACATGCAAGAATACACACTATGTTCATAATCCAATGATGGTTAAGTATTCTAAACTCTATTTCAATCATTGAAACTTTCTTAGAGGATGACAATAGCCGTTTTTACACACTATTAGCATCAAAACAATTTTCAAGTTATTGAAATAATCATAACGAAACATTCCAAGTCTACACCAAATGATTGTATCACACAAACCATGTAAGATGTTACTCGTGATTTTCATATGATTATCTTTTGAATTTCGTCAAGAATATAAGATGAACTTGGTTGAAGCGAAAGCTTACCAACCCATATTTCGAGAAATACGTAAGCGAGTTAAACTCAGCTCGAAATCTCAAATGTGCATAATCGAATACTATATAGTAATACGACTTTTGTCTTAATATAGGAGATAGAGTAGAAATAGACTTTCCAAGTAATAGATGAGTTTTAGTCTCCACATACCTTTTGTTGATGAAGTTTCACAAGCTCTCCTTAGTAGTTCTTCGTCTTCAATTGATGAACGACGTGAAGTCTAATGCTCAACTACACAATCTATCCTAGTCCGAGACATTACTATAAGTAGACTAGCAATCAAGACTTATAGTTTTGATCACTAACATTGACAAACAAGCTTGAGATAGCAATGCTTGCGAGTTTGACCGAAGCAGTGCTCTAACATAACCCATTTTCAATCTCTCCATCTTCTCTCAGTTTATTTTGTTTTTGGTTTAACCCTTGATTCTGGTACTGAATCTAACCTAGTTGGATTTAAACCTAGACTTTTGGGCTTTTCTAAATCATTTTCTTTTTAATTTCTAGATTTTAATCGTTTTTACACTTGTATTGTTATTAGTTTGATAGTATCATCTGATTGTGCATTTCATCTCCTATAGTTTGTTTTGGTTTATTTATTTTGGGTTTTCTTTAATTTTTGTGGATGTGAATCATGGTGATGAAAACCCAAAGCTAGTTTTTGATTCTCTATAAAAAGAACTCCATTTTTAATGGCAACATCATCAACTTCATCTATAAACTCAAGATCTCGGCAACTTCTAAGACCTCGAACCAACAATTGAAGCACCAACAATGACAACAAGATATATATAACAATAGACCCCTACGCACCAACAACATCCACCAAGACTCGATACAAATGCGAGTCAGAGCGATTCTAGTTATTTCACCGATTCCGAAAGATCCGGTAAACCTTACTTTATTTTAGTTAGTATATATTGTTAAAATCGGATTGAAAACCCTTAGAAATGGTTGGATCATTTCATGATTCATATACCTCTGGAATTTGTAGTCATGTGTAGTTTGTTTTTGTTTCGGACAAGACAAGTTAGGCCATAACCTGTTACCAGTGTTACTAGATTCTTGAATGAAATGGTTAAATTTATGAAGCAAAGCACAAGTCAACTCGGAAGTCAAAGGAAAAATTGATCTGCTTGTTCGGCAACTAGAAGCTAAAAAGAAAAAGAGCGTTTAACAACGAAAAGCTGAAATGGTTTTAAAAGTTCCACTTGCTCCGGCTAAGTTAATGTGAACGCGGAAATCAAATGGATTGCCATAAGTCCACAAACAATCTCGGCGAGTATTAAATACGCGCATCAAAGTGTGAATTGAGTCTGAGACTCCCACAGTAGATGTTGATTCATTGATTCCAAACCCCATGAGTTTATCATGATCTCCTCAACATCTAAATTGGTAGATCTAAGAAGTAAACATATAAATAAAGAAGTGTGAATCTTGAATGTAAAGAAGACAATGGTTTACGTGGTTACGCACTAAGGCTTACATCCACGGATCGGGGGTATTACTATGAACTAAATGATTACAAGAATAGTCTTAAGACTTTGAGTGATCATCGAACCCACCGGTTGATGCTCATACTTACTTCTCAACGATCTCTCTCCTATTCTCTAGTTTTCTCTCGATCCCCCTTTTACGTGGAAGGGTGTTCATATATATAGCTAAATCAAGTGGGTCCACCGACAAAGAGCTGTTGAGACCTTATCTTCTTGTGCTCTGTGCATGGTCCGCGGACTTCTCTCCCGGCTCAGCGGCTTCTACAATACCCACGCTCATTACGCTGACCTATCCTTGCTTTCTTCGTGGGTCGTCGACCGTGCCCTCTCGAGCGACATTAAATCTGCGAGTGGTTGGGGCTATCCGGTCCGTGCCGGGCGGTTTCGAGTCCTCCTCCTTGTCGTGTGTCGGTTGGACTATCTGACCGTTGATTACATCTTACCTCGTGATGGGGTAGAGTAACTCATTGGTGTTGCGCGGGATTATCTACCTTGGATGCTCCCTCATCTTCGGCCGTTGGTCTTGACGGATGGCACGTCGTCTAGATGCCATGGATGCCCCTACGTGTCATCCCTCTTATGACATGGCCTCCACGTGGGTTACGCTAGTACACGTGGCGATGGAGATAAATTAGTGTACTTACGGTTAACTTTGTTGCTTGCCATATGCTAGACTTGTGTTTCATGAGAGTGATAAAGATAAATGCGAAGAATCAAACTAATGAGGAGTCATGAATCAAGCTGCTTGTTGTTGGTGATGATGATGATATTATTGAACCACCACCACTTGATTTTTCCATTCAAAACACATCTCAACTCTCTCTGTTTTCTTTCTTACAAGTTACAAGCATCATCAGAAACAAAACCAGTGTGTTCTTGGTTGGATAAAGGTCGTACAAGCTTTGAATCCAGAACATTGTGGGGCTTCAAGTATCTGACGGCGATATTCATTTACGACACTTTTTGTACTACCAATTAAATTTGGAAAGGTCGAATAATTGTCGAAAAGAATCTTTCATTAGAGCCTTGAACCTAATACAACATTCTTTTCTTCACCACTGTTTTAGTGTCAATTTTCCAACAATATTTAACCTATTATTTAACTTAATTCTTTTATTTATCTTTTCATTTTCCCTTAATTTTAGTTATTATTTATTATTCTATTTTCACCCCAACTTGTAGCCTTTCTAGTTCAATCCAGCCACATAGGCTGAGGATAAGAAACAATAACCTAAGCCACGAGGTTGACTAATCCAGGTATAACCCAACCCGAAACAATAGCTAAAAATACAGGGTATTACAGGAACCATTAAGCAAAACAAATAATGAGGTAGTCGAAATGCCTTCAAGTAAACCAAGTTACACCATTTGTTGTTAAACCCCATTCTAGTCATTACTTTGATTAGGAATTCCTATTTGACTCTATCGAATGATTTAGACATATCAATCTTTAGCCCCATAAAATATTTATCTGCCTTCCAGGGATAAAGGCAGACTAATAGGGAGAAATTATTTTTCTTATGAGATCTTTTATTCTTCCACGCTGCTCGGTTTGGAAATCACCTTGTAATTGGTGTTAGCTAAAGCTATTAGTCTGAGTTCCACAGGGGATGTGGGATTTAAAGTCTTTGGAATTAAAGAGATGAATGAGGCATTTTAGTTAGATCAGCTCAATGGTATCCCAGTGCAATTGAAAAATTGGGTGGAAAACCATCGAGCCCCGGGCTTTTATCGGGCTCCATGGAAAACACGATCTTTTTTATTTCACTTTCAAAAGGAATATCACATAACATATCATTATCAGTTTGAGCAACACTAGTAGGAATTAGTGTTAGAGCATTGCTCGGTCGAACTCGCAAGCATTGCTGTCTCAAGCTTGTTTGTCAAGTTTAGTTGTCAAAACTATAAATCTTGATTTTTAGTCTACTTATAGCTATGTATCGGATTAGGATAGAATGTGTAGTTGAGCTTTAGACTTCACGGCGTTCATCGATTGAAGACGAAGAACTACTAAGGGGAGCTTGTGGAACTTCATCAACAAAAGGTATGTGGAGACTTGAACTCATCTATCACTCAGAAGTCTATTTATATTCTATCTCCTATTGAGACAAAAGTCGTATAGCTATATAGACTTTACTTTATACACATTTGATATTTCGAGCTTAGTTTAACTCGCTTACATATTTCTCGAAATATGTGTTGGTTAGCTTTCGCTTTAACCAAGTTCATCTTTTATCCTTGACGAAAGTCAAAAGATGATAATGTGAAAATCGCTTTGGTAACATCTTACATAATTTGTGTGAGGCAGTAATTTGATGTAGACTCTGAATGTTTCGTATTAATCAATTGATCACTTGAAAATTGCTTTGAAGCTTATAGTTTGTATGAGACAGCTATTCCCGTCTTCTAAGAATGTTTCGATGATTGAAATGGGAGTTTAGAACAATTAACCATTGATTGGATATAACACAGTATGCGTACTTGTATGCTAACTATTGTAGATATACTCCAAGTCCGGGAACTTAGTATGCATACCCGTATGCGTGCGATTTCAACTGATGTTGGTCGTGAACGGCGATTATGAGTACCCGTTTGCATCTTTGGCGAACCCATACTAAGTCCGACTACTTAGGTATAGGTACCCGTTTGCATACTTGAATGGGTTAAGTTCTAAAATCGGTTGTTCATGAACAAATACATTTATATAATAAAGAATGCAATATTTTGCAAACCGTGGCTATAATGTTCATGAATTGATTCGAGTGAATCAAAATCGATTTTGCTTCAATTGTGTCTTGTATACTTCTATGAGAATATAAACAATTGAACAACTATATAACTAGTTTCATTTGAGTCATTTGAACTAGTTGTTTGTGATTAAGATGAACAAGGTTGATATGAAAGTGTTCATATGGATAACTTCGATTATCTATTATTGAGACAACTAAGTGTACACATTTAGGTACGGTTACCCATATCTAAATGAACTCACATTTCATTTGTGTATAACAAGCTAAGTTCGATCTAACAGTTGAAAGATATTAGATTGAATCTAATCAGGTTTTCATTTAACGGTGAATATTGAATGCTTTGTTACCAAGGTAACATTGATTGCAAACCCTAATTTCAAGACTATATAAGGGAGAAATCTACCAACTGGGAAACCTAATCCCCACACCTCTTGTGTGATACTAGTTGCGTGACGATAGTCGATTCTCCCTTTAACCTAGGTTTTTCTAAAACCATTATAGGTTAACGACTTAAAGACTTCATTGGGATTACAGAAGCCGGACCCAACTATTTTCTTTGTATTTGCGTGTTACGATCTTACTTTTTCTATCTTATTGAGTACTATCTTCTCTAAGATTTGGTCGAGATTCAATCTCCGATAGGTAAGATAAAAAGTAGTCACAAATATCTTCGTCTCATCATTTGTGATTCCACAATATCTTCTTCCGCTTCCATACGGTTAAGATCATTGTGAGGTGATTGATATTACTAGGCTGCTCTTCTAGAATATAAGTCTGGTGTATCAATTGGTTCCTGTTCACCTTGATTTATCAAAAGACGGAACAAAAACTCGTAGCTACTCTTGTGGGAGACAGATTTATCTATTCAATAGACTTTTGTGTGAGACATATTTGTTTATCAAGTCTTCGACTTTGGGTCGTAACAACTCTTAGTTGTGGGTGAGATCATAAGGGAATCAAGTGCGTAGAGTCCTCACTGATTCGTAGGCGTAAGGAACACGGCGTACCTTAATGAGTGTGAGATTGGTTAGGGCTCAACTACATTCTAGTCCCAAGTTAACTTGTAGTAGGCTAGAGTCTTTAGCGGCTTAATACGATGTGGTATTCAAATGCGGACCGAGTCCCAGTGATTTTTACTCGCATTTGCGGTTTCCTCTTTAACAAAATTTTGGTTCTGTGTTATTTCTTTTACGCATTATATTTTCTATATAATTGAAATATCACAGGTTGTGCATAGTTCAATCAATTAGATTGTCCAACCTTTGGTTGTTGATATAAATTGATTGACAATTGAACATTGGTATTTGGTACCGTTCAAGTTGTTTCTCATATTAATCAAACTCACGGATTTCTATCTATTTGATTTTCTGATTACATTGAGAAACAGAGATATAAGTCTTGGATGTGTTTTCCTTGATTGAGTATGACTATCCAGTTGATTCTCTTAGAAATATATTGGAGTTAGTCCATACAGATTTCCGAAACGAAATATTGGGTGTGGTTGTTATACCCCCGCTTTTTCAATTAGATTTATCAGATTTTGGTCGATGTCAGGCTTAGCCGTAGTGGCAATTTTAAGAAATTGTTGAGTTATACACTCAGCAATCTCCTCTTTAGAATAAAGCCAGACATTATCATCAGTCTTTATCATATCAATTCCATTTTCTATACGAATTTCTCTCGCTTAGCTTTAGTATGGAAGTATCTAGTGTTTCTGTCTCTTAAGCTAAGTTCTGATCCCTGCTTTTATTTTTCCAAAATTTTTCTTTGATTGCATACCATTTAGCAAGTCCGGTTCTTAGGTTCGCTAGCTCTTCAGTCTTGTTTGGGTAGTTTTTAGTAGTGTTGGTTTTTTCCCTGTTTTTTCTTTATGTTCTTCATGTTACTATTTATGTTCCCGAATTTTTCTTGTTCCACATCGATAATATGTTTTACATTTCAAGTTTCTTGTTAACCTTATAAGATGGTAACCCTCTGACAGTTGAGTCCCAACTGTCCTGAATTAGGGCCTTACAGTCCTCATGCTTTATCCACTCACCAAAATATTTAAAAGGGGTAGGCCCATCATCCCAGTGATTATGCAAATTAAGTTTTATAGGAACATGATCATAAGTTAAGGGTCCTAGGTGTTTCATGCTAGGATTTGGGAACTTCCTATTCCATTTATCATTCACTATGGACATATCAAGTCTTTGTTCGATATTTTCATCATCATGTCTATGGTGATTCCAAGTATAAGTGTATCATGTAAAATCAAGGTCCACAAGGTTACATTTGTTAATTAGGTTATTAAATATTTTGGCCTCATTTTTCTTAAAATCAAATATACATTTCTTTTCTTCCTCATGGAGAACAACATTTAAATCACCAATGATTATCCAAGGTTTTTCTACTGTGTGAGCCGTTTGTTTTATGATATTCCAAGAACTAAGTTTCTGTTTCCTAAAAGGGCTTCCATAGAAACAAGTAAGAATCCAACTACTGTTATTTATAGGATTAGTGATTGTTGCATTTATATGATTGTAAGCATGGTCATCTATTTTAACGTTTACGTTATTTTTCCAAATAAGACATAGACCTCCAACACTCACTCTAGGGGGGACTAGGACATAGTTATGCACATTGACCATTATCAAAATATTTTTCATCTCATTATTTTGTTGTTTTGTTGCCGATAGAAAAAGAATGTCAGGATTTTCCTCGTTAAGATATCTAGCAGGCTGTTTCTAGTCTCTAATTTACTTAAACTCTGACAATTCCAAGCAATCATGCTTATGAACTGCCAGAAATTAGAAATTTCGGGATAGCTAAATTTTCTTAACATTAAGCATTTAACTAACATATGGGGATTACTTAGCATATTTCAAAATTTTTAATTGACAGTTGAATAAATATCATGGTTAGAAGCCACTTTAGGGTTATTTCCTGAGAGTAGTAGTTACTTACCTATTTTATAGATTCCATTGAATTTGCATTGTTTGAATTGAAGATTAATTTTGCCTCCAAGTTAGCTTTGTCTTCTTAATTCTGTTCCTCCCTGTTTCTAGTCTTCTTTGAGCTTTGAATTTGCCGATCTTCTTTTCTCTTTCTATGGATTGGCATAGTGTCCATGATAACTTCTTCATGAGAATCCTTGGGATTTGATTTTGACTCTTGTTTGTATCTCTAGCCTCCCTCTTTCAATGCCCATTATTCAACTTGTGATTTCCACCAGAATTATTTCCACTTTGCAGTCGATTTAGATTTTGGATAGAGAGGAAAGCTGAAAGGCTTTTGTTTAGGAAAGGCCTGAAAAGGGGATGGACAAGATCATCACCATAAGCGTAAGGTTTTGATTGTAAAGAGGGGTATAAATTTCACCTATTTTTCCCAGTGGATCTACAAGGTTTTTTTTCCTTATTTCTTTTGTTATTCTTCAATTTCATCAACATCGATTGTCTTTCATATGGCTTTTTGTGTTTCGGATCCGGTTTCAGGTTGGCCTTTTTCTGGGTTTTTTCTTTCTTTTGAGAAGTCGTTTCATTTAATTCAATAAATTTTATCTTCGCTGACCCACTGGATATCCAAGTTGAAGCCGATTAAATCAGATCGAATGGATTTTCACGGCTGCTATTATAGCTTGACTCACCCGCCTTAATATGAATGGATGGAATAGACCACGAGTATGATTTCCTTTGGATTTCCTTTTGATTTTCCTAAGTGATTATCTTGTCTTTGCTTACAGTTGGTTGGTTTAACTCTTTCTCATTCTGCTGACTTTCCCTGCCTTGTTCACAAGATTTTGTAGAATGATCTAACCATTTATAGATTTTTTAAAGCTTTAGATTAAAGAGTTTGTACGGAAACTCTAGCCATTCAGGTTTGAAAAATAGATCCATGTAAACTTTATATCCAAGCGAAAGGTTATGCTGGACCCTTATTTCTACCAGGCACTCCACGTTTTTTCTCATCTTGGTTTCTACCATAAGGGTTCTTATGTTTCAGGTACCTACCAGCTGGAGCACATATTTTCTTGAGATATTCTTCATTTATGAAGCTTCTTGGAGTGTTTTTAATGTGCACCCAAATCTTTGTTTTGAAGAAGCTGTCTCCATCAATGTGTTTTGGACCTTGAATAAGACATTCTACTAGTACTATCAATTTTCCTAGGATATTTCATGCTCCTCCTTGCTTGATGGGTGAAAGTTTTCAACTTCTATTAAATGGAATTCATAGTAGTTTTCTTCTTGTCATATAATTTAATATGTACTCCTCCTTTAAGATCCCATGTAAACCGAACCTCATCAATGATTTTTGTAATATCATAAGATGCTTTACAATACAACCTCCCAATGACAATATTTTTCCGGTTTGTAGTTGGTGGAGTTCTAGCATTTTGGGAATTAAGATACACTTTCGGAGTGAAGTTAGGTAGATTTATGATAGAGTTTTTCATTTGTTTTGTTAAGGACATGAAAATAACTTGGGTACCGTGACGACACGACATGAGGCGATATAATGTAATGATTTAAATAAATATTATAAACTATGGTAAGACTTATTTTGACCCATGAGAACTTGTAGTTATGAAATTCTTAGATATTTGTGATCCAAATAATTATAAATTTGGTCATCGATATGTGATAAATGTATAAATGTTTGTTACATTACCCGAGTCTTCTAAATTATTGGTGGTGCACTAATACTATAAACTATGATAAGACTTATTTTGACCCATGAGAACTTATAGTTATGAAATTCTTAGATATTTGTCATCCAAATAATTATAAATTTGAGTACGTCCTTGATCGATATGTGATAAATGTATAAATGTTTGTTACATTACCCGAGTCTTCTAAATTATTGGTGGTGCACTAATACTATAAACTATGATAAGACTTATTTTGACCCATGAGAACTTATAGTTATGAAATTCTTAGATATTTGTCATCCAAATAATTATAAATTCGGTACTGCCTTGATCTGATATGTGATAAATGTATAAGTGTTTGTTACATTACCCGAGTCTTCTAAATTATTGGTGGTGCACTTTCAGGAAACAAACTACCATATGTATCCTCCTCCGTTTAAATACCCTAATTGTAGCTTCGATAAGGACATAATTTGTGTTTTATTTACTACGTATAATTTAAATAAATTTTTACTCTCATCAGTTGTGATTTTATAAAACAGGTAAAAATCTGGAACTTGGCAAGGTTTAAAATTTTAGAAATAACAAAACCCTTTGGGTTTAATATGACACCCAAAAATTCCTCAAAAGCTTCCCCTAAATATAGAATACATGAGTTTGTCAAATAAAAATCGACACTGGAACAGAAAAAGGTACTCAACTGTAATCTTTGTGCACCTTTATTTCAGAAGTACGGTTAGTTTACACACTTGCTCAACATTAGACTCAATTAGAATTAACATGCATACACATTCTTTTTCGAATTTTCTCTTGATGGAATCTTATCATATTTAAATGGTTCCTAAATGAAAAATATTTTTTTTTCTTATGCTGATTAAAGTTCTAATGTTGTTCTTTCTTTATAGTTTGGTGAAGGATGACTAATTTATTAAATACAATAACATTAACTATACATGTATTTAACTCCAAGAGATATAAATGATGGTTTTTTTTGTTGTCACATTTAATGTTTTTTTTATGATCATAATGATGAGGAAATCTAATCAATGTATATTTATAATTGTAGGAGGTTACAAATCTTACATCCGTCGGATGTCTTTGGCTGGGATGAGACTGGGATGGTCGGATGCAACGTTTGTCTCTCAAAATTTTATCCGATCGTCCAAGCTCAAAAACCCATTCTATTTTGTATTATAGATTCTATTGAGCCTTCAATGAATTTTTCCTTAGATTTTTTAATGGTTTTGAAAGGGTTTGGGGTATCCATTTTAGAGAGGTATTTCAGAAGTAAAGATGGTGTATCCAGCCACTAATATGATAACCTTATAAAACCAAAGAGTGAGAGAGTTATTTCTTTTAGGGTCTATACCATAGATTAAGGGATGGATGGAATTACTACTGAGCTGAGCAGACCAAATCTTGGTATAAGCAAAGTTTTAATTTTGAATTCCTTGGTCATCTCAGAAAGCGTGTTTAAATCAACATAAAGGAAGTTTTTAAAACTATCCATTTACCGTTGGTTACAGTTCATAAAGTCAGCATAGGCTATTATCCAAAGGACTAAAACAACATTAAGTTCTTCATCATAGATGTGCACTTTCCTAGAGATTGTAAGGATGAAACAAATCCCAAAAAATAATGCTCTCCTTTTTATTCTACTCCATTTGAAATTTAAGAAAGATAAAGGGGAAAGAGGAAACATGGGGGAAGCGTGAAGCAACCAAGCCAAGGGACTTGCAAACAGCTAATACTAGAACACTCCCAGGCCTAAGACAAGACACTTAACTGAAAAGACGAGGGTACCCAAATACACCACAATCTTTAAAATATCCACCTATAAGTCCTCTTGCCGAAAGTGATTGTCTATGGAAAAAGTCGAGACAATACTACAAATCGGTATTCATACTTTGTGTGATTGTCTATGGATATGAGATCGAGACAATACAACAATCAAAGTGTGATTACTTGATAATAGGTTCGGAATTAACCAAACTCTATAGGATCACTACCAAGTAATTCGGAGTTAACGTTTGTGTAATGTACTTTTAATTATAATAAACAATTATAATTGCGAAAATAGAAAAGTAAAAGACACATGAAGATTTTGTTAACGAGGAAACCGCAAATGCATAAAAACCGTCCTAGTCCGACCTGAATACTCTCGAATTAAGCCGCTATACAAAATCTAAACCAAAACTTCGTATAGTTGAGACCAAGCAACTAAACCTAGTTCACTTAGTTTCTTCATATCCGCGCTTCCGACATTCAATAAGTGCACGCCTTTGAACAATTCCTTTGGATCGTATTCCAAACGGAAAGGAACAATAAATCGTTTTGGTAATAACTCTTTTGATTCTTTCAGATAAAGATATCTCAAGTCATATGTAAAGGCTCTTCCGTTTAACTAATAAACTCCTTTGCCTGGTTAGATCAATCTATCCAACAACTACCGAAGTAGCATAGTTTAGATTTGAAATCAATCAATATAGATTCCAACAAGAAACTATAAGGTGATGCCGAACTCACGCAACTAATCAATCAAATAAATCCGATTCTAGTTGGATCCCTGCCGATCAAGGTTTGTGCACACCCAAAGATATAGAAACCAAATACGAAATTTTCTTTGTCATCAAATATTCTTTAATCACACCACTTGAATCTCTTGTGATCAATCACGCACTGAACGGAGTCTGTTAACAATGGATAATCACAACATGTCTTTAGATCTACAAACAGTTCTAAAGATCCACTTCGATCTAGTTTGAGTGAATCTTATATCATAAGAGAAGATTCTCAAGAATAAACAAACTAGATGCAATCAAAGTTCAACAATCGTTAGTCAATCAAATCAATCGAAAACTAAAATAAACTGCAATTATCTAGTTTCCCACCAGCGGTACTCGTAGAGCTTCTTGATCCCATAGAAGTATTTAAACGAGAGGTTGTAAGAGATTTCGCCTAATTAGGGTACTTTCCTCTCCGGATAGACGGCTCCACTAAACAACAAAAATATGAAATTTGCCTAGCTCTTATGATAGTTTGCTAGAAATGAAAACTTGGGTATTTATAGTCCAAAACCGAATATTCTCAAGATATGCAATAAATGCCCAAATTGGTTTTCATAATTCTTGGAAATGCTTTGTCTAATATTTTCCGAAATCTCTCAATAAAAAATCTCCAATTAATAAATGAATATTATTAATTTTTATTTTTTAGAGATATGCATTTAATTGCTGGTAATTAAAGCATATAAAACTAACAACCTTAATTAAAAGATTCTTAATTTATTTTGGACCGGGATCTCCTTGAGTAAATAAGGAATATCTTTGAATAATAAAAGATAAGAGTTACTGTTCGTTTCCAAAGTATGTTGACATCTTTTTCTTTGTAAATCCTCTTTCATATTTACAATCTTGGAATCGATTATACCACACTTCCAAACAAGTTTAGAATTGGTTGATTTGTATTCCAAGACAACTATGTGATTGATCAAATACCAAACACAAGGATCGGTTCTACCTCAATATGGTTTACTTGTGATCGAACACACAAGTTACCAGAACCCAAGTTACATCGATTACGGGGATCGATTACGTCAATTACCAGGACCGGTTACCAAATACTCATGGTATTACTTGTGATCGGTTACACAAGTCACTAGGATCGGTTACACCAATTACCAGATCGGTTACACCAATTACTAGGACCGGTTACACCAATTACAAGGATCGATTATGCAACTTTTTTGTGATCGGTCACACCAATTACCAAAAAGAACAATTAAAAAAAGCTATACCAAGATACATAACAAGTTATGATCGGTTCTACTAACTCACACATATTGGTAATCCAAAGATATGCAATGAATAACAATATCAATAAGCATAGCGATTTACCTTTCGATTCATAAACCAAATTCATGAATGTACTTCCTTTAAACAAATGTAAACATTGTTTCCTAGGATGAAATCTTCAAGGTAGTCAATATCGGTTGTACATGACGATATTACAGGTTTTTATCGGGTATCGGAAAATACCTATACGATATCGAAAATATCAGCGATACAAAGATGAAATGATAAAAACGTTCATACATACCGATATATAGGTTCTACCTATACACGATAATATCTCCGGTTCCAATATCATCTTTGGTTAAGATGAAACCTATGAAGGGAAAATTAGGCATTCCAGTATCATCTGTGGTAAAGATAAATTCTATAAAAGGAAAACTAGGCACCATCATGTATAATCAATTATCAAAATCACCACCAAATAAAGTGAATAAGTTTTTCGAGCAACATGCATCTTGTATTTACTGAGACAAGTACAACGTCTAATATATTTAAGATATAAAATCAATGACTATATGTAGGATATAAGATGGACACCATGTACACTCGAGGAGGAATTTGAATGGATTTGGGTTTCTTGTGGATGACGAGAAGATAGTGGAGAATTTGAGCTATTGTTATTGACTACGTAGTTGTATTTGTGATTGTTTCGATTATAAAGCAAGGATAATAAGAAGGATTTTACCAAAGAAAATTGGACAACACGTCACAATGCGTAAGATTTTGCCAACTTATGTTTTAGAAATTTGAGATACATGTATGATTCTTATTATTTTTTCTAAGGTCCTATAAATATTTGAAATTCTAATTTTAATGATGTATCACCGATAAAAACCTAATATCTTTTTGTATAGGTGTATCGGACTCAGAGATGCGAGACCGATCTGTGATATTAACTACCTTGACCCATACACATAATCACAATAGCATTCATACTATTATGTCGATGTCATATATATACGAAGTTCAAAAGATAAGCGTTATACTTCGTATTTGTGACAACCCGAATCAATCCCTATTATCAGTAACTCAAGGTTTTCACTACATGAACGTAGATTCACATAGCTCACATTAGCTCAGAAGAATATTTGTTTTAAATAAAATAGAAAATAAAGAATTTTTATCACATTAAAAAGTTGTGAAATAGACTAACACATTCCACTAATGAAATAATTACGTATTAACAAAGTTTCGACAAGAAAACTTATTAAGAAAATAATATTTAACAATGTGATAATCTTATTGAAAATAAGGGAAAACAAAACATTGAAAGAAAATATTCTCACGGGTTGTCATTAAGTTTCCTAGATTTACAATATCCTCAGAAGCAAGGCCGTTCAGAGGTATCATTCTCATGACACTAAGACCGCCAACAAGTGTCTCATCCAAAGTCAAATAATATATGGGTCCCGTGAAATTACCCCGAGGCTGATCGGTTGTCTCTCGGCACCCCGAATCTCTTTCTAAAGGCCTTGAACTCACAAGTGTTGTTATCTCAAGCTTGTTGTCAAATTTAGTTGTCAAAACTATATCTTGATTTCTAGTCTATAATTAGTTAAGTCTAGGACTAGGATAAAAATATATTTGAGAAACATTAGATCACTATAGTCATCATTGTGTTTTACCGATTGAAGGCGAAGATCAACCGAAGATTTTGGAGAACTTCATCAACAAAAGGTAAGTGAAGACCAACCACCTAATTATCAAGTTATATTCATCTTTCTATCCATGAGACGATGTCGCATAACTAATTAGACTATCATAAGCATATTCAAGAATTTCGAGTCAAGTTTATCTTGATAATTAGTTCTCGAAATATAATGACTAAGCTTAATGAACATTTGTTCACACTTGATGAGTTTCAGTTAAGGACAATTTATTGTTCGCAATCAAAATCATGATTCAAGTTTTACCGTTCGAAAATAGCCTGGAACGGTGATATGTGTCATTGATGTTATTCGGGAATGTTTCGAATCGATTTAGAGAGAAATATAAAACTATTATAGATTCAGATATAAGAGAGTGTTATCAGTCTTACAAACTGGGAAAACTATTAAAGGTCTTAAGTCGTATTACATGTACTCATACACGAAGCGGAGTAACTATATGTCGACTTGCAGATTTGTGGTACGCATATCCTTATGCACATCATATAAAAATTTGTTCGACTCGTGAACTGGATCAGTACGCATACCCAAATGCAAACCGAAAAGGAACTATGGTCACGGAACTGGTTTGGTATTCATACCGGTACACGTACCAGAAATGTTATGTGTTCCAGAACTCGGTTTGTGTGTCCCTACCGGTATGCATACCAAAAATTTTCTGTGGACTCTGGACCGGTTACAGTCTTAAGGTACACATACCTGTACGCATACTTAAATAATTCTGTGAATTCCAGAATTCGGTTATGCTTAATAGTTCACAAACTGGTACATATATTGTGACTAACCTGACTCACGAACAGCTATGGTATTTGTACTTTGTACATCTACTAAACATGTCGATTACTTTCGAATCCAATAAAATTATTTCTATGAGATAATTAGCATTTGATCAAATATCTAAAAATACTATATTGATCACATGATTATGGCTCAAGGTAATGTCTTAAGTGTTTATGAAATGAATGTTAAGCTTATAAGTTCAAATCGGATAGCCACCTTGAACATAGTCTTTATACACGGTTCAGTTACAGTTTCACCTAACCAGAGTGTATATCTTGTTTATGTAAATCAGATTCAAAGATTTATCTAATGGTGGATATTGATTGCTTGGTTCCAAAGCTATATTAGCTTAAACCAAAAGCAACTTATGCTTTAAATGTCTATAAAAGAGGAATTTCTAGCAACTGGGATATTTGAATCACGACACTGCTACCTTTTGGTGTGTCCTAGTTATAACTAGAGTCATCCTCTTCCTAACCATTTTAGGGTTTAGCAACTACAAAGACTTCATAGGATTCGTGAAGCCATGTCCAATTATCTTTTATCTTCATAACTCGAGTATCCAGATCTTGATCGATTGTTGAGATTCTCACTCAATCAAAATAGATAGAAATAATCAAAGTTCTATTCGTATCAAACTTTGTTGGTTCCATAATGTTTATACTTGTGAGGTGAATAATATTCTCGGCTGCACTTCGAGTTCAATAAATACGTATTTTGAAGTTAGCTAGACTTTGTCTATTGCTATCGAATTACATCACCTTGATCAAACTTTTTGATCGTAAAGGAAATCACATATAGGCTTAATTTGGGGGAGGCAGATTAGTTTAAAGTCTTCAATTTAGTTGAAGCAACTCTTAGTTGGTGTCACGTCAGCTAAGGGAATCAATTACGCGAGTCTGTTTGGGATTCAAGAGGCGTAAGGAGCGCGATTGTACCTTAATCGGTGGGAGACTCGATTATGGATAAACTACATTCCGGTCAGTAGTTAATTGGTAGTAGGCTAGTGTCCGTAGCGGCTTAGTACATTTTGGTGTTCAATCTAGACTAGGTAAAGATAGTCGAATCTGGTTTCACAAATCCCTAAGTGAAATCTTTAAGTTCTAAACCTAATTATGTTTCTTAGAGGAAACCTAAGTTAATGGAGGATGACTCTAGCATACATCTATGACACAAAAGTATCAAAGATTGAAATTCCTAGTTGATGCTAAGATAACTTGAGATTCAAGAAAACACTTTCTCAGTTTAGATGAAGCTTGTGTTAGGAGTTCATGTAAGCATGTGAGAAATTTGTCTTGAAATTACACTAAAGAATATACACTATGGTCCAAGGTACCAGAACAGTGTATAATGATAGTTCAAGGCAAGTATGACTTATGAACATATAAGAAAAATAGTGTTCATTTAAAACTTAAGACTTAAATCATGATTCACAAACACAGAGTGATTTGGTGATCTAAGATGTCTTAAAGGTGTTTATAAGAGTTGTAGCAATAAAAAAATTTGTGAAAATAGTTTACGAGCATCTGTACTTGGTAGGTATGTGTAGGGGTACACGTACCTATGAACCGGTTCGTGAATTCATGGAGCTAAGGTATGCGTACAGGGTATGCATACCCTTAAGTTATTCACGAACTCAGGCCATTGGGAGTACGCGTACTAGGTATGCGTACCTCCACCCTTTACGAACTTGAACCTTAGGTACGCGTATTGGGTATGAGACCTACCTATACTCAGTCTAGGGTACGTGTCTTTGGGTATGCATGCCTACCATGTGTCTAGATTTCGAGTAGTTCAAAACTCTCTTTCGTAGTTTGAAACCCTCTCAATCGCCATAGATATAAAATATAATTGCTTGGGAAATTTCCCAATGATCCATTTGAAACAACAATAGTTCTTGAACAATAATTTGTTCTTAACTAAGATTGCTAAGGATCTATGAACTTCCATTGCTTGAATCATATTTCGAGATGTTTAACAAGGCAAGCTTTACTCGAAATTTCTTATTTACAATATTATATCTACTAGAAGTCATATGACATAGTCTCATATAGATAGAATGGAAACGCCATGGTTAAATATCGGGAAGGGTTACGTCTTCACATACCTCTTTGTCTATGAAGTTCTTTAAATATCTGCATTTGATCTCCATGCTTAAATCTTCGAGGCTATTCAGTGATGTATGATACTCAACTACGATATTTTAATCCTAGTCCGATACTTTAGTAGACTAGAAATCAAGATATAGTTTTGTGCTACAAACATTGACAACAAGCTTGAAATATCAAAACTTACAAGTTTAACCGAGCAATGCTCTAACAGTTTAGGTAGCAATCAAGGTAGTGGCCATTATCTTATGAAATTATTCTCAAACATCGAGAAGCATTCGGCGAAGTCTTCTCAAAGAATAAAAAAACACAACAATGAATTTTTGTCATTGGAACAAGGAGAAAATATTTTAATGCATGGACCAAGAAGGGTTAAAGGCGCACATAAATTTTAGTGAATATCTATTTAGACTAGGTCATGGGTTTTTTTTCAACTGAATCATTTTCACTTTTTTTTTCCCGTCAACAATATTGTATGTTGTTGCTTTTAAATCTGGGTTTTTTTTTTTATTTTTGGTACTTAGGGTTTGTCCAAATTTAGTGTTTGGTATAACATTTGTCCATCTTGGTACTTGAAAAAGACGATGACTCAGTTAGACGGCACCGTTAGACACGTGTTTGCTTAATAAGGAGACTTGGGATGAAAATTTCGTGGTAAGTGAAAATATAGGTTTTGAAGAATGACTTGATCAACTTCTCCACGCGATGACACAACATCAACAACATTTTGACCAATATCCACGGAGTGTTGATAAATCACTCCAAAAACTTCAAGAAATTTTCTAAAATTTAAGAAGAGATAACTTAAAGAAGAAGGAATAAAGAAGAAGTTTAGATTCAAAACCAAAACTATTCTGACATTCCCATATATAGTAATGAATACTTGATCAATAATGATTATGAAGATGAGAAACCTCTCGAAAGTCCTTGTAACAGTAATAAAGTTATTTTAACTCCAGATCATGGTAAGGATCATTCGCATATTCAAAAGGAGGAGTCTGGGTATGACATATCTATTGTTATAAATAGGGTAACATACTCCAATAAAGATCTTAGGATCTGCACCAAAAAAAATATTTTTTGGAGAATGGCCCTATTCGGATGATGAGAGTGTTGAAGAGATGGTGATTAAGAATGAAACCAAATTGATTGAATTCGTGGAAGAACCAATTGAGCTTTCCAAGGATTATAATGATAATGTTACTGCCGAGATTCTGGTTGAGGCAAAAATTGATGAATAATGGTTAAAAAGTTTGATAGAGGACCACGATGCATAAAAGGTAAATAATTCCTTACAATATTTTAAGAATGATAAATACAAGAGATTGTGAGGGGTTTGTCTAATCCTTTGCATGATTCTACGTGGGACTGCTTAATAAGCTAGCAACTTATTAAGCGTTGGATCACCTCACCAACAATTAGATTAAACCAGTTAAGCTTTTTGGGTATAATACAACTAGCATATTTTTCTTTTTATATATAAGTAGATCATTTTCAGTTTTTCCATTTCATAGTACGTCCTTACAGTAGGGCCTTTTAGTTTTTTAGTTTTTTTCCATACTATGTCCTTCCCTTTCTTTCATTACAAGCTTAGTGTCACAATTAACCGTTATGATTGAAAACAGTTTGTTGCCCAGCTTGATAGAATATCTTGGCTTTCTCCTTGGTCAAGGTTTGTAGTAGTGAGTTATTTTGCTTAGTTCTCTGACTTATTTTGCTTAGTTATTTTTCCTTTGAATGTTGAGACTTGATAGTTGCATTTCCAAGGACTTTAATCTTATCATGGTCTAATACATAAAGATTGGTTTCCAAGAAAGTCGCTTTCGTAGATGTGAATTTGTTTTCGACAAAAAAAATCTTGCAAAAAGAAAAACACCACGCGAAAATAAAACAAAATAAAACAAAATAAAAAAGGCAGCAACATAGACCATGTCTACCAATTATAGATCAATGAATAAACCAAGATATAACTCAAAAGATAATTATCATAAATTCATAATCTCATTTTTACTCCACTACCGCTAATGTAAAGTCGAGACAACACCTAGGTAATAATCTGTGTTATGCCATCATACATAGTCACGAATAGGATCATAAGAAGGAATATATATATTCTTGGTACCTAGACTGAAGATTGTAAAAAAAAACACAAAGTGTGATCGTAGTATCTTGGGATCTTGTTCACACTTCACGCATCCCCACTGAAATATGCAATATGGGCTAAGTGAAGGAACTGGAAGGAACACTCAACTCATTAAAAAAAATAAAAAAAAAAACGTTAAAAACAGAAATGAAGTTCCATTCTAATAGTTCTACACTTTATCGAACTAATGCTTCAAAACTTAAAACGAGGGTATAATCTGAAAGAAAACTAGATTATTGAAGTGTTTATGCTTAATATAAACAACTAGAGAATCCCTAAGAACTGAAATCTAAAATCAGGTGAAAGTATTGAATCCCTAAATTGTGAAAATGAATAAAAATGGAAGATAAATCACGTTATAAGTTTGAAGAACCAATAACACCAAAACAAGGATTTGGAATAAACTCAAAATGGTTAGTCAACACTACAACAAAACATGCCTTAGATCACACACTATATATCACAATTAATGAATATTTGTTGTCTTTTTAGGGCTAAAATTTAAAGACCATTGATATTATTGTGTGTGTGATCTTAGACATAGAGACCTTCCTATACATCTCATACATTTTATAAAGTGTGATCTTCCAACTGGCCATTTGACCACTTTCAATTTTATTCTGTGATTAAAAATCTGTCCATTTTAAAAATAATTGCGGTGCTCGTGGCTCGAACACGCGACCTTTAGGTTATTTTTACATTTTGCATTGGGTCCAGTAGAAAACCAACTTTTTCTCCTCGAATACTCGGTCCAACTCTAATTTCATTTTCATCTGAATTTCTTTGTGTCTCTCTCCCTCTATCTCTCTCGAGTTTTATTCGATTCATAGATAATTCAATGGACGATTTCTTTGAAATCTTTAATTTCATTTGGATTCAGATATGATTCAAATGGTTTCCCCTCTTGTTTGAATTATATATGGAGTCTGATTTGAAATTGAAGTTGGGATTTGAGGTTAGGGTTGATTTTTTGGTTGTTTTGATTATTGATTTTAATGTAGTTTTTCTGCAGGCGCATGCGACCTAAACCTGGAGTGAGATTTTGTTTGGAAGATCGCTGAAGTTTGATTTGGTATTACACTTGAAACTCTGAATCTATCTCTGCTGATTTGATTTGTTATACTTCCGATTACCTTTAACCCTTCTTGAATCCCTAATAATTCTATAAGTTTTTTTTTTTTTTTAAGAATCTAAAATTAGGGAATATAATGATCCTTCTGCTTAATCTTAGCAAAAAGTGCTAAATAGGAGTACTACCTTATAATTTCCAGATGAAATTGATAGTTTGATAATTGTTAGTAGTGCGTTAGACAATAAACCTATCTAACTATTTTTAACATCAGATTGGACTTATTGATCATACTAATATGCAAACTTAGTGGAGTAGACAATAGAATTCCAATAGCTTAATCCGTGTGTTTAAAACCAAAGATGGTCTTACCAATAGTTTAGGATTTTAAGAAGTACTCGCCCATCTTGCACCTATCACTGAACACATAAATTGCTTAACCTCATCGACGGTTGACAGTTCAACTTCTAAATATTCATTTGTAAAAGGACCCGTTAATTGGGAGAGGTAGTTAGTTTTGCCTTGTTCTGTATTTTGTTTTGCTTGCTTCTTTTCTTTATCCCATAGGGGCAACCCTAGCATATCTTGGAAGACACCTTCTATCTTAGCTCACTTGTCTTGGAAGCATACCTGGCTTACCTTGGAATTTTAGTGGTTTACTTGTTAAACTTGCTCGTGACTGTTGAAAAAGGAAGAAACTATCATCTTTGATTGCTGATGGTAATTGCAACTAAGATGAGCATGTTTAGGAGGCTTAACGAGTGCATTGTGTTAACTCCATTCAGTTATGCAATGCTATTGCACAAAGACCTGAATATTTGATTAATACGCAACATATTTGTTCTCTGTTTCAACCTCAATGTATTTTTTTTCTTTTCATATTTTGGCACCCAAATTCACTGATTGATAATTTGTAATATGGAAGCAAAATGTCCTTTTGATGTCTAATTTGCATAATGAATCTCTATTTAGGAACAATATTAGGAAGGTTGTGATAGAGGTTGGTCTTGGGGCGGAACTTGTGGAACTGCGAAAGGTTGGTTCGCTAATCTTGTTCTGTGGTGATTATAACTAGCTGAAACAGGACAAAAAAATATAAATAAGAAACTCATGGTTGAATGGATCCTAATATGATGGTGTATGTCGTGTATATACGTATCTGTATCTTTCCCATGATTTCAGTTTGCATATATGAAAGAGACAATATCAAATTATAGTAGACAAGATCGTTTGTGAATTCGGATACCTAATTCCAGTGGGTCAAGTAAAGCAACAAAACTATTGCGGTAAAACCCGTATTTAGGGATCCAAGATTGATGCTTATTTAAGGAATAATGCCGTACTGTCCCAGCACAACCCAGCCCACGAAGTCATTTGCATAACGTTTTGCGTGTTGTGTCGTGCTGTGTCGGAGATTTTCTGCCAATTTTATCAATTATTACCAGGAAATGAACTATTTTTCATGTACTTTTATTTACCTTGTAGGTGTTTGAATGGTTAAGGAGAGAAAGTGCATGTTGATATGAATTGTGTTTTTATCATTGCATTTCAATCACAGTACTCCCTCTTCAATCGAAAGTAAGGACTTGCAATTTTGGATATGTATTTCTCTGAGTGCCGTTTTCATTTTTTCATGCTCCAAGATTTAATTTAGTTTCGTTTTGTTGTGCAGATGAATACAAGTGATTAAATTAAATGAATAGTTTGGAAGCAGCAGAGATGATATAACATAGCCTATTATTTAGTCTGAATCGTTGTGTTCTCAGCTCAACCTTTTTACATATCTGTGAGTAGTCTTCACGGAGTGAAACTTGTCCTTCCGTCTTGAATTCTCTGTTTTTAGCATATAAGCCCCAAATCTGTTGATATTTTGCGAAATTGTGTTTTCAGAGACGGAGGAAGTACCAGAAAGAGGGGAAAACAACTGATAGTCTGTTTTGTTATACTAGGGTTGTGTTACAGAGTACTCTATAACTCATGGGTTGCAAAGCTGGACATGCTTCTAAGGTAATTAAATTTCTGCCTCGTGGGATTTTGTTAGTTTCATATTTTCGGTTGATTGAATTTTAGTTAATTACTTTTGATTGAAGAAGAAAGATTGAATGAATTTCATCGTGTTCAATTTGATTCTAAGTGTTTTTTTGTTTTCAAATTTATGAAGTTTGAAGTATGTTTAAGACTACTAATTGTCTAGTTGTTATTGGTGTTGCACTTATCCTTGTGAAGCAAAGATGTTATTTGATCTCGTCGTGGACCATGAATATGCCGAAGGGTTTAACATTGTAACTTATACATAGCTTGAGGACAGGATTTTTGTTTACTTTGTATGTCTTATTTGTGGCATTATCTATGCTATATTGCTATCTAATTATATCATTTATGGTTTTGCAGGTGTTCTTATTTCAAAAGGCAGCTGTTTATAAAGCGTAACATGGCTGAGGGCTTAAGGAGTGGGTTGCGCAGGTCAAGCTTGGTCTTCTCATTACCTTTGTTTCTATGCCCGAGGGTCCGAGGCGATCTCAAGCAAATACGCTTCAGGTACTTCTTTCTCTAAACTCTAAAGTATAAGATTGTATTCATTCACCTTATCACTAATCATTGTAGAGGCATGCACATCATATATGTCAAACTGTAATAATAGATGCATAAGCATTCGTTGTTTTTTGTTACCGTGGGTATCTGTTAGTATATCAAGCAGAGAGGAATATTAATTATTGTGTCAAACTCTTATTCTAATGAGCTTACTGTGACCTTTACTTATGTTAAGCGTTAAGTGGGGATGGGAAACTTGTATCCTCCTTTCCCCTCACATTTGCATCAGTCTGTTTATGTTTGTCAAAACTTTATTTATTACACATGATGCTTCTTTTTCTATTAATCTTCCTTCTAACTTTTTCGAATATTTTCACTGAAATTGTTGATGTGTCTCAGACGATGAGCGATTGTCACCACATTCATTGTATGTTATGCTCTTACGTTGTTCATTTCTGGCTATGTAAACAGAGGGTTGTATTCCAGGAGTGGTGGTATGTTTCTCTGACTTACTCTAGGAAATGTTTGGTTTATGCGTAATTTCTTTATCTTTATGCTCCATCTTTGTTCAGTGTATCTTGCTGGAGTCCTGCTAGTCTTTTTCTCTCAGGTAAAAGCTGGATAAAGTTAATGATCCTTGCGGCCTCACTTTTTCCATTTATGTGCTTTGGGATTGGCTTTGCACTCGATACAATTGCCATATTCTATGGATCTCTAGCCACCATTCCTTTTGGAACTATGGTAGTTGTTTTTGTCATCTGGGCCTTCATCTCCTTCCTTCTTTATGTAGGAAGAAACTGGAGTGGTGCTCCAAACAATCCTTATCGTGTCAAGACCATTCCTCGTCCAATCCCTGAGAAGAAATGGTATATCACCCGTCGGTAGGCTCACTAATGGTGTGTGTGGTGGGGGGGTTCTTCTTCCCTTTGGCATCATTTTTCTTCCTATGTTTCGGTTCGTGTTCTGTTTTTTTTTTTCTTAAATAAATTATTATTGATCTGTTTTTTGATTGTGCGGATATTATTTCCCTACTTATTGGGCTTTGTTCCATAGATTATACTCAACAACTGTTAACCCAACCAATGCATGATATGATTATTAATGGAGTGATTTAACTAAATTTACAGGAGCAGTTGGTTATTTGGGATCTATTTTATTTGTGAGAAGGATATACAGAAAACATCAAGTGTGACTAAACTGAATAAAGTATCAAGTACTTTCTCTAAAAGCTATACCAGGGTGTCAAATTATTCATGTAAGGAGCCTACTTTTCCTAATTGACGTGAATCAGTTCAGTAAGCGCAACATAGGAAGTGTTTGCACTTTTGCAAGGCGTGTGCAGTTCTTGTGATTTCATCATTTAAGAACCTCAATAGCATAATTTTCTTAAGTTACTTAGAACTTATGTTTTATAATCTCACCTTTTTTTTCTCTTATTACTTGCAGGTTGTCTGCATCCTGATAGCTTTGAAATTCTGGTATTTATTACTTGTTTATGCTTTCAAGGACCTGAAAATGCAACATCAAGCTCAACAACTCCTGTTCGGTGCGGAGCCATGGCAGCTTCCTCGAGTTCAATGGCTGCAGATGTTTCGCCTTCGAAGACATCAGTGACAAGAACCAAAACTATGGTGTTCTAGTTGTTGATGCAGCTGGAGTTGCAGTCGAGGTTGGTGTCTCATAGTTGTTGTAGCATATTTCTCCCAGATGTAATAATGTTCACAATCGGTACTCCTAGTTTGAGTGAACTTCACCCATCTCATTCCGATGTATAGGATCCGAGTCTTGGTACTTCTAGTTTGGGTAAACTTGGCAGACCTTTGTATTTTTCTATTAGTTTGTGGTTCAGAAATAAATTTGGTTCAGTTTGTGGTTCTGAAATGAATTTGGTTCATGCATTGAATGAATTTAAGTCGGACATTGTTTCCCTTTTATATCAGTTTTTTGATTTGAGTTACGGGTGCAGAAATGTTATAGGATCACACTTCGGTTTACTTTGTGTAGGGTAAAGTTGGGTTGAAAACTTAGAGGAAAGATCACAACTTTTGAAAACCTTGTCTTTGAAAACCTTGTCTTTAGATCTCAACTTCTCAAAACTTTATGTTCTTTGCATAGGGTAGGATCACACTTTTCATTACAGGAGAATTGTTATCTATAGATCACTCTTTAGATTATACTGGCAAAGATCACAAACAACCAGTATTTAGATCACAGTTTTTAAGAATGGTCCATGTATG
>JAJJWW010000776.1:0-11866 GCA_023531295.1 Papaver armeniacum | reverse complement strand
ATGTGTTTATGGGTGAAAACTACTCCTGCGGAATTTGGTAATTTGGGGTGTGGATGAGGAATGAATTTAAACCTTAAACAAATGCACTGCGCGGTGAGTGCTTGTAGATTCGAGAGATCAATCTGTGCAAGTCCGGCCTAAACCAAGAAATGGCCGTTCCAGACTTGTTTCGGTCACAAAGTGAAGGAGATGGGGTGGATCTTAGGGAGGGAAGCGAAGAAGGTGTTAAGATTGTGAAGGTGTAGACTTGCTTGCAACAGGAAAGTGAACAAGCTTACGATTGGTGTAAGCAGGCTCTGGGTGTTTTCTTGTTGTTTTTCTCTGTTTTTCCTCCGTTGTTTGGAAATAGGGCGGAGAACCTATTTATACAAGTCACTGAGTCTTATTCACGTCTCTCGTGGGAAGTGGAGGAAGTGGAGTGATGGAGTAGTGGAGTTGTGTGTTAGTGATACACGACCAGCCTTGCCCACTTCTCCTGTTCATCTCTAACCGTCCATGACTTCCTAACACGTTCTTGTGATGGCGCGTTGCACGCTGCACGCTGTAAACCGCCAGACCAATACCCCGAAGATGTATCCCCCCAGTTTGTGACATGATTGATGTCTGGAATGTGTGATTGTGGATCCACGAAAGATAGCATGTAATCTTTGAATTGAATAACTGCGTTATTCGGAAGTCGATACTTGTGAAGTATCGTGTGTATTTTATGCACGGTCTTTGCATCATGGTGTGGTAAAGTGATGGGTAATGACGCCTCAGCGACCAATTAACTCTGACCGGGGTTGTATAACCAGGCTGGTGAAGTTGGACGGATGAGATGATCTTTGAGACACTCATCTGCGACCGTTAATGAAATTAGGGTTTTGAAGAGGCGCGCAAGCATCACTCTTGACTTGGTCGAAACCTGGGAAGGATTTCGGAGAGGGACCGACCCGGCATGCATGTAGATAGCATGCCGGTGTACACGTCCATGTCTCACTGTCCCATGAAGGTGCGATATAGGCCACTCAATTTGACCGGCAAAGAGGAGTGGTTGAGATCGATTTTGCAATAGGAATTTGATGCCGCAAAGGCCGCGCACCATGATCTTTTCGGCCCGCGTTCCAAGACGACCTAACTTGGTCGGTCTTGGCCGATTGGTTTGACATGAAGATGGTAGGATGGTGTTCACGCCTATACCCGAATATCCCATTAAAACGTGATCCGAGCCACCCAAATCGTCCGGCGAAGTTGAGCGGTCGAGATCGGTTTGTGGTTTTGGGAGGCGTGGCCACGCTAGTTTAGGCGCACGTTTTGGATTAACCAGGCATGATATGCCTTGGCCGAACACATGAGGAGGTAGATGGGCCCACAAAGTGGTCATCTTTGGTATAACCGGACTGTTTAATCTAATCTGGGACCCTCCATTCGTCTTAGAGAAGATGGACGCTCATGATGCTCAAAACCCTAATTTTGGGTTTCAAAGCCGTGCGCCATCTCTTGTTTGGGCGACAATTTTGTCACGACCAAACATGGTTGGTTTTGACCGATTGGTCAAGTGTGTAGGCGGGCCCACGGTGATCGTGTTGACATGCTCTGGGCCCTTTGGATCTACATCTACACCCTCCATCTATACCTGCGAAGATGGATGGTTGAGACTGCTTTGCAACACATGTAATATTCCGCAAACCCTAATTTAGGGTTTTCCGTTCATAATGCTTGGTATGAACGGTTTCTTGGCAAGCTAGGCCAATGACCGACCGTTGGGGTCGGCCGTGGGTATTCCATACCTGCTTGGGGGTGATGGAATTGATCTGGGGTCATCCAATCATGCTTATGGAGTTGGATGATCGCGATCGAATCATATCCGTCGATACGGTGGTCAGTCCGGATGCTCAATCGGCTAGTATAACACACCGAGAGGGGCTCAATCGGGCTAGTATAACACAACGAGAGTCATCCGTCACGGGTATTTCGTACATGGTTTCATTATAGTGCTTGGAGGTTCGTGTTACTCAGAAGAGTAACACTCGATCGTCATGCCACACCGATAATGAGTACTAGAAATACAAGGCGATATGAAATTCACGGGAAGGGATTGTTGCCACATGCTCCAACCTGGAGGAATTTCATGTATTCACGAGAATGGGATTGTTGCCACATGCTCCATTCCCCGGTGAATTAAGTGAGGGAGTATCCAACACTTATAAATGGCTTTATCTTTTACAAGATGTCAGCGCATGATTTTTTCTGGTTTTTTTACAAATTTAACCTTGAACGAAAATCCACCATCAACATTAAGTCCCCTGCCTAGCACATAATGGTTACACTATTGTGTGGTAGGCATGAGATGTTGACATATACGTGAGAAAGACAGGATGAAAGAAGTTTACCCGGAAGAGTGTTGGCCAACCGCTAGTCGCGCACGCCGTTATGCTTGTATGGAATCCTTTGGTGGGACCGGTTTCCTTCTTTGGGTATTTGAATCAAAAGAGGAATCCAAACAAAAGAGGTATCCTTGTTCCATTGGGATTCTTCTAATTTTTGTCTATAAAAAGAGACCAACCCCTTTTCTTTTCTCACGAGTTTTTTTATTGTAAGCGGCTCCCGTCCGGGTCTTCACTGCAATCGCCAATCGCCAGCAGTCCGCCGAGAGCTCGTTGCCGCCGTTCTTCTGGAGTTGTTCTTTGGAGTTACCCGCGCCGCCGTCCGTCCGAGGTAGGTTTTTTTTTTTTTTTTTTTTTTTTTGTTTTTTTTTTTTTTTTCAAAGGTAATACCCTAGTTTGTTAGGTAAACACCTTTTGTAAGACATGTATATGCTTAGTTTTTCCACCAAGGTTGATACGTCAATATTTTCTAGAATTGCTTAGTAAGACAACCCGTGAATCCATGATCATGTTGCTTTTGCTTCTTTCCACCATTGCATGCAAAACTAGCTTCTTAGATTGTAGCTTAGGAAGAGACTTTGGCTTGGATTTTGTAACATAATTCCCATGATCATGAGGAAAACCGTGTTGTAATACATGCCCGTGAATGTAGTCCCACCTTGTGCGTTTGATCCGAACGTGGGTCTCACCCACATATGCCTGACTGATTTGAAACCAATACCAGACTTGAAACTTGTACCGGACTTGAAACCAATACCATACTGAAACTTGTACCGGACTTGAAACCAATACCAGACTGAAACTTGTACCGGACTTGAAACCAATACCAGACTGAAACTTGTACCGGACTTGAAACCAATACCAGAATGAAACTTGTACCGGACTTGAAACCAATACCAGACTGAAACTTGTACCGGACTTGAAACCAATACCAGACTGAAATGATACTGGTGCTTGGACCCAATCCCAGCTTTTGTGTATTTCAACGTGGGTTGTGTCTTGTCATGAGTGACTACATGCCCCATGCATTTTTCATACAAGTTCTAACTCCTATTTTCATTGTGGAATGAAGAAAAGAACTCCTGTTGAGATGTCTTCTGGAGATAATGTTGGTTCCAAGCCAGGAAGTGTTGACGACTTCAAAGATATGCCGAACATCAATGATGAGTTGTTTACCTCGCCTTTTCCAAACATTAGAAGGCATCCTTCTCATAAGATAGTCCTGCTTTCCGATTCAGAAAATATAGATGCTGATCCATTTTCTTCTTCAACACTTGTGATGAGATTTTGTCTCCGGAGAAATGAATATCCGCCTTCCCCTATTGACTTCAAGATTTGCCATACTCCACTGGGTTCTTATGAAGGATGGATGAGACGTATGTTGAGTAATAAGGACATTAAAGATAATTTTCTTTCAGCGCAAATCCTCAATGCGGTCATGGCATCTGCTGCTCTTGAAATTAAGAAAGACGCTGCGGTTTTGATTACCTTCATTTCTCGGTGGCGTATTTCCACTCATACAACCATATCTAGATGGGGAGAGATGACTATTACCCTGAGAGTGTAGAAATGCATTAATGAACCCGCTTTTTGTTGTTTGGGAAGCCTTTCTTACGATCTCTCGATACGGAGCAACGTAACTATGATGCTATACTTCAAAAGGTGGCGGAATTCGACAATCTGGGACAAGGAGGAGAAAAAGATACGAGATGCTTTTACACACCTGGTGGGTGTCGGAGTGGTCTCCTGCACCCGAGCCGGATCAAGAGTTGGAAAATGAGCTCAGTGTGATTGCGTTCTGTCTTTATGGCTATCCAGAGATATATTCGACGATGGTTCTGGAAAGAAGACCATTAGAGGTGACCTTGTTAAGATCGCGATAAAGCCGGCAAAAGGTAAAGTTCTTCCCCGGGTGCCTTGTTCCTTGGATCGTCAGTATTCTCATCTGGGACGCCTTAGCAATGGACATGCATGTTTCTAACGGGTACAAGAAGGTGGAATCGCACGTTCACTTCGCTTTTCTTCAGGCATTCTTATGGGAACACTTCAAAAGCTATGCTCCTACCCCTGCAAATTTGCTCACCAACTTGTATGGTGGCTCAAGAATACTCCGCTGGAATAAGAGGCGTCCCTAGGCCGGTGCGAGACTTGTGGACACATTTGACAATGTGTCTTCTGTAGATTTCCTTCCATGGGGGCCGGTCCACCCTTCCGTTGTTCAGCCAAAGACTTTTGCTATTGCTTATGATGGCCCTGATGTTGTGTTGCGTACTGATGTTAAGACTATGAGATCCGAGGAAATTGTTTACATGCGCAGCTGCATCCCAGGATATGTCCCGTCTTTATTCAACGAAGAATTTACTGTGACTCCGTACAATATTGACAGGTCGGCTCGTCAAATGGGGTTTGATCAGGGTGTCCCATTTATCCGTCCACCAGGGGTTCCGAGAGAATTCCTCCTGAATATTCTTAATGCTGACGTGTTTTTGGAACGGGTGAGCCTTCCCTTCTGGCCTATTGGGAGACACCCAGTGGTAACCGATAAGTACAAGGAATTTTGGAGCAGGCAACTGTTGATTTTCCAGGAATTCTCGGAGAGTATTGTGACGGGTTTCCGTGGTGAACCATCTTCTGACGTTTTGAAAAAGCATTTCCGGTTGAAGCCACTTCCAGCCAAACGGACCAGAGCTGAGGATTGCAGTCCCCAAGCAGGAGAGAGATCCAAGAGGCAGGCATGTGGTTCGGTGATCCTCAATTCCTCCAATATACAGGTATTTAAATCTCTTCCCGTTGATGCACAACTCCACCAATTGTCGTTCGGTGACGTTCGGGTCATGACAATCCAGCGCTTGAGTTCTGAACCTTTTGACGAAGTCGTTAGGATGCTCGTTGTTCCGCTGAAGAATTCTTCCTAGATCTGAAAAGGTGATTTGTTCGGACACGAAGAAATACTTTCTGTAGAAAGCACTGACCATCTCGCTCCAGTTGGATATGCTGTTAGGCGCGATGTTGTTGTACCAGGTGTACGCCCTCCCCGTAAGTGATTTCGAGAATTCTTTCAGGTGCAGAACATGATTGTATTCATGTTCCCCCAAGGATTCCAAGAATCGAGAGACATGTTCACGAGCATTACCAGTACCGTCGTAGAGGGAGAACTGGGGAGAGGTATAACCTCTTGGAAGAGGGATTCGTTGCATATCTTGAGGGTATGGAGGTTGGTGTTGGTGTGCATCCGTCAGATTTCCTTTACCTCGGCTTTGAAGGAGTCGTTCTAGATCCTCACGTGTGATGAAGTTGGGTGTCTGGTCCCTTTCTCTTGAACATTCAGGAGCAACACGAGCTTCTTCACTCATGTGGGTCCGAGTGGAAATGCCTGCTCCGGGTGAATTGAAGGCATTTCTTGTTGGATCCAAAGATTGACGTGAATCTTGCGGCAATCGTTCAGTCAAGGTCTTGAGGAAAGTGAGTACCTCCTTCTGAGTTGCGGCCATATCTGTTTGAGTCTTAGCAAGAACTTCCTGTTTCTCCATCAAGTCTGCAATGGTAATAGACGGTGGTCCTCCTCTTGTGCCTCCGACTCCTCGCCCCGATGAGGGAGTGAAAGTTGTTGCTCTGGTGACCACTAGAGGCGTTACACTTGAGGAGACGCCGGGATTTGCGGCTGCTCTGGCTCTGGTGATGGGAGGCGTTACACCTACGGGGGTGTCTCCTTCTCCGCTAGTGTTGGTGATAGAGGTAACGGCTCCTCGAGATGTGTTGGCTACGGTAGCTCCACTGACAGGTACTTCGACACCAGGATTGTTACCCACACTAGCCCCATCAGAATTGATTGCTGATCCAGACCTTAATTCCACCATCTTGAAATGAATTGTTGATTGAATTGATTCTAAGATCTACCCTTTTGAAATTGATAAAATTGAATCGGATTTGGAAGAAATTGACTTTACAACCGAGAGATTAACTTCCCACTGTGGTCGCCAATTGTTTATGGGTGAAAACTACTCCTGCAGAATTTGGTAATTTGGGGTGTGGATGAGGAATGAATTTAAACCTTAAACAAATGCACTGCGCGGTGAGTGCTTGTAGATTCGAGAGATCAATCTGTGCAAGTCCGGCCTAAACCAAGAAATGGCCGTTCCAGACTTGTTTCGGTCACAAAGTGAAGGAGATGGGGTTGATCTTAGGGAGGGAAGCGAAGAAGGTGTTGAGATTGTGAAGGTGTAGACTTGCTTGCAATAGGAAAGTGAACAAGCTTACGATTGGTGTAAGCAGGCTCTGGGTGTTTTCTTGTTGTTTTTCTCTGTTTTTCCTCCATTGTTTGGAAATAGGGCGGAGAACCTATTTATACAAGTCACTGAGTCTTATTCACGTCTCTCGTGGGAAGTGGATGAAGTGGAGTGATGGAGTAGTGGAGTTGTGTGTTGGTGATACACGACCAGCCTTGCCCACTTCTCCTGTCCATCTCTAACCGTCCATGACTTCCTAACACGTTCTTGTGATGGCGCGTTGCACGCTGCATGCTGTAAACCGCCAGACCAATACCCCAGTATGTATCCCCCAGTTTGTGACATGATTGATGTCTGGAATGTGTGGATTGTAGATCCACGAAAGATAGCATGTAATGCTGAATTGAATAACTGCGTTATTCAGGAAGTCGATACTTGTGAAGTATCGTGTGTATTTTATGCAGGTACTGCATCATGGTGTGGTAAAGTGATGGGTAATGACGCCTCACTGACCAATTAACTCCTGAACAGGGTTGTATAACCAGGCTGGTGAAGTTGGACGGATGAGATGATCTTTGAGACACTCATCTGCGACCGTTAATGAAATTAGGGTTTTGAAGAGGCGCGCAAGCATCACTCTTCAGCTTGGTCGAAACCAAGCATGGGAAGGATTTCGGAGAGGACCGACCGGGCATGCATGTAGATAGCATGCCGGTGTACACGTCCATGTTTCACTGTCCCATGAAGGTGCGATCTAGGCCACTCAATTTGACCGGCAAAGAGGAGTGGTTGAGATCGATTTTGCAATAGGAATTTGATGCCGCAAAAGGCCGCGCACCATGCTCTTTTCCGGCGCGCGTTCCAAGACGACCTAACTTGGTCGGTCTTGGCCGATTGGTTTGACGTGAAGATGGTAGGCTGGTGTTCACGCCTATACCTGAAAATCCCATTAAAACGTGATCCGAGCCGCCCAAATCGTCCGGCGAAGTTAAGCGGTCGAGATCAGTTTGTGGTTTGGGAGGCGTGGCCACGCTAGTTTAGGCGCACGTTTTGGATTAAGCAGGCATGATATGCCTTGGCCGAACACATGAGGAGGTAGATGGGCCCACATTGGTCATGCTTTGGTATGACCGGACTGCTTAATCTAATCTGGGACCCTCCATTCGTCTTAGGAGAAGATGGACGCTCATGATGCTCAAAACCCTAATTTTGGGTTTCAAAGCCGTGCGTACGCCATCTCTTGTTTGGGCGACAATTTTGTCACGACCAAACATGGTTGGTTTTGACCGATTGGTCAAGTGTGTAGGCGGGCCCACGGTGATCGTGTTGACATGCTCTGGGGCCCTTTGGATTTACATCTACACCCTCCATCTATACCTGCGAAGATGGATGGTTGAGACTGCTTTGCAACACATGTAATATGCCGCAAACCCTAATTTAGGGTTTCCGTTCATAATGCTTGGTATGAACGGTTTCTTGGCAAGCTAGGCCAATGACCGACCATGCGGGGTCGGCCGTGGGTATTCCATACCTGCTTGGGGGTGATGGAATTGATCTGGGGTCATCCAATCATGCTTATGGAGTTGGATGACTGCGATCATATCCGGACTGATACGGTCAGTCCGGATGCTCAATCGGGCTAGTATAACACACCGAGAGGGGCTCAATCGGGCTAGTATAACACACCGAGAGTCAGCCATGCGGGTATTTCGTACATGGTTTCATTATAGTGCTTGGAGGTTCGTGTTACTCTGTAAGAGTAACACTCGGTCGTCATGCCACACTGATAATGAGTACTGGAAATACAAGGCTGATATGAAATTCACAGGAAGGGATTGTTGCCACATGCTCCAACCTGGAGGAATTTCATGTATTCACAGAATGGGATTGTTGCCATATGCTCCATTCCTGGTGAATTAAGTGAGGGAGTATCCAACCCTTATAAATGGCTTTATCTTTTACAAGATGTCAGCGCATGATTTTTTCTGGTTTTTTACAAATTTAACCTTGAACGAAAATCCACCATCAACACCATGATAAACTGCAAAGGAGAAGAAGTTACGAGCACACATAAAAAAAAAATCAATCGATCAGTCAATCAGAAGATCAGATAAGTGTGGAACAGTACCTGAGATATAGAATAAACGACTACGTGAGATGATTCTTTATAATCTCGGCAAGTCGACCAGAATCCCGGAGAAAAGAAGTCTTCACTTGCAACCTATAAAGGCTACTAATTCGGGATAGCAATCAACGATGCTTATCGGATACATCCGAGGAAAGTCGCTAGGCGAAAGGGAGTACACCGACCCAAGGAAGGGGGCCGAGCTCTCGTCCGGATATGTACAAAGGGAACCAAAGCGACTCACCGGATCAAGTCCTACTTCCTTCATGACCTTAATCAGACTAACCGGTTCTAGGGCAACGCCGATGCCGACCTATCCCAGAAATATGTATTCACTTTAGCTTGGTCATTTCGGACACAAATTTGTCACCATCTCATGCCTACCCCACAATAGTGTAACCATTATGTGCTAGGCAAGGGACTTAATATTGATGGTGGATTTTCATTTAAGGTTAAAATTGTAAAAAACCAGAAAATTATGCGCTAACATCTTGTAAAAGATAAAGCCATTAATAAGTGTTGAATACTTCTTCACTTTACTAATTCACCTAGAATGGAGCATGTGGCAACAATCCCATTCTGTGAACTAAATACACGAAATTCATCCAGGTTGGAGCATGTAGCAACAATCCCATATACCCTGTGAATTTATAGCATTATTAATTAATGCGTGAGCAGCCTTGTATTTCCTGTACGCATTATCAGTGCGGCATGATGACTGAGTGTTGCTCTCAGCATAGCAACACGAACCTCCAAGCATTGTAATGAAAGCATGTACGAAATACCCGTACAGGCTGCAACTCTCGGTGTGTTATACTAGCCCGATTGAGAACTCTTGGTGTGTTATACTAGCCCGATTGAGCATCCGGACTGTCCGTATTAGTCTGGATATGATCTCGATCATCCAACCTCACCAGCATGATTGGATGGCCCAGATCAATTCCATAACCCCCAAGCAGGTATGGAATATTCACTACCGAACCAACGCGGACCCCGCATGGTCGGCCTCCCCAAAAGATTGGCATAACTTGCCAAAACGTCCAAACCAGAGCAGTATGGATGGAAAACCCTAAATTAGGGTTTGCGGCACATTACATGTGTCGCAAAGCATCTCAACCATCCATCTTCGGCAGGTATAGATGGAGGGTGTAGATGTAGATTCAGAAGGACCAGAGCATGTCAACACAATCACCGTAGGCCCGCCTACATACCTGACTAATCGGTCAGGACCAACCATGGTTGGTCATTCCAATTCGTGCGCCCGAACAGAGCATGGTTACACGGCCGTGAAAGCCAAAATTAGGGTTTCGAGCATCACGAGCGTCCATCTTCTCCGGCACGAACGGAGGGTCCAAGATTAGATTAAGCAGGTCCTGGTCATACCAAAGATGACCACCGTGGGTCCGTCTCTCCCCTCACCTGATCGGCCAAGGCATATCATTCCCGGGCTATCCCAAAACGCACGTCCAAACTAGCGTGGTCACACTTCCCAAGCGCAAATCGATCTCGACCACTCAACTTCACCGGACGATTTGAGTGGCTTAGATCACGTTTTCATGAGACAAGCAGGTATAGGCGTGAACACCAGCCTACCACCTACACTCCCGTACCGATCGTCCAAGACCGACCAAGAATTGGTTGTCTTGGAACGCGCGCTGAAGATGGCATGATGTGCGGCTCTTGCGGCACTAGTTTTCTGTCATAAATTGATCTCGACCACTCAACTTCACCGGACGAATTGAGTGGCCCAGATCATACTTTCGTGAGGTAATGAGGTATAGGCGCCTACACCGTCATGCCGTCTACACGCATGTACGACCGGCCTAGCCAAAATCGTATCCCAAGCTTGGATTCGACCAGGATGAAGAGGGATGCTTCCGCACCTCCTCTAAAACCCTAATTTCATCAACGGTCGCAGATGAGTGTCTCAAAGATCATCTCGTCCGTCCAACTTCACCGCTTGGTTATACAACCCTGGTCGGAGTTAATTGGTCGAGCAAGGCGTCTTGGTGATCACCACCCGTCACTTTACCACACCATGATGCGCACTGATAAAATACACACGATACTTCACAGTATCGACCTCCTGAATAACGGCAGTTATTCAATTTAGCATTACTTGCTACTTTCTGTGGGTTTCACGATCCACACACTCGAGACATCAATCATGTCACAAACTGGGGGATACATACTGGGGTATTGGTCTGGAGGTTTACAGCGTGCAGCGCACAATGCGCCATCACAAGAACGTGTCAGGAAGTCATGGACAGTTAGTGATGATGGGAGAAGTGGGCAAGACTGGTCGTGTGACACTAACACACGACTCTACTACTCCATCACTCCACTTTCTCCACTTCCCACGAGATACGAAGGTTAGGCTAAGAGACTTGTATAAATAGGTTCTCCTCCCTATTTTCCAAAAACAAGGAGAAACAAGACAAGTCCAGACAACAGAGGTAAGTGTTGGTACAATCGTATTCAAACACCAGAACTGATAGCTTACTCCCTGCAAGCCAGTTCAGCTTTCTGATACAAGTCATTCATAACCAACATCTTCACATTCTCAATACCTTCTTCGCTTCCCTCCCTAAGATCAACCCCATCTCCTTCACTTTGTGACCGAAACAAGTCTGGAACGGCCATTTCTTGGTTTAGGCCGGACTTGCACAGATTGATCTCTCGAATCTGCAAGCACTCACCGCGCAGTGCATTTGTTTAAGGTTTAGACTCATTTCTCATTCACACACCCCAAATTACCAAAACCGGCAGAAATAGTTTTCACCCATAAACAACAAGATGCACAAACCTCTGACCAACGCACAAGAGTTCTTGATCAAGAAGCACCTGACTTTCCTTTTCCATTGAAGAGGTGATCGAACTCCCGGATGTCTGGGTCCAAGATGGTGCAATCAAGTTGCCATATGTCAAGAAAGAATCAACTGAAGAAGACATGGAAAGTCCTCTTTACTGCCGCTTCCACAGTTTCGTCAATCATCCCACAACCAACTGCGCAGTTTTGAAGCACATTTTCAAAGAGAAGGTTGATCCACAATAGCTTCATCTGGGGATTGAAGGAGTACACAAGAATCCTCTCACAGTCAGAACGTTCTGAACAATCTATCAAAAAGGGGGTTCAATCCTTGGTGTAG